>CM046838.1:20391210-20968710 GCA_025618425.1 Heliocidaris tuberculata
TGTACATAGATTTGTAGCCTACATGAACATATTGGAAAGGACTCAACAATTCTTGTATTATCTTTGTTATGGAAATATAGAATATGCAATAAAGAAAATACATTATTTTTTACTTCCTTTTTTTGTTGAGATGAAGTAGCATGAATTATAAATGAAAATGATATTAATGCATGATTTACACATGAGGAGTACATGTAGATGTAGATGCTGTAGTTGCTCAAGTAGACTAATAATTGAAGAAATGGTGTGCATGTACATGTAGAGATTACAGTGGTACAGATATATGATGCAGTAGGTTTGCCAAATTAAATTTGGATGAAGTGAAAAATACATGAAAATTGGAGAGGGATTTATCATGCAGCTCTAGCAAGTTTGCAAAAAGATGTAAAAAAAATCCACCAGAAAAGAGTTCAGTTAAAAAAAAAAAAATCATAGCATCAATAAATTGAAATTTTATATTTTTTTTCCAAGGGGAGGGGGTAGGTTGTTTGTAGGCTGATACGACCTTTTAATGTTGTTCTGAAGATTTATTTAATGCATTTTTTATAACAGTACAAGCGCAACTGCTCTTACACATTCACTGAAAATTGTGTCGTCAAATTTGATAGAGGTAATGCAGAATATCACATCAAAATACTTAGTGACCTCGATGTAATTTGAGGCTTGATGTTCTGCATATAGGTCCCCACACTGAGCATACTGGTATGGTCCTGATGATGTGTATTGTCACTTGTCAAATATACCTTGGAGTATTCACTATTAGAGATTCTGATGATGTAGTGTTGAGCCCAATTCGATCAGCATCATGAAATGATGTACCAGTAACAGTCTCACTCCCAACCCTCTGTTTAATAAGACATTTTTATGTATTTATTTTGATGTAAACTGTTTTTATTTCTTGATTATTGATCCGTGTGACAATCTCATGCAATTTCTAAAATGAATTTTCTCCTGCATGTAGTTACATGTTTGATGATAAGCAATGTAGTTGTTGAGGTACCTGGACTGCAACAAGAAATTAACTTTAATGGAAAATTGACATTGAAATTTTCGTCCTCGGAAAAAACCAGCAACAAAAACGTGTCAGTGTTTTTTTGTTTTTTTAAACACTCTAAACCCTTTTTGTTGTAAACCAGCTAAAAAAACTGCAATGGCAAAATAAAATGACACAAGTGCAGTGCTAGTGTGCATTACTCTGTAGGCACCTCTGTTGCTTGCAGCTACATGTACTTACATGTGCTTCTTGGTTGCCCTTCCTTTGTAACACGTAATATGGTTTTTATTTTGCCAGGGCAAGTTTTTTCAGTCAGTTCACTGCATCATGATTGAACAGGGCTTAAAAGAAATAAATGGTTCAACTACTTGTCACCGCTATGTCTAAATGTTTAATAGTACTTTTAATATGGCATGAGGCATGAGCTAAATGGGTGTTGGGGAAAACGAATTTGAATAGATGGCTGCATTGCATGCTGCTTCTACCCTTGTCTCGGTGTCTCAGTGTCTCTCACCCTCAGGCCAAATACATCTCATGGTTGGAAGAGTTAAGATTGCTAGACAAATCGGCAATCTTAACTCTTTCATGCCTGTGTCCAGTCATTTAGTAATTATAAGTTATTAGATATATATAACAACCAAGGTCTACTCCACACACCAAGAATCCATACATCATACTACGGGGGCAGATCTTTTGCAGTTGCTGGACCAAATCTTTGGAACAATCTCCCACAATACATGCGACAGGCACCCAATTTTTCAAATTTCAAATCTGTACTTAAAACCCACCTTTTCCGCCTTCCTTAATTATTATTAATTTTCAGTTTGCCAATTTTGTTAATTGTAATATACTTATCATGTACATGTATTGTTATTCATATGTTTGTTAAATGTAATATTATTTGGTCTTGATCTATGTATGTGCAGCGCATAGAGAAGTGTATACTTATTATGAGCTTTATAAGTAGAGTAGTATTATTATATTGATATGTATTAGGGAAAACATATTTTGAATGCATGCTTCCATTAACCTTTGTATATTGTCTCACCCTCAGGCCAAATACATCTCATCATGTATGGAAGAGATCAAGCAAGAGTTGAGACAGGAGAATACTGCAGTCAAGGCCAATGCTGTGGCCAAGCTGGTTTATGTGAGTATTCTTCAATGTGTACTTTCTGTTTCATATCTACAGTATAGGCGTTTAGCCGTTTACCATTCGGTAGTTTATGCTATTGAATAAGATGAAGAACAAAGATAATGGTTTATTACCTCAACTAAAATTGAGTAATATTCATGCACCCTTCAGTAACAAGATTTATGGGGTGTTATAATACGATCCTTTCAATATTTTATGTCAATTTCTTTTCCAATAGCATTTTGCTTTTTGTGTTTACATGTATTTATTGTTTATTCAAATGAAGCCCCTTTCACATATAGTTGAATAAATTGGCTTTCTCTATTGTTGGTTGCATAATGCGTATGTATTTTTTTGTTTTCACAGCTGAACATGCTTGGTTATGACATCAGCTGGGCAGCGTTCAACATCATTGAGGTGATGAGCTCTCCCAAGTTTACCTTCAAGCGTGTAGGATACCTGGCTGCTGCACAGAGTTTTCATGAAGGCACAGATGTCCTCATGCTTACCACAAACATGATTAGAAAGGTAGGAGGATCAGAACTCAAAACGAAAAGTTGCCCGGGTGCCATTGACCGCTTAAAATCCTGCTAGGCAACCTAGAAGTCTTGCCTTAGTTGCTCTGGTGGCAACTGACCAAAAATAAATACCCTCACTATGGGTTATCATTTCATGTGAAATTGTCCTTCACTGTAAAACGACAACTAAAATGTGAATATGGCAACCTAGGCAATCAATCTCAGTTGCATGGCTGGCAACCCAAATTAAAAAAAAGATAAGAGCCCTGAAAGTAATCAACATTTTATTATGTGTTTCATTTAATGCTTCATTTTTTGGTGACCCTCTTTCTCAATGTAAAGATGATAAAGCTGCTTTACGATCAGAAGCTCTTGTTTTTAGCTGCGATTGATCAGTAACTTTATACTTTTGCACTTTGGTGAAATCATTGTTTTGGTGAATGAAAAAGGAAGTATGATATTGGCTCTAAAAGACATAAGTGCTTTTGAGAAGGATTTGACCACATCATTATTGGCTGATTTGAATTATTGAATGATTAATTTGGAGGGAAAGAAAGATTTAATGACCACCTAAACAGCACATAAATTTGGACTGAAAATCGCACACTATGTCATGTGTAACAAATGACTTGCAGCACAAAGTATTGAAAGAATTATTTTTTGTGCTCTATTGACTATTCAACATACATGTAACTGAATTCCAGACATGACTTTTAAACTGTTTGATGATACAATGTGTTCAAGAGGCAGCCTATCAGCAGATTATTTTGTGTAGATACTGCATTTTTCCCAGTATCTTCAACAAATTTTTTAGCAGGAACAGCCAGTGTGTCTGTGCTCAGTAGGATACCAAGATTTTAAAAAAAAATGCCATTCATTATTTTGATTGAAATAGTTATGTTCACTTTACTTTTTTTTTTTAACCAAAGGAAATTTGACAAGTTTCACATCTTCTCAAGCTTTCAAATTGCCTGTCAATGTAACCCATGATTTCATGAGGGCAGTAGACTCTCCAAAGTATTATTCTACCAGTACATATGTATAAAGGAAACCTTTAAAAAAAAATTTAAAAGCAAGAAGTACTTGTACTGTTTTAAAAGTGCTGGTAATTATATGTGCATGTACATCTGCACCTCATACAGTGTACTTACATGTAGATGTACCTTATGTAAATCTCTAATATTGTACGTACAAGTATCTTTGATATGTGTGCCAGGAAATGCAAACTGACACTCACAGGTTTTGATCTCACTCATCATCATCCTACTACATTTGAGTTACATGTAGTTCTATTTTTACAAATGAAAGTGAATTGCAGATTTGCATAACGATCCTCTAGACTTACATCGTATCCTTTTCCCCTTGCTAAAGCAGGTATTATGAACTTGTATCATAATGAGGTTAAACAATTCATTGAAGCATTATGCCCCTTGGTTATTTCTGTTATTTCATTTGATTCATAAAAGTCTATGATTTTGGTTAATTTTTCCTTTCTTAAAGCAGTGAATTTGAAAAGAAAGATAAGAAATTATCTTATTAAAGGTAGAAAGATATGAAATTATCTTAATAAAGATAGAAAGATTTTAAGAAATTATCTTAAATTGCAGGTATTCAAGCATAAAGCCTACATGTTCAGTATATCGTGTTCCCCTTTTTTTTGGGGGGGGGTTGAAAGTGAGAGCATTTATGCATATTCCGTTGCCCATGGATTTGATGGAATGTCCAATACAAAACAATCTCAATTTGATGAAACTTATTGTGAAAATGGAAAATATATAACAGGATCTGAATAGCCACAACCAATATGAGACGGGCATCGCTATCACAGGCTTGGCATGTATCTTGACCTCTGACCTGGCCCATGATCTGGCCAATGATATCATGGCACTGGTAAGTTTGAACTGTGCCATGTCAGCTCCCAGTACCTGTGTGGACAAGTGACTATATCTACATGTAGTCCAACCTGTGTTTTACAGCATTTGTGGCAGTATGAGGTGTGCTAGCATGACCATGAAAGTCAGTCTAATGCTGTTCTTGCCATGTGAAACAGTTTGAAATTTTGAATAAAATTACCTCTTAATCAAAAATCACTATTTCAGTATTAAGATTAATTATTCTCATACTTACATGTAGGCACTTACATGTAAGTTATAAGAAAATATATATTTCCATTGCTATTTCTTGTCCATAACTTTGCAATACATTTTACATACAAAATGGACAGATAATCTGGTACTACCATTTGCAATATTGTTTATACGGACAGACTTTACAGAAGGTCCTTTACCAGTTGCAGGATTTTGTAAAAATAAAGGGGTCCTGCTTTACCTCTTCATGGCAAATTGTTCAATTTAGGGGTTATTCAGAATTTTGTAAGGGGTCATTTGCCTATGGATCCAAGTCATCGTTGAACCCTGTCTAAAGCATATTAGGTGACTTTCTGTGAGTGTCATGGTAGCAGATCACATGCAAAAGAAGTTCAGAGTACAGGTGAACAATGTGAACCAGTTATCCTATAGTGCCTTTGTGGGATGTTATTGATGGTACAGATGGTGTTCAAATGTTTGTAACTTCTCTCTTTCCTTCCTACCTGTATGGAGTACATGTCTTGAAACCAGTTGGAGGATGAGGGAAAAACCTTGAAAGTTTGGATTGCTAACTTTCCTGGAGTAATCTTTCGACTGGTTTTAAGACATTTCCAACCTACTGAAATGACCATATTTGAGTGACCAGTGACCAGTGTTGATATTGTCTTTTGTTTACCTTTCTCTTCCCATTTTTCTTATTCCAATTCCACTTATCCTTTCCAAACCTTTGTCCTTAACATCCTTGCTTCCACCATCTCCACATGTCATATTGCCCTTTTGCTCATCATTCCTCGTTTGTACCCAACCATTTGATCATGTGGATGGATTATGTTTCATATCCTCATTCTGTGTAATGTTCTCCTTATGCACCCGTATTTTATGTCCCTAATTCCACTACTCAATTGACTGTTTTATTGTGGAAATTGTCTGTCGACCCCCATTCTTTTAATATATGTGGTCACAACTTGTTGCCTCCAATAAATGCTTTGTCCATCCAAACCAATCTCAACAAATGCCACAATCCTCAATCCCCATACATGTAAATGTCCCTATTCTTACTTAACATTACATGTACCACAACTGTACCCCTCCACCAACTCTCCTACCCTGTATATTCCTCTTCCTGAACTGCTCATCTCCATTCCTGCCCTCTTCTTTATCCACCCACCCATCCATCTGCTCACACCTGTACACCTAAGCCAACTCTACCTATTCCAATACACTCGTCCTGTTTAAATGTCCCCAACCATCTCATGTCATTACATACCCTCTCCCCAAACTGCCCCTTTCATATTCACCTTTTTTCTTCTGTCCATGCAACACACCTGTGTCCATCTCCCACCTGCACCTTTACCCACTCATTATATACATCTTGTTTTGAATGCCCCCCCAAACATTCCTTTACATAACCTGTCCGAAAAACTACCACCCCTCCCTATTCATCCCCATCTGTATTAACCCACCCACCTGCACCACCCCTGCATCCCCGCTTACCCCCTCTTGTACCCCTCTCACACATTTAACTATCCCCTGCCTCCTTTCCACGTGCCCCTTGTAGGACATTAACAGTGTCAGCCAGTATGAAGCAGGCGTCGCCATGGCAGGGCTTGCATGTTTCACCTCCCCTGACATTGCTAGAGATCTGGCCAATGACCTCATGAGTCTGGTGAGTTGATTTGACCCCTTTTGACCCCACATGAATAACCGCTGACCCCCCTCTGTCTTTCTCCTCGAAGAGCTGTGCTGTGTACAACTTGTGATATTTGTTATGTTCTGTAAATACTAGTCGTAGTGTCTGAGAAATTTTCAATATATATTCATATATTTATCCATATATACTCATGTTCATTGTAATGTTTTTATCTACTGTATATGTAGTACATGTTCTGCTAAGTATGGAGTGGCTTGCAGTGGAGCTTTAATCTTTTCAAGTAATTGAAGTTAGTTTGAAGTAACAAAAATGACAGGCCCTCAGGGAGAACATTATATAATAATACTGATGAGGCTACCCTGGGTAAACAAGACATTATTATCATTATTATTATTATTATTATTATTATTGTTTATTATTATTATCATTATTATTATGATTATTATTATTATTATTGTTATTATTGTTATTATATTATTATTATTATTGTTATTATTATTGTTATTATTATTATTATTGTTGTTGTTATTATTATTATTATTATTATTATTATTATTATTAATTATTATTATTATTAATTATTATTAATTATTATTATTATTATTGTTATTAATTTTTATAAATTATTATTATTATTTATCATTATTATTGTTATTATTATTATTAATTATTATCATTTATCGTAATTTTTAGATTTGCATGAATATATCAAACAATTGGAACATTCAGTTTCACTTTAAAGCAACATGTATACCAGTAATAAATGCTGTATCCAAGCACCTTTCATATTAGAAGTAATAATGTGGAGACATATCTATTTCTATTCACAATTTTTGAGATTAAAAAAGTAGGTAGAAATAAATGAACCAAGTAAAGTAATGCAAACTGATTACAGTGTAGCTTGGAGTGACATTGATTTTAACAGGTTTTGCTGAAAATGTCAATATTTGCTGGAAAATGTAAATATGGTTAACATGCAAGTAAAATGCATTGCCAGATACACATGTACTATACTGATATATGTTATGTTATTCTGAAAATGCTTTGCGATTTGTCTTGTTTCCATAAAGATGGCATCTACAAGGCCTTACATCAGGAAGAAGGCAGTGCTCCTCATGTACAAAATCTTTCTCAAGGTATGTGAATTTGTAATTTACTTGAATAATTGCATGACTTTAATACCTGAAATATCAAGAATTCCATGCTTTGGTATTTCTTCACTGCTGATATATTTACCTGTAATTTTGTATTTTGTATTTTTGTATTTTGTATTTTTGTATTTCTATTTCTATTGCACAATCACTGATGCATTTCTTGTGAGCAGAAATGATGATGATGATATTTAATGGTTGCTTTTTGATAGTATATTGCCATATTGGAATGCCACTTACCAGCCCAGTGACTTGGGTGATGGAAGGACTTGTCTTGCAAAAATCAAACAAAATGCATTTCAAACGAATTTGCATTGCAGCACCAGTGTCCTTCAAAAATAGTGATGGCCCCCTCTTTTATACACTTATGAAACAGCTGTTAGCAACATCATTATTGTTGCAATATATCTAGTGCAATTTGTACAAAGTTGTGGATAATGTTTCATTCTTTATTTATTGCACTTTGTCCACTGCAGTTCCCTGATGCACTGAGACCAGCTTTCCCAAGGCTGAAAGAAAAGCTAGAAGATCCTGATCCAGGTAAAGGGCTGGTCACATTTGTCTGATAACGATAACAGTAACAAGATTTTTCATTAAAGCTACACCCTACAGAGCTGCCCTACAATTAACAGACACGAGCATACTTACACGTACACACTATATAGTAGTGTGTACCTTTAGTTGAAATCTCGTTATCGTTATTGTTATTGGACAAATGTGACCAGCCCTTAGTATAAAATTTGAAATTATTGAAATATAACATGCTGAAGAGGCCACCTCTAAATGTACACTGGCAGCCTCATCAGAAAGGCTACTGTGCAGTGTAAGAGGTGGCTCTTCTTAAGAGGAAATGTGTTTGTAAAACCTCTTCAGAATGTGCACTTAGTGGTAAATTTGAGTGGACACTCAATTGCCTACCTTCATGCAGAATAGCTAGATATTTGCATATAAAGGCATTCATGATAATGAATTGCCTTTATATTTGTGGCAAGTTATTGCCACCAATTTCATAAAACTTAGTAGCAATATTAAACAAGTTACAATAATTGTTATAAGCCACTGAAATCCTTGAATCTGATTCACTGACAGCAAATTTGTCATAGAAATGGGGCAGTTGTTATTGATAACAAGTTTTATGAAACAGGGCCCAGTTTTGATTATGCTAATAAAACACTCAAGAGGAGAACTGATCAGCAGAATCTCTCTTTTCATCAATGGGCATAGGGATAATTCTTGTACATGATCTGTTGTTATTCTACTACTCGTTTATTTTCACTATTCTTTTTGTAATACCATTTCTTTATTGTATAATCTAAACATTAACCCTTTCAGGACAGGATATTTAAGAGCTCAATTGATCACATTTTGTTCTACAATTTGGCAACAATAATATTTTTCTTTTAGTGCTACGTGGTTCTAGTAAGATGTAATGTCTTGAAAATAATATACATGATTAGGAACTTTGTCGAAAAGTTGAAAAAGTTGCCAATTTGGACAAAAAAACAATGATTTTGAACCTCTCAATGTGTTGCCAATTTAAGGATGTTCAAGCTATTCTCCTTTTTAAAATTCCTGGCATCGAACGCAGTATGATCATGCAACAAAAATGGACACAGTATGTGTAGAAATTTTGCTCTTTGCACTCATGCATCTGGTATATTTTTTTAAGGCTCTAAATCAAAAGTTATTGGGCCAAACCACAAAATGTGGTCAATTGTCTTGAAAGGGTTAATAAAATAAATGAATAATGTTTATTTTGAAGGAGCATTTACATGAATTTCAATGCATTTAATCCAGTTCTTACTTGTACTCTTCAAAGGTGTCCAGTCTGCAGCAGTAAACGTCATATGTGAACTGGCCCGTAAGAACCCTAGGAACTACTTGTCACTGGCACCACTATTCTTCAAGCTCATGACATCATCTACCAACAACTGGATGCTCATCAAGATCATAAAACTGGTAGGAAATGCTTTTTAGTTTCTTGCTTCGACATCTCTTAGCTGTCTCTCCAGATGACATTGACCAATTTACATGTCACTTCTGAAAAGAGATTCATGTACATGTATGTTATCAAATTAAATCTCTGAAAGATGTATAGTTTTCTTTCACAACTCGCTTTTCACCTTTTAATGATTTTTTCCTCAAAAATATTTCCCAAGCATATTAAACAATTGCACTGTAAATTACATACATGTGTCACGCAGTAATTATGGATTTTGTTTTATGAAAATGGAAATTAAGATATAACCTTGTCAGACTACTTTCTTGTCAGTTAATGGGATGTTATTAATAATAAATTTTATGTTTTTGTTAATTTTTTTTCTTCAGTTTGGTGCCCTCACACCACTAGAGCCTAGACTTGGAAAGAAGTTATTAGAGCCACTCACCAATCTTATCCACAGGTAAGAACTCGAGCCTTCCTACGTTGAGTCCACTTCACATGATACGTTCTGTCAGTAATCCGATGTAGAAAAAGATAACGTAATAACATTGGATATAGATATATAAACACATAAAATATTTTTGATTGAGGTTCTAAAAAGTCATAAAGATAGTAAAATTGAAAATACTGCATGCTTTCTAGTCGGATGAAAGGTCAAATCGGCTCCGAGTCGCAGTGATGTCAGAGCAGTCCTACGACTGTCTACAATTAAAGACTTATTTGGCCCTTATTAGGGGTACTGGGCTGACAGCGCATCAAAATCCAATGTTTAGTATTCATATCTTTATTCAGAACCTGAATCAGATAGATTTTATTTGATCGAATGCCTATAATTAATGCTATTGCAATTTACTTCCAAAATCGGATTGCAGTCGATCGAACAGTGTGCGATGGGCTTTACACACACTCAAAAAAGCAGACCGTACCATTGTTAAGATGTACGACACCTGCTCCTGCGACAATTGCTCTCCGTTAATTCATAACACTAAACCAAACTCCTAACTTCAACCCTGGACCTACTACTGTTACCTAACCCAAACACTAACGCTATACCTAACCTAAAAACCCAATCATAACCCTAACCCTATATCTTTGACGAAATAAAGCCAGGAGCAGATGTCACTGGAGCATATGTTGGAGCACCCCTTGTTAGGATGTTAGTGGTTCTTTACCACACTTGGTCAATAGTAGGTGTAAAAGTGTCGAGTGCTGGATTTTTAATCTTTGTTTTATGAGAGCTTTCAAGGATTTTGATATAGAAGTAAGTGGGAACAAAGTAATGACTTACAGATTTCTGCTGAAAATCATAAAACCTTTTTTTTTTTTCATATTCAGTTTGAAAAATTATAGTTTTGATCCTCATCTCTACTGTTCATGTTTGATCATATTCATTGTTTGGTACACATTTGCTATAATTTTGTGCAACTAAAATGTACATTTTAGGTTGTATTATAGCTAAATCCTGACATCATTTTCACTTTTATTCCACACTACAGTACTTCAGCTATGTCCCTGCTGTATGAGTGCATCAACACGGTCATATCTGGTAAGAACAACAGTACTTTAATCTCGTTTTTGAGAATCTACCCCATCCCCGATTCCCCCCCCCCCCCCCCCCTTTGTTAGATGCAGTTAAAGACATCTGAAATTCAGTGACCATTAAATCAACTAAGGTAGCCTGTAATGTAATGTGGTTCACTAGGGAATTTCTGGCCACAATTCAGTTTGACTGTCTGAATTCTAAGCTATGTTTATTAAGAAAGAATATGGTTATTAGATATGTTAATATATCAGATTGGTATATCATTAGATGCAAACACTAATATCAACTTCATAAAACCATAATTTACAGTAACGTATTTGTTATGTCATCTGCATTTAAATAGCTCATGTATTATAAATATTGTATCAAGCATCATCTGTCCCAGAGAAATTAAGGACTCATGTGGATGAAAAAAAAAGGAAAAAAAAAGATAAAATGATTAACTGAAAAGCCACATTCCCACATGAGTAAGTAAACTGCTTGGAACTTTTCACTGCAGAATAATTAATATATATAATTAACATATGGGTAGAGGCCTTTATTCCACTCAAACTACCCCCTCATGTCATAAATTTAGTCACTGAAAGTTGGTTTTTATTACACTGCTTCTTCTTTGTTGAGGCAGTCTAACATACTATGTGGGCTTGTGCCAAAGAAATGTTTTGTCCCTGACTTATCAATAACATTATTTTTTTAATGATAAGTGATGCATCTATTTCTTACTGTTTTTTTATAACAGTATTGAAGGTGACACATGTACATGCTTCTCTTTGTTTACCCAAAGTCAATACTGTCATTTTGTTGTATTTGATTTTATTTCATTTCTTTTTCATCATTTTCACTTCAGTTACTACTAAAACATATTCTTTTATACAGGATTATTTTTGTTTACATCAGGACTTTGGGAAGTGATTGAAGCTTTGCAATTTTGTTCTTCCATCTTTTCTCTCTCTCTCTCTCACACCTCTTCTTCTACCCCTCATCTTTCCTTCACTCTTTTCCTCCTTGTTTTTATCCTTTTTTCATTTTTAAAACTATCTTCTGATAACCTGCAGTTTTGATTTCGTTGTCTTCAGGAATGCCAGATCACTCTGCATCGATTCAGGTAAATTGGCAACATTCTTTTTATTGAGAATGGGGTGCAGTAATAATTCTCTGTGTGTGAAACAAGCATCTCTGCAACTACTCATGCTTGATAACTGATCACAATTCTAGGAAGGGAGAGAGAGAGAAATTTGTTGATGAATTCATCAGTATTGTCAAGAAGTACCAGATGCCCCCAAATAGCTTTTGATGTGTACTTACAAAGCCTTGCTATTGTATTTTCAGTGGCAAAAAAGACAGGACATACATCTCAGTTTAAAAAGGTGACAGCCATCATTTAAAGAAAAGCAAAACAAGGAAACTAAGTATAGAAATTTAGTGAAGTATCAGCGATACTTTTCATGGTGGAGAAACTGAATTGTAGGTTTAGTTTTTCAGGGATACACCATGTAATCATTACATGGTGTAATCTTGAGAAACTAAACCTAAAATTAAGTATAGAGAGTTCTCCAAAGAGGCTGTGCACCACTTCATATTGTCCATGTAAGATTTTTTTTTTTTTTTTTTTTTTTTTGCTCTATGAAAAAAAAAAAAATCACAACCATAAAATTAGAAAATAAAGGAAGTGTATTATTTTTTAATTGAAATCCAAATAAAGGTGATTAAACCTTATCAAAAGTTCAAATAACAATTTCTTCTCTCACCCTCTCTCATTCCTCTCTCATCAAAGGGGCATGTAGAAGCCACACTTAAATAAAAGTGAAAGATATTCACCTTCTTTTAGAAGCGGACTATATTCATTAATAGCACACATTTTAGAGCATGTTACGTTTTAATACGACCATCAAGAGCACCAACTCTGTAGTTGAAACTTTCTTCTTATACCTCTCCAGTTTTCCAGTTGATGTCCTTAACAATTCATACCTGAAATTTGTTGAAGTTGCTACTAACAGCATAATAAAAATATAAAAAATAATAAAGCAAAGAGCTGTTCTAGCGCAAAGCCTTTTAAAAGCTAACAGCCCCAACCCCTTCCTTTTCTACTCCTTATGAAAAAAAAATGAAATAAAATGCATTGCATATGCTACTGAGTATCCCATCCTTATATAACGTGTGCATTATGTTTGGAATTTCAATATATATATTGTATACTGGTATTTTTCTATCAATAAAAATGAGTAGTTCAGATATCATATTTTATTTATATATCTATATTTTTTAATTGTTATTATTCATTTATTTATTTATTTTATTTATTTATTTTATTTATTTATTTATTTATTTTTTTTGGGGGGGTTTGCAGGATGGAAGCAGGTATAGGGTCTTAGATGATGTATCTGGTTGTTTTGATACAGTGTATAATACATACATGAGGCCTAATTATGATTGGAAGTGTTAGAAGTTAGGTTTGGCATTTGAATGTAGTTTATGAGATAAATTGGTATTCCAAACAAGTTAAACAAGGATACTAAACTCTAATCACATGGTGAAGATACATATCTGACATGAGGCATGTGGGAACTTGCATTGCATGCATGAAAGAAACTTCTATGCATTCATCCTTTCCAGTGTTCCTTCCATTCTTGTCTCACACAGAGCATGGGGTAATGTGTTTGTTTGAATTTATTCGGTCAAATTTCATGGGCTCAATAAATTCAAACATCGGTGGTGTTGGTATGACAGATGAATTTATGGATGACCTCAAAATGTTGTGCATGCCCTTTCTTCTGTTTTCAGACTTGGAGATGTTACAAGAGAACATTATGTCTTTTCATTACTTGTGAACAATTGGCATGCACATGTATACACATCAGTCAGGGTGGAAGGTCTTGGTTTCAGAGCATTTGTGAATGCTAGGTGTTGTGTACAAGTCAGATTTTGGGAGATGTGGGTGGAATGTCTTCTCTTTTTTTCCCTTTAATTTGATAATGTTAGCTAAATTTTTTAATATGAGCAAAATAACCCGATTCAGAACTATTAATTTCTTAATCTGTACAAATTAAAATAAGTATACTGAGTAATTAAAGGGTATTGCTTATTCAAAAATGTATAATTCCCAGTTCATCTGCTTGTGAAAAATTGATTTCAACCCAGAAGATTTCAGATAGTATAGATTTACCAGTAATGAAGAAGAAGGTGTAATTATGGTATTATGCTAAATTTAGAGAACTAAGAACAGATAAAGGTCATCTGTATTGTATCACTTCAAGGGTAGTGCACTCATTAGCTCTAACAAACAGATTCGAAAGATATGCACCATATGGAAACTCATCTAACCTTGCAGTGTCACACTTTGTTAGGTTTAGATTTACATGGTCTAATGATCATTCATTGCTGGTGGCGTAATGTACATGCAGTACCATCAACTACTGACTAGTAGCAGCTGTCACTTTGCTCTTATCTTTGACTGATTAAAACCAATGTAAAATTTCTGTTATATTTTTCTTTTTAATCATGATTATGACATAGCAGTTATTCATTTGTTTACACGACGCAAAACTAATTATGCACAGCTTTTATCATTAAGTAAAAAGAATATACTTGCACAATATTATTGATGCATAACTTGTTATTGAGTGAAGACGATATATTTACACATTCAAACACTTGCACAATATTAATGATGCGTAACTTGTTATTGAGTGAAAACAATATATGTACACAAAACTAATGATGTATAGCTTCATTATTGAGTTAAACAAACACGCTGTAACTATGGATAGTCGCTAATGTAATTAAGAATATGGACATATGTTTGTATGTTGTAATTAATATTTCTGTGAACAATTCTTCTGCAAGAGCTACACTAAGTAGCATGTTCCTCAAAATGTGACATTTACTGCAGAATTTCAACACCAAGCTATATTCTTAACTGTAATCGGTCAGTAAATCCAGATTTATATTACTTAATATGTAGTAAGCATTTTATTTCCCATGCAGGGGGGGGGGGTAGGTATGGAAGTCATATTTAAAAATTGTTCAGGTTGATGCTGAAGAATCAAATTCTACACGTGTGAGATATATTAGTTCTTTACTTTTTCAACATATAACTCCCTATCAGTGGGATTTAGGGTTTTACTTGTCACTGGTATTCAATTTTAGGGTTTCACATGAAATTCAAATTTCTTGGGATAATTGTATTTGCAAAATTTTAATGTTAATAATATACTCTAAACTTCGAAGAAAAGAAATCTTTATTGAATCTTCTTTGAATTCTTCTTTTGTATCAGTGAGATCAATTTAGCTCTGGAAGGCTTAAAAGAAGCTCTGGTTGAAAAGTACTCTAGTGTGTAAAAATCACTTTGAAGATGTAATCTTACTTTCACAATAGCAAATATGAAAATGCTCCCATATGTGTAAATTACTCTTTTGTAGATAAACAAGTATGACTATTCTTTTTATTGTGGTATGTTTTGTATGTGTATGTGTTTTATTTATAGCTATGTGTGCAGAAGCTGAGGATTCTCATTGAAGATTCAGATCAAAATTGTGAGTATCGAACTTCTCTCTATCATTTCAATAAAGTAGTTACTGTTCGCGATATCTGGTACATCACACTAGTTTTCTTTTCCTTTAATAAAATAAGCTAAAGAATTTAGAATTTACTTAACATGTAGAATCAGAGGTGAGAATCTTTGCTGTAATTTAAAATGAAATACAATTTATTTCGACTGAATAAAGTGCTGGTGGTATTTGGTGTGCCATTAATTCCAAATCAGCTTCTTACATATTCTATAGATTTTCTAGGCCAAAGCATCTGCTATTTAATGGCATAAATACTTGCTAGCAGTAATCATCTTTGGTTAAATCAAACTAGTTAGTACGTGCATATTCATAATACAGTAATACATGTCTGACGTTTGTTGAATTAATGTCTTAATGATGGATGATATCATTTGCATTCTGTTTTACAGTGAAATACCTTGGTCTCTTAGCCATGAGCAAGATCCTGAAGACACATCCTAAGTCAGTCCAGAGCCACAAAGATCTCATCTTAGACTGTCTAGACGATAAAGATGAATCCATCCGACTAAGAGCTCTTGATCTCCTGTATGGCATGGTGAGAACATTATAGAGATATGGATTATATTGGTGTTTGTAGAGGGGGAGAGATAGAGAATATGATGTGACAGTACTAGTGGCATAAAGTTAATTTCAGGATTCCAATATTAAGAAATGGCTAGTGCCAAGAAATTAATTTAAAGGGCAATCCAACCTTGGTAATAAGATGATATGTGTGAAAGCAGAAATATAAGAAAAACAGGATGGTGAAAGTTTGAAAGAAATCGGACAAGGATTAAGAAAGTTATGGATGTTTGAAAAATGAGATCACTACATCTATGCGAATCTCAAATTGGCAATTTGATGAGTCAATTGTGACATTTTTGTGGACAACTCTCCCATTTGTCGTACACAAAAATATCATAAATTTGTGGTTTTCTTCAAGGCGCTTTTACCCTCGGGGCTTTTCTCAAAATATATTGGAGATAGCATATTGTTATAGGTCTTCATGAACAAAAAGATCCTACTGCATTTTGAAAAAAAGTGACATTTTAGTCATTTTGTGTGTTAGAATGAGGGAGTTGTCCACAGCTACATCACAGTGACATAACCTATTCGGCCAATTTGAAATTCCCATAAGCATAGTGATTACAACTTTCAAAAATTCATAACTTTCTTATTGCTTGTCCAATTTCGTTCAAACTTTCACCAATCTGCTTCTCTGATTTTTCCTCTTTCTTTCAAAGCAACTTGCCATTAAGGTTGGATTTCCCTTTAAAGATTTAAAATGGCAAAGTTAGAAGATTGTTACAGTTGTTATGATTGGGCTGATTCTTTTATTAATTTATTTTTTTAGGCCTCTATAGAGTTGTCTAGTTAAACATAGTCTTTATATTAAAGTATTCGTAGTTACCGCAAAGTATATTATCCTTGATGAGAACTTGGTGCTCTCAAATGAGAAAACACTAATAAGTTATTGATTAATGGTAAAGGATCCCGTCATAAAATAGTAAAAAGTTGAAGCCATTTTGACAAGTGTGGAGTTTAAATTCTGACTGCAATGTCTACATTAAATTTCCCTTTAAAACTTGTAGGTGTCCAAGAAAAATCTGATGGAGATAGTGAAGAAGCTGATGATTCACGTAGACAAGGCAGAGGGATCGGTGTACAGGGACGAGCTTCTAGCCAAGATACTCGAGATCTGTAGCCAGAATAACTACCAGTACATCATCAACTTTGAGTGGTAAGACAGTCTCTAGGATAACTTATTTCTACTCCTACTCCTATGTCGATTCTTAGTTGACCGTCGGGTATTCTGCCCAGTGTTTATTATTATCTGGTAATCTTATTATTTGGTAATATGTTGGAACTTAGCAACTGTTAGCAACTTCATTATTTGTCAACATACAAAAATCCCATTACCATTACTTTTTTCTTTCCATTGTATAATTTTAAATGCAGTGTATGCAGCCATGGAGTGTTGATAGAGGTCAAAGGGTTGTGTGATAAACATATGCATGTTCATTTTCCTCATTTTGTTTACTGCTCTATACTTTAAGAACCCACACAACTTGTATTTATGTATTTTGAATACAGGGGTCTCAAATCAATCTGGTAGTTATTTTTGTATTTGTACTGTCCATATGTTCTCTTTAGCTTTATATCACCCTGTAGTCTTATGAATAGACATTTTAAATATAATTGTTTTCATTATTTTTGTTCAGGTACGTGAGCATCTTGGTTGAGTTAACAAGGATAGAAGGCACTAAACATGGCCACCTTATTGCTTCTCAGATGCTGGATGTGGCTATCAGGGTCAAAGCCATCAGACCTTTTGCTGCAAGACAGATGGTAAAGATGGCTGTTTGATTCTCAAACATGATTTTCAGTCATCTTGTAGCTTTACTGAGTGTTTTGAAATATTAGTTTCGGCAAGGTCATAATTCAAGCTGGTTTTCTCAGTCAACCATAAAGTTTGACGGGATATGTCGAAACATACAGAAAACAAAGCCTATTCTTTCATAAATTGCCTTTTAATGATCAGAATATGAAAGTTTCTAAGCCTTTTCAAAACTCTAAACTTTGCTGATACCAGACAGAACTAATACAAAGTTTTGTCAACCATAGATTTTGCACCATTCCACAATAATGGCTTTTGCTCACTCAAGCGTAACATATCGTTAGATGTTTTGGTATCATTTGATAGGAGAGACCCTAAGCTATCCATAGGTATGAAAATTTCCTGAACATATTTTGAAATGTTCATTTGAGGAGACTTTTTCCAAATGTCAACTTTTTACGGTTCTCAAATTTGTTAACACTAGTCAGCACAAAATACCAATTCTTGTCAAGTCTGGATTTTGCATCCTTTCGCAAAAGTCGCTTTTGCTCACTCGAGCTCAAAATATTGCCACATATTTTGGTATCATTTGATAGAAGAGACCCTAATCTATCCACGGGTATGAAAATTTCCTATAAATATTTTGAAATATTTATTTTGGAAGACTTTTTCCAACTGTTAACTTTTTTGGGGGACGCACTGTATTATGCGAAGTTTAAACATACCCTCTTTCAAAGTGAAGTCATTGCTGTATGCAGTGTTTGCATTTTAATGTAATGAATTACACTTAGAATTTCAGAATATGTATGGTGGCCCAGAACCTGCCAATTTCAACAATTCAATGTTGCTGTGATATTGGCAGTGACCTGGAAGCCTGTATTGCAATATGAAACTTAAACGGTTGAAAACCTGAAACTTTCACTAATTCCAAACACCAGCAATTTTATCATGGCAAGAAACTTTTGCAAATAGCAAAAATTCAGTGTTGTAATATGCTGTGATGCAAGTATTTCGCGGCATGAAACTTTCGCAAAATTTTTTGTGGGTGAAACTTCTGGTTTTAATGTAACATCCAATACTGATTACTTTCTACAACAGGCCACCTTGCTGGAGAACACCCACCTGCTGATCGGCACTGCGGCGCAGAGGAACGGCATATGCGAGGTGCTCTACGCCGCAGCATGGATAGTAGGAGAATTCCCCGAATACCTGGCCCATCCCCAAACCACCCTTGAGAATATGCTCAAGCATAGGGTCACAGTCCTACCAGGCCATATACAAGTGAGTCCATTCTCTCATTTTTCCCTGTGTCTTTGTCTCTGAATCTGCCAACCATGGAGATTTGATTCCCAATTTTGAATTGTGGCTGTATGCTCTAGTGAACCTGCTTCTATTATTCAGTATCTGTTCATTTTTGTCACTGTTTTTGTGGGATGACATTTTGTATCTGATTGTCATTTTCATCTTTAAAATGCTATAGTAAATTGATTCCTTGATTATTTGCTGTATGCACCATCCTCCTATCAACATTTTCACATTTTAGGGGTCTTTGTGTCCAATTATTTTTCCTTGGTCCAAATTAAGTAAACTGAACTTTCAACATCTCATGGGAATGGTTTGGGAAGATCGACACATTTTAGTTGGTTGGAAGTAAGCATAATTGACATATTTATTACCTTTGTTGTACCTTTGGCAGGGAGAAGTTGACTTGGTATTTTCTGTCTCCAGTCCCCATGTTTGAGCACCAAATGTGGTATGTACTGGCAAAAACTCTGCTGTCGTTGGCAGACCCTTGTTATAGTCAAGCAATGTTGTTGGTACCAATGGCTTTATAACATACATGTAAGTCCTCACCAACGAATAGGCACTGACTTCCTGAACTTGAGTTACCCCACTCCTACATCCACTGGCATATTCCTTGAATTCCACCTCATCGTCAGTCATACTAAAATGTTAAATCTGCATCCTTTCTCCCAGGGCATCTATGTTCAGAACATCCTGAAGTTGTACAGCAACATCCTGTTGAAGATGGAGGAAGATGACAGCAAGGAGGATGTGGTCAGGGTCACTCAGCTTCTCATCGAGAAGCTTCCATCGTTTGCAGAGAGTGCTGACCTGGAGGTGCAAGAAAGGGTAAGATAGTATGAATTGTGATATTTATCTGAATACAAGTCCCTGTGTTAACACAATAGATTTATATACACTGTAGTAAAACCATCCAGAAGTAAAAACTGATCATTATCAGACCACTCTTATATAGACCTCACTTACAAGCCAGTGTTTCTGACATTCACTTCTATGAAGCTCAATCTCACTTTTTCCCTACGTTACTCACCTCTTTCTATCCCTGTCCCCTCTCCTGCTTTCAATCTCTTTCACAAACTATATTTTTGTTTTATTGTTGTTCCTATTTCCTTTCTCTTCTTCTTCCTATCCAAATACATGTACATTCATCCATGTGTTTCCCTTTATATCTCTTTCTCTGTCCCTCATATTCATTATTACTCTGAGAATTTTATTTTCTTGCTACAGTCAAACCTGTTCTAGCAACCACTTGTGTAGAAAAACCACCTGTCTATGAAGACCTCTTTTTTGTTTACCTTGTACAAATTTTCCTCATAAAAACATATTAAAGGGTACAATCACCAAAGATAATTTTGCTCTGTATGTTAGAGGTTTCATGTCGTTATACTATATTCAAAATATGAGCTTTTTGTTTCAAATATTAATTCTGTAAAGAGATATTGCAATTTCAATTACACTCTCTATAAGCGTAAAAGCAGATCGTGATTAGACTACTCAACGCACCCGTACGTGCTCGCATATACTTTATACTTTCTAGCTGTACACAAATTATTTTTCCAGGTGATTGGTACACTGGTACATTGGTACACTCTGTACACTTTAAAGAAACCTGCACATAAAGACCACCCGCCTGTCAAGAACAATGTTCTTGTTTGCCTTGAGTAGTCTGTATATACAGGTTTCTCTTTAATTTGCACCATCTTTCTATTTCCACTTATATCATTTTCCATCCCTCTCTGTCTTGTCTAGGCGTGCTGCACCTTGCAGCTTTTGAAATATGTCAACAAGCTCCTGGAGAAGGATGAGACTGTGGCAGCAGAGCTTGCCGATCTCTTTGTTGGAGAGCTCAACCCTGTGGCGCCAAAGGCACAAAAGAAGGTCCCTGTACCAGAAGGGTGAGTTTGCCCATTTTAAATATGACATTGCTATCAGATTTCAACATTCTGGATGTGTAAATGGTCATTCACTTTGGTTACAAAAGATTCTCAGTTTTCATATGCCTAATGTGTTTGAGAAATGTGGATGGAATGTGACAGGATAATAAACCTGAAGGGACTTAGCCAAAGAACTTATATCCTTGAATAGCGTGTTCTATCCAAGTCTAGACATATTTATGTTTCTAGTATCTTGTATATCAAATTTGCATCCGTAATGTTTAATTTTTTTTTCTTGTATATAGTTTGGATCTTGACAAGTGGATCAATGCCCCTCCATCTGATAGCTCTGATGAGGAAGTCACCATAGATACCATGTTTATTCATGATGCCCACAGGTAACAATGTGATAACCAGAAATCGGTAATCTGTATGGTGATGGTGGAGATGTGATGATGATGATGATGATGACGATGATGATGATGATAATGATGATGATTATGATGATTATGATGAGGATAGTGAAAGTGACTATAATGGAAGTCTTGGTAATGATGAAGATTATGATGGTGCTTAAATGTGACCAACATTATGCTGGTGACAATTATAATAATGATAATGTAAAGAATAACTGTAATGTTGATGATTGATAAGATGATAATGAGTTATGATGATGAAAATAGAGATGTAAAGGTTGATAATGATAACAAAGATGGTAATGGTGTCATATCAATGATGATACCTTATATTCTTTTCCTCCCAAACCAGGGTCAACCATCAGAAGGTGGTGTACGAGGAGCTGGATGAGGAGGAGCTTGAGAAGAGGAGGGAAGCCAGGCGGGTAGAGCAGGCCAGCAACCCCCATTATCTCAAGGATGACCGTAGCTCCAAGAAGAAGAAGCTCAAAGACCTCGCTGCAGAGAACGACGGTGTTACCAACAACATCCCAGTGGCTCAGATTGACCTTAGTGTGCCTCTACACGTCCCAGGTATGCCTTGGTTTCTTTCTTCTCTCCCTCTTTGATTTTCCAATTTTTTAATGTGTGGTTAGTGTTAGAGTTAGGGTTAGGAGTAGGTCAGGTCACAGTCAGTGTCAGAGTTGAACATGTATCACAAATATCCTTGTGTGATGGGACATTCTGCACTTGTTTTGTCTCGTTTATCCTCCTGATACCTTGCGACACCATACACTCTGCTAGGAGTACGAATGAACGTCTGATTTTAAGGAATCAATACAAGTTCTTCTCAAAGAACTATTCTTTGATTTATTCATGGAAGACAGTTTACTACAAGTGTCTTATCACTCCTTCATTTGTATTCTAAGTGTGAAATTCCAGTCGCTCTCTATGTTAAGGAAAATAATGATGCTTTCAGAAATTGACCTTGGGATGCAGATTTATTGTGTCAGTGCTATAGGTTGTTTCAACTAACCAATTTTTTTATATCAGGCACTTTGATTATAAACAAATTCTAATTTGTGATACATGTTTGTAAACTTAGTTGCCTTGTACAATGTAAGGATCAACTTTGGCAACTTGTGTCTAATAATGAGGGTCAAATTACCCATATTGTTGGATGTATCAGATGCACACAGCGATTGGTATTGTATGATTCAGATTGCTGTATCTATTTCAAACTGGATGGATTATTCTCACACCATCCATACTCGATCATATTTGCACAATTGCAACCTTCCATTGGAATTATTCTCAAATGTTTTTGCTATCTGTGTTTCGTGTTCATTTTTGTTTTCTCTTTGTGTATATTTCATATGTAATCTTCCCAGTATCTTGCTTTAATCTTCCTGTCCCCCTGACTTTGTTTATTCAGTTCCGTAGTAATGTCCTTTGCACTCCTTCATTGTTACCCTATCAAAATGGAATATGGCGTATATTTAATTTTTTCGGAGGCCAGCTCAGTGCTGCAGAGCTCAAAGATAAAGCAGAAGAAAGCTTGCCAAAGACTAAGTATTGAGTCTAATGATTTGAGGCAGTGATTTCAACATTTGATGAATTTTGAAAGACGTGTCTAGCACTGGACTGCACACAAAGTTGATTTCAGGTTGTTGTGTGTTCAGCAATTAACGCTTTTAGCAGTAGAAAAGAGGCATGAGATGTTTTTAAAATGCACACTTCGTAGCCTTTCATTTTGTCTCTGTCTCTGCAAAGTAACACAAAATACCATACAGGCAAAAGCAAAACTATTTTGGCATTAACACTTTACACTGTGCAGTGGACTTTGCTACGGGCATCAGTTTTTCCCCCCTCGATCATTTCTTGCATAATCACGGTCCACTTTCTTTCAAACTTTACTCGATCCCACTAACACACTTACATGATGTGTAGGCATGAAAAAGGGCCGGCCTAAGCCCCCAGCATACGACGATATTCCAGGTGACTAAGTATGGTTCATGATTGCATGCTGCTGTTGCTACTGCTCCTGCTCCTTCTCCTTCTCCTTCTCCTTCTCCTTCTCCTTCTCCTTCTCCTTCTCCTTCTCCTTCTCCTCCTCCTCCTCCTCCTCCTCCTCTTCCTCCTTCACAATCTGATTGTCTTCTAAAATACAGGGTGCCACAAAAACAGTTGCCCATAAGGTTGTATCTCCGGCGACATTTGCTCTGTGTTAATTTCGTACACTAACCGAATTCTGAACTCCAACCCTGTTCCAAACACTATACCTAACCCTAATCCTAACCCTAACTCTATACCTAACCTAAATCCCAGTCGCAACTCTAACCCTAACCCTATATCTATGACTAAAGAAATCCTGAAGCAATTGTCGCTGGAGCATATGTCGGAGCACTGCCAATAAACCTTTGCCTAATGACCTTTGCGAAACACTTTAGAAAACTCTCAAGGATGTTCATGCTCATATCAAGTCATCGGCATCATGTTAACAAGCTTAGGATTTTGTTCTTAATGGTTTATTCTATTCTGGTACTGTTCATTGGATCTGAGAAGAGTCATTTTGTAAACAACAAAACAGAACAAAAAGTAAACATGAGTTGTGTTCTAAAAGCAGTTGTTTTGTTCAGAAACCAGTCATATTGTTGTAAAGCTTATTTTGTTTTGAAAAAAAAAATCTAAAAGCAGTCATTGAATAAAAAATGCAGTCTTGAAAACCATTTGAACACTGCTTAATTTTTGACTCTCCATAAAATGAATGTCCCATCCAAACTTTCCCCTTTTCATTGTAAACCACCACATCTACAACTTGATAACCTTGTACACTGCATTTGTTAGGGACCTACAGATCTATTTGAAACTTGCCAGACTTGGTGAATGAAGATGTTCTTCATAGCTCTAATGTGAAAAGCTTTGTTTTCAGATCTAATTTCCCTAAACAATTGGATATTATTGCTACAGTTCCTATCTCTGTCTCTTTAGCTTGCACAAGTATTACTTTGTGAGACCTGGGCCCTATTTCATGAAGCTTGTTAGCCAGGACAAGTTACAGTAACGGTTACAAGCTACTGAAATCATTTCATTTGATTGGCTGTGAGCAAATTTGATAGCATTGTCACAGCTGCAATTGATAATAGTTTTGTGAAACGGGGCCCAGCTGGTAGATATGAAGATTTGAACTGAGATGTACAAAAATGTGACCTTCATCGTAAAACCAACAAGATGTCAGCTGGATCTGAGCTGCAATCAAATGCTCATTTGACTGGCATGTTTTCAAAGTTGTTATGTAATTTCCTGTAGTAAAAAAATAAATGTGTGACTTCGTTCATGATATCAATGAGAAATGTTCAGATATCGCCCTCCATTTGCTAAGGAATTTTGATGATGTTTGTGGATTTAAGATGAAATGTCACATTTATGTAAGCACTGACCTATGCTTGTCATTCTGTAGACCTTGCCCCCAATATTTCTTTTCTTCCCCCTGCACGCACGTCATTAAAATTAGCAACTTGAATATGACCCAACCCGTTTTATGCATTGTGCCGAAACTACTAAGTGAAGATGTTATTGACCTGGTTTTCCGTCTTGTCCTCAATCTGCTTTGAAGTATTTTATTTTTTGTTTGCCTCACTCCTGTACACCCCTTTTGTTGCATTTACTAGAACACTGCAGAAAACTTGTGAAGCATCATTCCAGTTGGAGTTACACGTATATGTACACTGTATTATTGATTTCATAATTTATTAATTTGAATACGTTGGTTTTTAAAAGTGTAATCCATGCTGGTCACATCATTTGTATAACTGTAATCTCTGCTGATTTGCTATTTTATTAATGCTTTTTCTAAGAATACTGTTTTTGTAAAATCTTACTTTGATGTGCTTGTGAGCCCATATGCAGGTACGTCTGTAGTGTTTCAATAAGTTTTTTTGTATGTCTATGCCTTAAAGAGCTGAGAAACATGGATGGAACTTGAGCTGCATTTCGAAGTACTGTGAAACAGAAACTTATGTGACTTAAGACACTTTGTTAACAGAGACCATTCAACATATTTTATTAGTTTTTGTGACATGAAATTTGAATAAGTCTTGACCACTTAACAAAAAATCACAAATGTTTCTGTTTTAACTTTAGTCAGTCAGTATCATGTCCCTGTGCACCTCAGTTTGCAGATTATATTGCAACCTTCTAGAAATCTGTTTTTATGTAATCTGTTGAAAGTTAGTGGATTCTTGACCAGTGATAAAATGAAGTTGTGGTAACATCTGGTTGTCAATCAAAGACTAAGATTTAGAATCCATGTATGTTGTAAGCTATTGACTCCTATTCATTCCTTGTTAATGTCTGGATAATGCTCTCAAGACATGGAAGACAACTTTGATCAGACCTGCCACCTCCTTGGTGGAGCTAGTAGCAATTATAAGCCATCTGTTCCTGGCTTACCCTCTTGTATGTATTCCAGTTTTTACTGACAATTCATTTTGAAGACAGAAAAAAAAAAAATAGGGGTTGAGTGCAAAGGGGCATGAGGGTATGACTTAAGATTTCTGCATGGTGCACTGAAAAATAAAAGTCTTCAAATTTACGTTGCTATAGTTCAGTTTTCTATTTTAGCTACATGTACATGTATTTCTATTTACAGTTTTTACCGATAATTCATTTTGAAGATGGAGGAAGAAAAAAAATTAAGGGTTTCGTGCAAAGGAGCATGAGGGTATGACTTATGATTCCTGCATGGTGCAATAAAAAATTAAAAAGTCACACAATTTTGCATTGCTATAGTTCACTTTTCTATTTTAGCTATTTCTATTTACAGTTTTTACCGACAATTCCTTTCGAAGAAGAAGGAAAAAGATAAGTTTTGTGCAAAGGGGCATGAGGGTACAACTTAAAAGTCCTGCATGGTGCACTAAAAAATAAGTCTTCAAATTTACATGATTGCTAATGTACATTTTTCTATAATTTTAGCTACATGTATTTCTATTTACAGTTTTTACCAACAATTCATTATGAAAATAGAAGAAAAAAATAACGATTAGGAGTTTACTGCAAAGGGGCATGAGGGTACGACTTAAGAGTCCCGCATGGTGCATTAAAACAATTCTGAAAAGTCACAAATTTTCACATTGCTAAAGTTCAGTTTTCTAATTTAGCTATTTCTCTTTAATACAGTTTTATATTTATCTGTTAGTTTCTTATTCAAGATTACTCCAGCAATACTAAATTTGTGTGGTGTAAGAAGAGATGTGAAATATCCTGGAAAATGAATCAAATGATCAATGTTTTAATCAACTTCATTTTTAGTTCTATCGCTTTTTGCCTTCTCTTGAACAGGCTTGTGCATTTTGCAGGTTTTCTTTCTCTCTCATTCATTAAATCTTTTTTGATGAAATATAGGTAATTACCATCAGGGGCGGATCCAGGATTTCGTATAAGGGGGGGGCACACAAATGCAGGATTGTCAACTTTGGGAAACTGCTTGGAGGGAGACCCATATTTTTTTGGTCTCTCGCCAGCCCTCCAAAAGTCGCTCGGGGGGGAACCAAAAAAAAAATTTTCGCCAGCCCTCCAAAAGTCGCTTAGTGGGGGGGGGGGGGGGGGGTTATGGGGTCCAGTTCCCCTCCATAATTCTCTGACAAGCAAAAAGAAAAAAGTTTTCTGCTCGAAAAGGGGGGGGGGGGCACAATCGCAAATAGGGGTGGCACAATGCATTGTTTTCCCTCAAAAGGGGGGGCACGGGCCGGGATTGCCCCCCCCCCCCCTCCCCTGAATCCGCCACTGATTACCATTACTCAAAGTTACCTTATGAAAAGATCAGGTAGAAATTCATGGAAAAGGAAGTGGAGATAGATATTATATAAAAACAGCTCATTATGGTAACATCACATTCATTATGAGTTTTGGTAACTAGGTACATGTGTAGCTGCAAACTGTTTGTCTAAATGGGCTGAATTCTAGATCCTATACTCTACAGAATGTATTATAAACAAACATCTTTCATTCAAGGATTCTATTTTTCTTTCCTCTTGCTTTGGTTCTTGGTTATTCTGTCATCTTCATCCTATAAAAGAATAAACAAAAACATAACATATGAACTCTAAAGAATTTGAAATGATTCATACCAAGCATATTATCATTTTTTGTGCATTTTTGATAGCTTGGTATTTTCAGGAGCATTAATCAGGCCTTTAGATCTGTAGTATGGTATATTCATGTGTACGCAAAAATGCCTTGTTGGCTCTTTACTGAAGAGACCGGTAATGAATATCTGACCTCCCACTTCCAAGCTGTCATCAAGCTCTTTTGCATCATACTTCTCCATGTTTATTTAGCAGTATCAAAACTGTCCACTTGGTAAAGGGAATACTCCTGCAATTTCAACAAAAAAAAAATCTTTAGATCAGATGCATAGTGACTGAGATTTTTATAATAGTACAGTACTTGTTGGTTGAATGAGCCTCCAGTTGCACTTTGAACTGGCGACTTAACAGTTTGTGTGTTTTTATGTGTGTGTTGGGGACAGACAGTCAAAAATGTAAGTACATGTACTTGAAAAAAAAATTGTAGAATAAGAATGGTTGAATTATTTTGCCAACCTGCATGTTTCAATGCACCTTTATTCTTTTGATTATTGTGGTTCAGTTTGTGTGGATCTGTTTTTCTGTACTGGACAGTTGAATTGATGGAAATTTGTGTGCTTTGATAATCGATTTACTTTTTGAACTCTACGTGTTTGTATTTGCTTTCCGTGAAAGTTTTTCTATGTAGTGTCTTGAAAAGATGAATCACGCTTTTACCCATTGTGCTCATATATGGTGTCATAAAATCAACCCCAACTTGTTCTGCTTCTATTGTAGAAGTGCAAGAAATCGTTATTTGCACAGACATGTAGATCAGAATAAAAAATCATCATATCATTTTGCTAGTGAGAAGCAATATTTTATGTTCTTGTTTCTTCAGCATTTTATTCATTATTTCATATAAAGCTGTTTTTTAATAAGATTTAGTCACATTTTTAAAAAATTCACTAATATAAGATGTTCCGTTACCAATGTCTCTCTCTCTCTTTTCTTTTTTTTTTCTACCCACATCTTTTTCTTTGTCTTTTCTATATTTTCCTCCCACTTTCTCTCAACTTGTCTCTATCTGTCTGTATGTCCTTCTCTCTCCCATGCATCTTTCTTTCTCTGTTTGACTATACTCCCTTATTTAATTCCACTCTCTTGATTTTATTTCACTCTCACTGCACTCTCCCACTCTGTCCCTTCCTCTCTCTTTTTCTCTCTCAATATTTATCTCCTCGCACCACCCCCTCGCTACCCCTTTGCTCCCCACTGCTTCCTCTCCCCCTCCCCCCTCCCCCCTCCCCCTCCCCATCCCCCTCCCCCATCCCCCTCCCCCCTCCCCCCTCCCCCTCCCCCTCCCCCCTCCCCCCTCCCCCCTCCCCCTCCCTCCCCCCCCCCCCCCCTCTCGATGCACCATCTCTTTATTTAGGGGTGAATGTCACAGACCAGTACATGCAGCAATCCAAACCCAGTTCCAAGAAGAAACACAGGAAGCACAAAAAGGGCAAGAGAGGGCGCCATACATCTGTCTCCAGCGATGACATTCCTGTCGCTCACCAGGTTGACATTGTCGGTGAGGAGATGCCAGAGGTAAGATGTCTTTAACTTAAAAGGGCATCCATTTTCTGTTGTGTTTGATAAAATTGAATAAAATTAGATGAATGCACTATTTCTTTCAAATTCTGTTAGAAATCATAAACAGTTGTAAGTACAAAAGATGAAGAATCTTACTAATGGTCATAATGCAGCATGCATATATTATTTGATGTACTTCTGAGAAGCCTCTGGCAAGGTTTTTGGTCATCAAGACTAAATGTCTTTGATGGTGTATGTAAAATGAGAACTTCTATGAATGTTTGCTTCTATCCCTTTGTACCCTCAACTCTCTAAGTCCATTTACAGCTACATGTAGTCATTCTTCTTTTCTTTGGACTGCCCTTCCTTTCTTTCCATTGTCCATTCCTCTCCCGGGCTATATCTTGAACAGATGATTTTGACTATGTCTTTTGATAGGGGGCTGTGCTATCAGACCATGAGGAGGATACAAGGGCTATGGATGACCCCCATCGAGCATTGGACATTGATTTGGAGAGGTAGGTCTTAAGTCATTTCTTACCAAAAGTTCTGATGGTGATGATGATGGTGATGATGATGGTGATGATGATGGTGATGTTGGTCATGATGATGATGGTGATGATGATGACGACAATAAAGATGGTTATGAAGTTAGTGATGATGATCATGGTGATGATGATGATAAAGATAGTGATGATAATGATGAGGATGGCATTGATGATGGCGATGATGGTGGTGATGGTGATGATGATGGTGATAAAGAAGATGATGATGATGATGTTGATGATGTTGATGATGATGTTGATGATGTTGATGATGATGTTGTTGATGATGTTCATGTTGATGTTTGTAATTTATAAAATACTTTTATAACGTAAAATCTATGTGGTGAAAATATTCCAAAGGGTATAGTGCCATAGTACAGTGACTATTCAATTCACACTTGCCTTTGCTTGACCATGTACAGGCCGCTGGACGAGAGTGACCGGCTCCCCGTAAGGGCGCATCGGAATGCCCCTGAACTGACCACCACTCAGGAGGAGGTAGAGGTCAGCAAACTCCAAGAGAAACCAAAGAAGAAGAGGTCAAAGGAAAAGGTGAAGGAGAAGACCAAGAAGACTTCCAAAGACAAGAAAAAGGTATGTTTGACGTTCGATTAATATAAGATAAAAGCTTGCTCACATTTTTTCCCCACAAAAATGTGTTTCCGGCATATATTTTTATTCTCAGAGAAAATAATATACATTTAGAACATTGATTTATGCAAGGTTAAGGTAAGGTTAAACATCAGGTTTGGTCTTGAAAATGTGTTAGTTTTACATTGTGTATAAGGATCTTTGGTCATGGCAATGGGAAAAAAAAAATTCTCGTCTTTTTTTATGGATGTTGTTGCAATTATGCAAACAGAATGAAATAAAAAGTGAATGGAGAATATGTAACATTTCAACAATTTTCAAAACTCTTGTATACCCCATGGACATTTACAAATTTTTTTATAATCTTGCTGCACAGAAGAAGACCAAGTCCAGCAAAGAAGAAGGGGCTTCAGCTGACCTGGACCTCATGGGAGGAGAAACGGAAGAGCCTGCTGTCAATGGTAACACAGAAGAGGTCCCTGAACCAGCTCCTGCTGCTCCCAAGGAGGCAGAACCTGCTGCTGCTGCTGCTCCTGCTCCAGCGGTAAGTAAGCTCTTGATATCAAGTTGGATGTTTAGAACTTTGATACTGTATATACATGTATTCTTTGCAAGTTGTATATTTTGTGTGAACAGTGCTTGGTGTCAAGTTTGATGAAGTATTAAATGTAAAATGTTACGCAATGCCAAGTAGGGAATGGTAAGTGACTCCACTCACAAGACCAAGATCAATATTCTGGTGCATATTTAAAATCTTATTTCTATCTATTTATTACTTTTTAGAAATACACTGTTGATGGCTTTTGGTTTCATTTGACAATGCACACACAGAGCTTAATAATTTGTATATATTTTATTTATTTTTTATTTATTTATTTTAATTGTTTTTCAAATTTTTCTTTAAAGGGAAAGTTCACCCTGAAGATTGCTTGAGTTTAAAAAACGCAGAAAAAATAAAGAAAAATATTGGCGAAGGTTTGATGAAAATCGGTCAAATAATAACAGAGTTATGAGTATTTAAAGTTTTGGATTCGTGACGTCACATGCGAGCAGCTGCCCATTGGTCATGTAATAAATATTCCATATATTCGCATTTTTTTTTACGTTCCAAGATAAATTGATATTGTTTCTTTTCAGAATCTAGTATTGAATAACATTTCTGACAATATATCAAATGCACAGACGAAAATATTCTAAATTTTCTGAGAAAACTGTATTTTATGGAATATTTATCACATTACATCATGGAGGAGCTGCTCGCATGTGACGTCACAAAATCAAAATTTCAAAAGTCCATAACTCCGTTATTCTTTAACGGATTTTGTCCAAACTTTCGCCAATATTTTTCTTTATTTTTTCTGCATTTTTTAAACTCAAGTAATCTTCGGGGTGAACTTTCCCTTTAAGGGGGTAGGTGGAAATTAGATGTATTGAGTGATTTAATTTTCGTCTTCCTTTCATAGTGTACCTGTAAAGAAAATAAATCTTTTTTTTTTGCATGTACTACAAGTTGAGCCTTATCTATCAGATTTATTTCTTAAGCAGTAGTTTTGCAAAAAATGTTCCTTTAAAGGCAGCATACATATATATGATGTCATTTGGATCTTTTGCAGGAAGTAATTTATACACTATAAATAGTAATGCATCATTTTTATGGTACACCCTATACAATTTGCATGCTTAATCCTAGACTGTTTTGTTTGTTTTTGTTTGTTTTTGTTTTGCACTCTGTTGCATGGTTCTGTGAGATCGATGTCTTTCTATGTCCCTTTCTTGTACAACAGGTGGATGATTTAAGCTTCTGGTTATCTCAAGACACGTCCCAAGCCAAACCTGCACCCCCAACCCAAACCCCTACCCCAAACCCTACCATCAATGGCAAGGTTTCCCCAGATGTAGAAGAGGTTTGTTTCTTCCCCACTTTATATACTTTTTTCAGGCGTTACCGGTATTTATAACTGTCATGAATTTGAGATACAATGCTATTTTTAAGCATGCACACTCTTGATATGAATTTACAATGTATCTTCTCACTGTGATGCCTTGGTATGTTGTTGATAGTGCATAATGCTAGATTTATATTTATGTGTTATATTTTATTGATTATGACTTTTAAAACTTCCCCTTTTGTCTTTCCTCATGTGACAGCTACTCTTACTTATACTGAAAAGTGTTTGTATAGATATATATGTGTGCGTGTGTGTGGTGTTGATCAAAAACGTGGATTTTGATATTTATTTCCTATTTAAAGAATAATAATGAAGATTCCAATGTGAATAAACATATTTACCAATTCCCTTGTGCCTTGAAGGAGTTTGTTACTGTGAAAATTCGAAAATATGTTATCCATTGTATATATCAAGAAATTTCAATCTTAGAAATTAAAAAAGGGGATATTTTATTGATTTGATTGCACAACAAATAGGTAAGGACATGCAGTCAGTGTATGTGTATGACATTACATATCATGACTGAATTGCTAGTAGAAAGCTCTCCATACCATTTGCAGTCTAAAATTTCAAGGGTACTTATTGAAATTTCCTTTTCTGTACATGCTAATTACAGTGTATCTCAAACTTTCACTAATTTGATGATCTGATTTTCTGCTTTCACTCTGGGTGGCTTTGAATGAGGAGTTAGTAACCCTAACCCCTTCAGAGTTCAGAGAGTATTAAAATAGTTTACACTTTTTCCTATTTCATGATGATATATTGTATTTCTTTTCTAATTAGTAATATTTATCTCGTATGTCGCTTGGAAGATGTGTATCCATGACCACTGCATTACCATTCTCACTATCCTTAAACAGAAATCATCCAAGAAACATCGTAAAGATAAGAAAGTCAAGAAGGATAAGAAGAAGAAGAAATCAGCCAGCAAAGAGAACTATGAAGCAGTAGGAGAGATAGAAGATATCTCAGAAGAACAAACACCAGATCCAGTCATTCCTGTAAGTACTGCAAGTGCTGTCAAAACTGTAACGCTAGTAATATAGTTTTGTCTCAAAGCATATTGTCTTGAAACGCTCTGGTTTAATAGAGCGGTTAGTCACAGAGGCGAAAAATATTGTTAGAAAATTGCTTAGATTCAGCATACAAGATTGCCCCAAAGCACACGTTTTTATCTTGGTTACCTCACCTCCCCCCCCCCCCCCAAAAGAAAAATTTTTAAATGTGGTTCTTGATCTTGGGGTCATGACCCCCATGGTTGGAGATGTGTTCTTGTCGTTGTTATTGCTGTTGTTGTTGTAATTCATGAAACAAAGCCCATTTAAAATTCTATTTTCAGTTGCCTTACATGTGGTAAAGGCACTGACTGAGATTGTATTATCGGGGTCACAGCACTGACAACCCCTGCCATATGGGGTTGTGGTGCAATAAATATGAAGAGCTGCTTATCTAGAAGTATGAAAAGTGATAGGACCTCCTTACGATCTGATTCCGGTATAACATGCATTTTGCATAGACCCTAGCCTGAGTTATTTGGGCATAGTATCCTGCGGGTTAAGGGGATTCTACATTTCACTTTTGCATTTTATAACATTGTAAGACTGAATGGAATATTATTTGTACAGCTTGTGTGCAGGTAGACACAAAATACTTTATTGTTGTACAAGATGCATCACATTGTAATAACCTTTTCATTTTCCTCTTCTGATTTCAGGCCATGTCAAGTTATAGGCTTCTCGGCGAGAACGAGTCCATAAAGATGGTAAGTGAAAAAAATGAGATAAGATTACAAATACTGTAGAGGTAGAGCCTGTTGTCCTTCCTCATTACAGAAACATGTGCATGTATGTATCAAGTTAATGATAAAATCAATTTTCCCAGATAGAGCAAATATGCTTTGGTCCACCTATACTATTCCCATAGGAGGCTGCGATCTTAAAGGGACCGAAAAGTCTTCAATCGTGGTGTTTTGGAGCTTGGCCCAGCACAGGAATATTCAGGAATCTCTGTACATCTTCGGTAAACGAGCACGCACTTGTAGTGATACGCATTTGACCGAAGAAAGACAAAGTGAACAACCCAGCTGACAAACTACCCCACCCTCGACCGCAATTTTGTTCGCTGCTCCAAGATTATTGTTATGCATGGCCTTGCAGTGGGGCAAGCGAATGAAATTGAATGTACATGGATATCGAGCGGTGGCTCCCTTTAATTTATTAGTTTTGGCAACAATAATACATTTGCCAATATTATTTAGTATTAGGAAGAACTCTTGATTCTTGAGGCTCTGATCATCATCATGATAAATTGATATAAATTTTCTTCTCTTTCTTACAGACATATGAGACCAGGGTGGACCCCAAGCAGAACTCTCAAGTTGTCATCTCTGTCATCTTCACCAACCTAACATCATCACACCTAAAAGCTCTGGAGTTCAATGTCCTTGACTCGCTCAATACCAAGCTAATACGAGAGGTGAGTTGAAGAACCCTAGCTTTCCGTTAAACTGATCTTCACACAGGGCTGTATTAATTAACAAACTCTTCTCCTGGGAGGGAGTTTGCGAATGGTGTTATAATGATACAACTGCAAACATAATTAAAGGGAAATCCACCCTTAATAGCAAGTTGCTTTGAAAGAAAGAGGAAAAATCAGAGAAGAAGATTTGTGAAAGTTTGAACAAAATCGGACAAGCAATAAGAAAGTTATGAAATTTTGAAAGTTGTAATCACTATACATATGGGAATTTCAAATTGGCTGAATAGGTAATGTCACTGTGATGTAGCTGTGGACAACTCCCCCATTCACTCCAACACACAAAATGACTAAAATGTCACTTTTTTCAAAATGTATTAATCAGTAGGATCTTTTTCTTTCATGAGGACCTATAACAATATGCAATATCCAATATATTTTGAGTACTGCCCCGAGGGTAGAAGCGCCTCAGAGAAAACCGCAAATTGATGATATTTTTGTGTACGACAAATGGGAGAGTTGTCCACAAAAATGTCACAATCGAATCACAAAATTGCCAATTTGAGATTCGCATAGATGTAGTGATCTCATTTTTCAAACATCCATAACTTTCTTATTCCTTGTCCGATTTCTTTCAAACTTTCACCATCCTGTTTTTCTTATTTTTCTTCTTTCACACAAATCATCTCATTACCAAAGTTGGATTGCCCTTTAACCTTTTTACTGCAAATAAAGTGTTTTCTGCTGAAAACTCCATGATAATTTGTTGTGAGATTCATCCATAAAGAGAGGACCTTGGAAGCTTCATATTTTTTCTAAGGTAGTTATAAAGTGTGTGCTTTACCTCTTTTGCATTCAAAAAAGATAGCCAATAATTAAAAAAAGGTAACACTTAGTACGTGGTATTTAATGTACATGTAGGTGTTCCAGAACAAGCAATTGTGGAGTTAAGTTTTACTCTTTTAGGTGTATTGAAAACTTTACCAAAGCTGTGGTTTACCTTCAAAGTCCACATGTCTGGGTTTCTTGCATTTGCATGTAATTAACCTTTGACCTTTGATTACAGGTGGGTGCATCACAGCACGATGGAGTGAAAGTACCATTCCAGCTTCCTCCTGAAGCCTCCAATGAGGGCCAATTTGCATTTACCATCCATGCTATCACCATGCCACAGAAACTGAAGGGCACACTCACTTACATGGTCAAGGTAAGAGATCATTCACAAAGGATTTTGATGCTGGTGAGACTAGGCAATACAGCTTTTCGTGAAGCTCATAGCTTTCAATTACAAAGAGAATTTCTTTGTTGTTACAACATACCAATCTGCAGAAAGATGATATCTTCCTTCATCCACAAATCGAGATTTCATTGTTGATTTTGTCATACAATACAAAGTATGAGGTGTTGTACTGTTACCAATATCTACATGTATTTGACTGTCACATGTTCAAAAATTCATTATTTTTTTTCAGATTTTCTCTCAAAAATTTGTAAGTTAATTAGATTTTCTCTCTCGCACTAACCTGTTTCTCTCAGGTTTTCTTCTTTCACCAAAGCTGAATTGATGTTGGGATATACATCTATTTTGATTTTCCTTTGCCTGTATTTCAGTATGAAATGATCTTCTTTTCTTTTTAAATGCAGGATGATAAAGGTTCAACAAGTGAGAAGATAGATTTCAAGGTTCATCTTCCAGTCTCTGCTTACATGCTTTCCACACCGTGCAGCAGGTAAAGTAACATAACTGGTATATTGAGAAAATGAATGTAGTGAGTGTTGGAATTGTTAGGATTCCAGTTATCACCATGAGTTATAGAACTCTGCCAAATATACTTTAAAAGTAGGAAGACTTTGCCATATCACCACACACTATATTTATCGGTATAATGGATTTAGGCAGAGCTCTTTCCTCACCTAGCATGATGAGATAATGTACATATTTGTGTATTATTCTGTTTTGTACATTCATTTAGATGATTTCAAATCATTTTAATTTTGCAGAGAGCATTACTCAGAACTACTAGCCAAAGGTGAGCTCTCTGCCAAGAATTCCTTCACCACTCCCCCAGGTGGTGTAGACTTTGCCATCATCCTGGCTCGAGTCTGCTTCTTCTCCCATATGGCGGTGGTAGAGAGAGTAGACCGGAACGCATCACTCTTCAGCTGCTCCATGAAGGGACACCAAGTCTGTGTGCTACTCAAGACAATGGTAAGATGATGGAGAGTGTGCCTTGGGGTAGGAGCTGGGTAGAGGATGGGGGTGTGATGGATACGATTAAAGACCTTTCTACATTTTAATAATCGAGGGACGTTTCTTGAAATACCAAAGTAATTGAAAAAAGGAAAAGAAGAAAACAAGAATAGGAACAGAATTTATTAAATGCTTTTTTAACACTCTTTGTAAGTCTTCTCTTATGATTGCATTGTGTTTAAAATATTCTCCAAGAAAATAGAGATTTTTATGCAAATTGATTATCATCTAGTGTATTAAAGGAAGACTGTACCCTCCTTTTAAATGCCCTGTTTTTTCTGTGTCCATTTGGTGAACAAGCAAACAGTTGCCATAATCATATACAAATTCATATCTGGTAAGAAATTGCTGTTTGTTTTTTTGAGTTATCTCACTACCTTCAACTCTTTGTACTGATTGTGCATCATGACTTCCTAGACTAGATAAATCCTTTAATATAATATATATGCCCTTGACTTCAATCCATTATTTTTATTTTAATAGATTAACTTCGACCTTTATTACATTTCTAATGTGTCTTTTGCTTGACTTTGCACAGTTGAAGGTATTTCTGTAAATTCCACAGTAATAGAACTCCTATTTGTGAACCTTTCTTTTTCTTTTTTTGCAGGACGGTGGTGGAATTTCTGTCGATGGGAAATCCAATGACTCTAGTCTACTGTCAAACTACCTAGACGAAATCAAAGCAACTATTCTGGAATCATAGGATATAGACAGCGTGATTGAAAAGTCTGTATTAAAACAAGTCTCTGTTTTTTAGCGATGATACTATTACGAAATTGCCAGTACTGAACCAGAACATGCAGCATTCTGTAGGAGCCTTGTATTATTGAAAATTTAATAAATTAAGAATTGACATTACATGTAACCCCCGCCCTGAAAGTAATAGATCTATATCAAATGTAACGCATAAAATCACTTAAAACGTGTATTGTTCATGTACTTACTGTTTGCGAGAGGATCGATGATGGATTACCTGCCTGTATTCAAGTACATGGACATTTCTGTCAATATGTTTGCTTATTGCCACTGCAGGTCACATTTTCAAAATGAAGGTTGTTCATGAGTCAAACTTGATGCAGCTTGTATTTATTCCCTGTGTGCCAGGCTAACATTATTGGCTTACTGTAGGTGCAGACATTTGCTTCTGGCTTCTACCGCAATGACCTAACTTTGATATGATTATGTTAATCCTTTTACCATCATTTGCTGATCTTCCTATGGATGTATTACTAGCTGGAAATTCATTATTCAAATTTTAAGCTTGTGTGATTCTTTTCCTCGTAACTGCCAGAGCATTCTTATATTGGGTGTCGAAAACAAACTCATGTCTATTGCTGAGGTTATTCTTTGTAATCTTAAAAACAAATGTGCTTTGAAAATATTTGTCTGCAAAATGTATGCCTATAATTTTGACTCCATTTAGGTCTAATTACTTGTGTCGTCCAACGTGTGGGAATATTTATTCCCATACAAATGTAGGTACCTAGTGACAAGTGTTTTCATTCCTGTAATAAAATCAATTATTGCATGTTTTAAAATCACCAAGCGAGTCATGCATCTCACTTGTTACTTTGTTTTGAGCTGTTGGCAGCATGAAGACGCTCTTTAAATCTACAAAGTACAGGGGTGTATATCTGTGTAAATTTGAGTAATGGTCTAGTATACTACAAAACCAGCTCTATTTTTGAAATTCTCTAAATCTCCTATTACATGGACATGTGTCTGCATGGAGTATATCATGGGATAGTTACATTTTAAAAGCCAAGATGATAGCACCAGACCATCGTCCATTTCTTGAATTTCATGAACATCATGAAGGGTGGATGTATAAAGATTTGGTAAATTAAACGTCACTTCAGTTTTTGGCGTGCAGAAAGAGAAGTACACCATTTCAATTAACGCAGAGTACTGTAGTTTGATCATGAACGATTATGATGAATAAGGGTATTCTGTTTTGCTTATATTGAAAGCATTGTATATGAAAATGCTGATCTGTTTTCTCTTTTTTGTTTTTTTAACCTGGTTATTAAATGCATTTTTATTTCTCAAAGACAGAAATGGTGATCTATTACCTGTAGGTATATGTTTATCAACATGATCAGATTTACAATTACTCTTGTGTATGAATTAAAAATTTTGTGCATTATTTTTATTATGTTTTGACTTATGGTATTATTGGTGTGTTCGTGCAATACAGAAAAATTTTTCATTGCACAGTGTAGAATTACATGTACTTTAGAGTGGCATCATGCATGCTGAGCTTATGATCAGTTCATGTGTACTTTTAGATTCTTTTAGAGTTCTGTTTAACAGATGACAACACTGCTTGTATTGCATATTTGTATCATTTGATGTAGATCACTTTGAAGATGAATTTTACCAGTATTGGACACAGCATATATGTACCTTTGTAAAGTATTTGAAAAGAAAAATTATTTGTAGGCAATTATTGTTGACATTGCCTGAAAGCTGTTATTTGTTTACAGGAAAAATGTGGTAATCCTGATATGCTGTGTATACTCATTGCAATCATTAATGAAAAAAAAGTGTATATTCTTGTCCAACTACATATACATGTAAGATTGAATACTGGTATTGACATTGACGGTGTAGATTGATGGATCATTGATGTCTTCAATTGCAACAAACATTGAGTTGAAATTTATGGGAATTTCTTCTGGGCAATCATGGAAATGAAACATGCAGAATAATTGGTATATGAATCTAACATGCATGTACATGAAGAGTCAGTTGTTTTTTTTTCTTTATTTTTTTTATCTTTTGGTCATTGTAAAAAAATGAAGGTATTGGTTTTTCAGTAGCAACAAAAATTGAGCGGAAATTTGCGGGAATTTTTTCAGGGCAATCATGAAAATGGAACTTGTAGGATATTTGGGGTATAAATCTAACATGTACATGTACACATAGTCTGTTTTTTCCTTTTTTTTTTTTTTTTTTTTTTTTTTTTTTTTTTTACTGATGGGTCATTAAAAACAAAGAGAGAAAGATATATTTAATTGTCCCTCCATGAAAATCTTGAAGACATAAGGTTTATATAAGATTTCATATCAATCACTGAGGTGCTGAAGGAAGTAGTTAATCCTCTTCTGTGCCCTTGGAGGCAAATCTCTTGCTTTGGACTAGCAATACTGATTTCATCCTCCAGAAACGGAAATCGATACAAACATTCTGAAGGGTTTTTGTTCCAATGGAAGGTGTTCAAATCTACTTGGACAATAAAACCGAGAATTGGAACCCCCAAGTTCCACTCTTAAAAAGTTGATTTACGATAATTGATCATAAACCTAGTGGGTCAGAATGGATCAAATTACTTCCTTAGTACAAGTCTTCCCAAAACACCACCTTTTTAATTGTGATGTCTGAATAAAAAGCTATTAGCATCGTTATCCAATAACTTGATAAAATGAAGTGTGCTGTTGCAATTATGTGCAAAGAAACATACAATAGCAGACAGATAATTTGGTTGTTTGATGTATTTGTTGTACATGTATATTTTACATGAGCATGCTACTTCATTTTTTTATCAATTACATCACAACATTCCATTCGTGATGTGACAATAGCGTGATACAGAGAAACAGAAAGGAGATACTATAATCCCTGAAAGGAGTATATTGTTCACCCTGTAAAAAAAAAGACCCTTGTCAGTTATTTTGAATAGTTTTTATCTTTTTGTATGAATGTTGTGACTTAAATAACTGTATGCGTGGTTATGTTTTTAGCTGGATATTATGATTCCCTAGATATACCAAGTCTTAAAAACATAGGTTTACATTTCATATGACTACAACAAACAATAGTACATATAAAGAAATATAGCTTTTGTATAGTAAGTAGATTATTAATGCAGTACTGCTTTTTACCCTCTTCCCCATAGAAAAAAAAAATGTTAGGAATACAGTAAATTAAAAGTTGTTATACAGTCATCCATAGCTTGCTTTATCTAGTCAAACTTTTTATGAGCTACATTCCATTCTATGTGATAGGAATGTATTGCCTTTAGTATTGTCAGCATGGAGACCTAACCCTTTGTAGTCTGTCTCCGAATATTTATAATTTTGTTATCTCGCAGTGAATTCAGTTTTGTTTTCGATCTGGTGTATGTATGGTTATCAGATGACTGTTACATTCATGTAGCATATTAGTACAAAGGACTCTGACAAACCACTCTGAGCGAGTTGTCAAATGAGTATTTCATTATGTATTGTGAATTGAAACTCAAATCGGATTGCTCAAAGTTTACATTTCTTCTTGCATTTATAAAGAAAAAAAAAGCAAAAAATATCTATATCTATACATGTAATTGTACATGTGAAGCATATTATTGTTCTTATTATCACATTGATTGAAGGCATGTTCTTGAAAAAGAGGGCAAAAGTAATAAATTAATGGTGAATGACTCTGATGAGGTAATAGTAAAATAAAGCAAGGAGGGTGTTACATATAATTGTGCATACTACATGAAGGCTATAGACATAATGCCCTTCTGGTATTCAACTAAGTAATAGTCATAAAGTACTTGTGGTAAGTTGATCTTGAATGGTTATATTTGTAGACTTGAAATATATGTCGATTTTGAATGATAGTATTTGTACATCAAACATAGGAATGTATTGTCCAAAAGAGATAAACTATGAAAAACTATATATATATTGATATTTTCTGTGTAGGTCTAGCTATATGTAATGAGCAAGGTACTGTGAATGGACGTCAATGAATAAATTAGATGGAGAGATGAGAAAGAAAGAAATCATAAATGTGAAAAATAAAGTATCAAACTCCATATATGTTAAATAAAGTTTTAAATGTTTTCAGTGGTGTGCTGTGTTTGTATATTATCCAGTAAGATCAGAGTGATAAAAAGAAAAAGAAATTTACTGTGTAAATTGTTGAAAATAGCCATTTGATTCAGAGTAAAGAACGAGCTCATAATAAGAATGTAAAAATAGGAATGCTCCAGTTCACATGTCTTTACAAAGAGGGTTGTTTGGAAAAAAATCATACATGGGTCTACACACAATATTCTGAATACTTCTGGTCACTTACAATTTACAAATTTTATGTCATTTGACTTTTTTTCAAATACAAACTTTGTATATCTTTCAGTAATGCTTGAACCTTTGATTCCACTTACCAGTGGTTTAAAACAAAAACAAACATACAAACAAAACAAAAACAAAAAAAGATGTATTGTGGCAGCTAAATAAATGTTAACTTTTTTAGGTTGAATTCCCATCAAAGCTAATATTAATAAATAAGTGTGGAGAAAATGGATTAATGAGTTAAAAGTGGGACAGATTCAAGGTTTATTTTTACATGTATTTCACTCAACATAAGAACAAAATTTGCCTGTTCAGAGCAAAAAGGGCATTAACTCTGTGTTAAAGCCTATGAGTTAACACCCTTCTGGCTCCAAACATGAATTATTCCAAAGCCCAAGGTAATTGACATCAAAGGGTCAAATATTTCAAGATTTTTTTAGTTTTGAAGTTATATTACTTTCTAATTTTCTTTCCAATTCTACACATGGCTGATCATTCTCTTTTCCTGCATAATTTCCTTTCTACTTCATAACAGTGGTGTAGTATTTGTCTAGACATTAAGGGGCACTGGCATCATGGGTAGGGGGTGCATGCTGATCGAGTGATGGAAATGTGAAGTAAAAATGTCACCAATTGGAATAGGGTGTGATAATGGCTTATATCATCTTCTTTTCATGTTCCATCCCCTTCAGTTTCTTTCTCTCTCTTTTTCTTTTTCCTTTTTTTTTTCTTCCCATTTATTGGGGGGGGGGGGGCACATGCCCCAACCCTTGCTCCCGCAGTTATACCACTGTTTCTCAGAACTAGCTGACATCTTGGAAAGCCCTTTCCACAATGATACCTGAAAACAATAATAAATGAAGGAATTTATATAGTGCCTTTTCCACTGGATACAAAGTGTTTTGAAATATCTTCCCTGGGTCAACTTTGGAGTTGAAATATCTACAAGTTACCATTTGTGTGAGTTCATTGAGTGCATATGGGTTTTCAGAATATGTCTTCTAGCAATTCTACAAGTGAGCCCTGTATCAACCAATTTAGAAATCTTTTCTTTAAAATATACTCTGATTATGGACAAACAAGGTGTCTATCATATTTGCACAGACATATCCAAAATATAGAATGAAAAAGATATAACAATAAGGATAGTTATTATTATAAGTGGCCTGGGGGTCTCTCGGGATTAAAGCTAGGGTAAAATATACTAACAATTTTGGGTAAGGCATCATAAAGTAGATAATATAGAAAACAATTTGAATACAAAAAGACGGCCTAGTTATAAAGATTTCTCCCGGTATTCAATTTGCTTAAGTGGAATGTAAACGCACACTGCATGCACAATTTGTGCTGTCGAAAATAATCCTTTCTATAATCTGTTATCTTCATTTAACATTAACGCTACCATACCGTAGATTTGTTCATTATTTTTACCTACCATTTTCATTCGCAGCCAGATATTTTTCATAGGATGATTAAGGGCCAGCAATTAAAGTTTGTGCCATGGGTTTGTGCATGCATGCACTGCACTGTGCATGCACGCACTACTGCCCTGCGAAAAGAAGTCAGTTAACCGTATGTAGCTGAACAAACGAAAAGACCGAAAATGGGGCAGATGTGGACGGCTTATGTTTCGCATCCTGACACAGCACCTGATTTACACAATATTCCTACATTTGATCCGGAGTATGGATTTCCAGATGGAAGGCCAGAGAGGGGTAATGCATCTGAAATAGTGCTTTAAAATGTGGCTTTTGGGGGTCTTTGGATGGCCAACTTCGCAGAGCCGAATGGGGGGAGCCAGCGGAGTGGCAGCGCGCAACGACACACGTTATGAGGCTGAGCTTGAGAATGGGACCTGCGCTCTCTCTGTCGCTTCAATAGTCATGTCATGCCATGATATCGTTGGCAAATTAAACCGAAAAAAATTGAACTCAACCCATTATAAATAACCTCGCATAAGTGTGGGTGATATCGACTAAGATTCTGATATTAGCGAAATAAATTCAGAAACAACTGAATTTCAATCTTTTTGTTTAAATCCAGATGAATTTAATAATACTTTTAATGATTTTCCAGACAACTCATTCAGTGTTTCACACATAAATATTCGGTCATTGAATAAAAATAAGTATTCATTCTGTCTATTTTATAATGATGTGATAAAACACAGTTTTAGTGTAATTGGGGTGTCTGAAATATGGCAAATTAGCAGAGACAGTGCATTTCAAATTGATGATTACAGAATGGAGTACAGGGTACGTGAAACGGGTAGAGGTGGCGGCGTTGCTGCTTACATAAAATCAAGTTTAAGATATAATACAATAAATGAGGAGGTTAGCCATTCTGAGTCACTATGGCTTGATATCCAGTTAAATTCTAAATCTGTTGTCGTTGGCATCATTTACAGGAAACCCAATACTGATGTTACTGAATTCCGGGACAGTTTGGTAGACACATTACATAGTCTTAAGATCGACAAACGTCACTGTATATTAATGGGAGACTTCAATATTGATTTAAGCAATGACCATAATTTTGTGGGCAATGAGTTCTTAACAACTTTACAATGCTTAAGCCTCGAACAGGTAATTACATCTTCAACTCGAATAACAAATTCTTCTGAAACTTTAATTGATCATATCTACACGAATTTGAACGGATGTGGTAATAGTGCAGGTACAATATTATCGGACTTGTCGGACCATTTCCCAGTGTTTGCATTTTTTGAAAACATGTCGTATAATACTGCTATGCATAGAGTTAAGTTTAGAAATTATGCACACTTTAATAAACTGAAATTTAATAATGACCTTGCAGCTTTACCATGGCATGAAATTTACGAAACCACAGATGTCAATCTTGCATATGCAAAGTTCATCAAACTAGTAACAGAGGTTTGTGATAAACATGCCCCCTTTATCGATGGTAGGAGTTCTAAGAGGAAAACCAAACCATGGATTACAGAGGCAATTAGAAAATCCATTAAAAAGAAACATAAATTGTATTCCAGGGTTTTGTCATCTAACTATGATACTCATAAATATGATAAATATAAGAAGTACAGAAATATTCTCACATCTGTCTTACGAAATGCAAAAAAGTTGTACTATGGTAATTTGTTTCAGAAGTATGAAGGTAATTCCAGTAAAACCTGGAAAACAGTGAACGAATTATTAGGAAAGCAGAGTATTAGTAATGCAGTGGTTAATAGATTGTGCCGTGAGACTAATGGCGTAGTTCACGAAACAAGTAAACCAGCTGAAATTGTTGAAGTATTTAATGATTTCTTTGTGTCAGTTGGTCCAAGATTAGCAGAAGGGATTGATTTTGAACAGAATCAACAAAGTTTTGAGCATTATTTGTGTACTCCGAATACAAAGTCATTTTTTTGGTCACCAATAACTTATATTGAAACTGAAAATATGCTTTTATCTTGTGACAGGAAGAAGGCAAGTGGATATGATAATCTTCCAGTGAAGCTTTTGATAGATGGTGCCCACAACATATCATGCCCTCTTTCATACATATTTAATTTGTCATTGCAATCAGGGAACTTTCCAAATTGTATGAAAATAGCCAAAGTAAGTCCTGTGTACAAAAAGGGTGATAAATCAGAACCAGGTAATTACAGACCAATTTCAGTCTTATCTGTTATAAGTAAAATTTTTGAAAAATTAGTGAATAACAGATTGGTCAAATTTTTAGAAAAGCACAGTATACTTTATAAACACCAATATGGATTTAGAGAAAAGCACAGCACTAAATTATCTGTTATAAATCTAGTTAATCAACTGATTCAATATCAAGATGAAGGTAGAATAACTAGGAGTTTTCATTGATTTTGCCAAAGCGTTCGATACGATAAACCACGATATACTTTTGCATAAGTTACAAAACTATGGTATTAGAGGGCTGCCTTTAAAATGGTTTCATGACTAAGTAATCGATCCCAATTTGTTCATCATAATGGTGCTACTTCAACGAGGTCATCAATAGTGTGTGGAGTTCCACAGGGATCTGTATTAGGCCCTACTCTTTTTCTGATGTACATAAATGACCTGCCTAAATCGTCAAATTACTTTAATTTCAGATTGTTTGCAGACGATTCGAATATATTTCATTCTTTTCCGCCAGGAAATTCTCATATTGATTTATTAGAAGTAACTGAGAATCTAGCATACGTTAGTCAATGGTGTGATGCCAACAAGATTACTGTTAACATTAAAGGGAAATCCAACCTTAATAGCAAGTTGCTCTGAAAGAAAGAGGAAAAATCAGAGAAGCAGTTTGGTGAAAGTTTGAACGAAATCGGACAAGCAATAAGAAAGTTATGAATTTTTGAAAGTTGTAATCACTATGCATATGGGAATTTCAAATTGACCAAATAAGTGTGATGTATCTGTGGACAACTCCCCCATTCGCTCTACAACACAAAATCACTAAAATGTCACTTTTCCAAAATGCATTACTCATTAGGATTTTTTCGTTCATGAGGACCTATAACAATATGGTATCTCCAATATATTTTTGAGTACTGCCCCGAGGGTAAAAGCGCCTCGAAGAAAACCGCAAATTAGTGATATTTTTGTGTACGACAAATGGGAGAGTTGTCCACAGAAATGTCACAATTGACTCACCAAATTGCCAATTTGAGATTTGCATAGATGTAGTGATCTCATTTTTCAAACATCCATAACTTTATTAGTCCTTGTCCGATTTCTTTCAAACTTTCACCATCCTGTTTTTCTTATTTTTCTGCTTTCACACAAATCATCTTACTACCAAGGTTGGATTGCCCTTTAAGAAAACTAACTTTATGATTATCAAGCCAAGACGTAAGTCTGCCCATGTTGAAGGATCGGTGAAAATGAAGGATCATTTTTTAAAAGAAGTGTATGTTGCCCCGTTCGTTGGTATTCATTTTGACAGGCATCTTACTTGGGTTGATCATGTCAACTCTGTTTGTAATATACTCCGCAGGAAAGTAGGAATTCTATATCAAGTGAGACATTTTGTTCCAAAGAGGGTACTTCTATTACTATATCATTCATTTATCCAAACACATATATCATATGGTCTTGAGGTATGGGGATGCACATCAGCTGCAACTATAAATAATGTTCTTGTTATACAAAAGATGGCAATAAGAGCAATTACTTTTAGCAAATATAGATCACCTTCCGCGCCCTTATTTCATTCATTACGTATATTGGACATTTTAAAATTGTACAAATTTTTAGTGTCAACATTTATGTATAAGTTGATAAACCAACAACTGCCTCATTCAATATATGATTATTGTAAGTTTTTTGAAAACCAATATGGTACAAGGCAGAAAGATGCTAAGACGCTACTCTTGCCTAGAGTGAGAACAGAGCATGGAAAAAATTCAATATCATTCGCAGGATCAGAAGTATGGAATAGTCTGCCGAAAGATAGAAGAAGAAAATGCTCTTTCCATTCATTCTGTACAGCTACAAAAGATCATTTATTACAAGAGTATATTCAACACCCATTGTAAATATCATCTTACTTGTCTAGAGTAAATAGTAGCTACTATATTTTATGTCATACAATCTTTTTACAAGTAATGTAATCCATTTATAATGTAAGTGTATTCATATTTGTCTCAAGGGCGCCACGCCCTACTAGCAGTATTGCTATCTAGTGGTGTCCTATTTCCAAAGATTTGTTTTTCAAATGTATACTATATTGTGATCAATTTTTGGTAATAAGGTTCTTTCATTCATTCATAATTAATAGTTAATATTCAAGTTTTTCAACTCTGAGAATTCCAATTCCATATTCAACTTTCAAGATATTCAGATATTGGAATAAAGTTGACATTTAATTAGATTTTCTAACTTAATTTAAGTTAGATCTAGATCACTCACACTTATGCGAGGTTATTGGAGATAATCTAGCACTCACTACCTTCACCGTGAGCAATTGCCTCCCATATCAAATGTGTGATATCTTGCAGTTGCACATGTGTGTGCGGCAGAGGAGCAAGATCACCGACCAAGAACAGCCTGAAAATTTGATTTGATCAAGATGATGAAGATCTTATCAAAGGATCTGGCTTGAAATTAGATATTCTATCATTCTAAAACGTAGAAGGAAGTATTTTCTCAAAATTTTGCCGATTATATTGGTGTTTTTAATTTTACCTCTTCAACTTTGAGGTCGTGACTGGCCGAAATTGACACAGCTCCATACAGTGATGGTCCCGTAAGTGGATCTATAGATCTAAATGATCCACATCGAATTATTTGTTATGTGTTGGAGGGGGGTCGGGCTATTACATGTAGGGCCAATTCGGCGTTGCATGCCGATAAGGTTACAGGAGCTAGAGTTGAAGTGCAAACTACACACTGGATCACTAAATAGCCATAAATTTCATGTTTTATAGAATTTGACCTCTTGAAATTTTCAAGTTCAACACTAACATAGACTAGGCTCTACTTGTACATCTTTAATTTAGACTTTAGTAACTATTTTACACATTTCCATGAAAATAACCTTGAATGTAGAGTTCATAAAGAAATGCTTAATGCACAATTTTGAAAGTCTACTTCTTTTAGCTGTTTCAGTGTTTCTAGATTATTGTTATGCTCCATTTCATCACCAATTGTTTCATTGGTAGGCTCCCTGCAGTGGCAGTAACTTGTTCTTGCACATAAACTGATAAAAGTTATTCGTCTTGTCGATATCGGTAATAATTTTGACCTGCCATGTCAACGAAGGAAATTTAATTTGATGATAGCACTAAGGCCCCCTCCCCCCCCCAAAAAAAAAGAAGGTTGTATTGGAGTTACAAGCCATAGAAAAATAGGGTAGATTTACAGGTCAGTTTTTTTTTCCTCCTGGGAAGTGGGATACTTTTAGAATAGACAACTGCACAAGCACAGTGTACTGTGTACAAAAAACTTGTAAAAGCAACCGAATGTTCTAAAAATATCTTTGTACATGAAACAGAACACCCACGGCTCCAGTAAAAACAAGCCCAAATACACTGGAAAAGAGTGAAGGTAGTATAACTGGTGTAGAACGATCACATCACATCACATCAGGTACAGAATGAAGGATTTCTCCTGTAGATTTCCGGTCTCCACTTGTAAAAAAAACTTTATTACAATATTGCGCTGTCTTGACCTAATAAGTTCCTTTTCCCATGATATACATGAAATTGTTAACGAATGTGAACTAAAAACAACGGCATAAATAAGGAGAAGGTTGAGTTCAGGTAAAGATGAAACTAATGTGTAAAGTTCTCCTTATTTTCATGTCAGTTAATGGAAAAATATAGAAGAAGTGTCCTTACAAAAGAATTGCCCTCATACTGATATGACAAATAGCTGACGTGTTTGGACCAAACTCGTGTGTGTAGTCTGTGTGCACTACATGTGACCTTTCTTCTTCTTCCGGCTGAAGTACAATCCTTTGCATAGCGTAATGTTGTACTTTTGTGGTGTGCTGTGTAGTGTGCCAGGTTGCATGTGTGAGTCACACTCACAATCAGGGTCATGCAGCAGGTTTGAGTCAATTTCTTATTACTTGGATGATTCCAAAACCTCACAGTGTACACACATGCTGATGTACTACATGATAAACCTTACCTACTCGCTTCTAGACAGTTTCATTCACAATGTAATCTTGACTGGAATTTAACTTTTATCTTCTAAGTTAAAAATCAAAAGTCAGTCTGTGCAACCTGCAGAAAATACAAGCAACTGTGCTTGAGTAATTGTACATGTATGATGCCAGGGGAGCCCTAAATCTGTGACTGTGAACAAAAACTATGTTGTCAACCTTGTATGATTACTTTATAGATGTTGTTATTGATATGCTATTTTAGACTTCAGTGAGTGAGTAATCAAATTTTGACCAAGAACAGTGTCAATTTTACAAGAAAAGACAACCATATCATGTTCACTTTTCTTCAGACCTATTCTTTTTACATTAAATTTCGAGACTTGTAAATGATACTGCAAAAAATCTTAAAATCTGACATTTTCCGAACATCGGCAAATCCTGCTGTTGGTCGTTGTGGGTCTGAAACACTATGACCTATACTGGTATTTTCAAATTGTTGATTAATTTGTGTCCTTTTTTTCTTCAGAAATGGTTGCTACCCAAGAGGAGATGAACATGGCCAGGGTACCTATGGACAAGAGGGACTACTGTGCACACTTCTACATCGCTCTCATGAAATGCCGCAGGGACAACTTCCCCAACCTCCTCAACTGCCGACATGCCAAACATGACTATGACCATTGTGAATATGAAGAGTGAGTTTCAGGTTATCTGTACATGTTTTCAAAATGATTCTTCAACTAGGGAATTATGAATTATTTAAAAGTTTATACAGGGTCAACAACCTCTTATAACTAAAATCCAGTATGATTTCAGCAATATCCATGTATGCAGAGCTGAACAATAATCCTGCACTAGGTTCTGGAGCAACCTTAATTGGAGTCTAAAATTCTTAACAGTAGAAGATTACATTTAGTTGACCAACTTGATACCAGCGACACTTATATACATGTAAAACACATTTATGGATCCTATGCAATAAGCCATTTCGTAATTGGAACATGGTACCAATGACCCCAATTTGTACGCACCCGTGCATCTGTTCTGTTTTAGTGGACGCCTTCTTCTTTTACATGTAAAATCATACTGATGCACGCACTATGCATATAAAGGTCAATTGTACTTGGTAAAAATGACCTTTATCTGCACATGTGCAAATCATAATTATGAACTGGCTTATTAAAATTTGGTTACTGTCCACCAATATTTTATGGTCCCGAGTAGTGTGAGGACTCTCCATACTATCGACTTGCATATGAGAGGTCCAGGGTTTGATTCTTGCCTGGTACTTACTGTCAGTTGTGGATGAGATTTTATATCCGCATTTGTCCCTTTCGACCCAGGTGTTTTAAATGAGTAAATGGAAGTGCATAGGTCATAATAATTGCAGTGCCCTTGGGGAGAGCAGTTTGGATGAAGAGGCTATCCTGAGTAAATAAAATCACTATTATTTTAGGTAGTAGAGCCCTGCTGTTGCATTTTTATGTTTTTATGAAATGCCAGTATAGATTTAGTTATGATGTTAAAGGTAACAGATAGTTTTGGGAAGCTGTCAAAAACTTTTCGTGAGATTTCTTTGATTTTACTTAATGAATAGCAGGGTACTAACATAAGAGCCTGATCGGTTAGTCACGGACGGACATTTGACAAATTTTGAAAGTTTGAAGGCCTGTAAAAAAAAAGTTATAAGATGTGTTGAGCTGTTTTATGTTTCATTGTGAAGGGTACCACTGAAGGTGCTAAATGATGATAAAATTTGGTTGCCATGGTTACCTACTAAAAATAGAATCCATTAAATATTCAATGTCACGGACGGACAAGATAGAAATGGGTTTCTTGACTTATCGGTAATCTTTTGTCTTTTCTATCTAAACAAACTGTCACTGACTAATTTTTTTACTGCAAATGTTAGTCAAGTAAATTGACTTCCCTGTCACATACATAGAATTTTAAAGCAAGCTGTAACTTTTGCTAGAGGTCCGAAAACTTTTTGTCACGGACGGACATTTGGGCGTCACGGACGGACATTTAGAGCGTCACGGACGGACATTAAATCAAAAACTGCATGTGTTCCTATCTAAAATCGCGCATACGTACTTCTTGATTTCTACTTTTTGTTTGAAATTGATTTTATCCCAATATTAAGCAAAACTTAGCTTGAAAAACTTAGTTTTTAAGTGGAATCTATATGTCAAAAGTGGATGCCTGTATTGTAGTGTATACACAATGTACAAGTGAATGTACAACTGAACATGTACAATATATGCTACAGACCAAAATGAATATGTTGCGAAGAATGTGATGTAAGCTTTCAAAATATAACCCTTTACATTACAGTCATGTATGTGGACCGAAATCAAACATCAATATTTAGTATTTTAATTTACTTTACAGCTCAAAGTCATATATTTGGTTTCAAACATAGAGGTAATATAGAAATAGGATTACGTGTGATTGATCATTATCATATATAGGAAGTAAAATTTCTCATTTGGTTTACAACATCACATACCAGTACTCTTTATAACATCTCATATTTTTCAATAGTTCTGTCTAAGAGGGTGAAAACCAAATCATGAAATGCAGATCATTGTCTAAATCTTTCTCATACCATAGTTTACTTTTTCAGTAATGTTTCAATCACTTTAAGAACAATGTTGGCTTTCTGGACAAAGGCCCTAATGGCAACAGTTGAGTGTATAAAGTCCATAGAGCCTAATTATGTCCTGTTAGTTGAGGGATTGCCCAACACGACCAGTGTAAGTCATATATTATAACTTTCTGACCCCCTTCCCCATAAAAAACTGTTTCAGGGTTGATGCAACCAATTTAGTAAAGAGCATTTAAAATTAAATAGGTTTCTTCATATGTTATGTGATTACATAATTTTTAAAAAATTGTTGGCTGTGTAATAGTGTGTATGATCCTGAACTACATTAGAATCTCTATCTGTCTCAAACATTACAAACTAATTCAAAGCATACAAAATAGAGACCACATCTGACCTCCAATGTTTATAATTTTCCAGCACAACTTGTAATTTCATTTGAATACTGATCAAGCTTCGGTATTAATGTTGAATCTAAAACTTGTACACGTAGCTGATGACCATAAATATCAGCTACTATGATAGCAATAATAATGTTAATAAATAAATAAGTAAGAAAATAAGTATTCATCTTCTGTAAACACCTGTAATGGATGTCTTTTGCAGACTGACAATGCAGGCTGGCTCCCATTAGAGCCATAGCAAAATCATTAAGTTTTTATGACATTAGCTTGAAAAAGAAAAAAATTTGGGTGGGGTGGGGGTAATTTTTGCTTTCATATGGGCGATCACAATACCATATACAGTCCAACCTGCTTTAGCGACCACCTGTATAGAAAGACTACCTGTCTATAAAGACCACAGTTTTTGTTTCCCTTTAAAACTGTTTCTCATTAAATCATGTATTATAGGAACCTGTACATAAAGACCACCTGCTCATAAAGACAGCTTTTCTTGTGTCTTGAGCGGTCTTTATAGACAGGTTTCACTGTACATGATATTTTGGATGAAATATGTTCCATGAACCAATAAACAATAAAACAATTCATTGAATTTGAAATCTCACAGCATTTACCATTTCAGTATATTGCATTGTCCGTCCGTGACAAAATTAGTGTCCGTCCGTGACAATTTTCAAATTCATTTTTAGTATATATATTTTTGATTGATCAAGGTTTTATTCATACATGGTATAGGTCTCTAGCTAGTGAGATAGCTCAGCATGGTTTTTGTTTTCACTTTTGCCCCACCAATGGAAAAAAAAACTTTTACAAATTTTTTCTGTCACGGACGGACAAATTTGCATCAAGATGTGAATGACCACGCGGCACAACCATTTCTGTACAAATATTTTCAAATATTTTGGGGTTTTCAATGGAATGTTGTTTGATCTATAATTATTTGCTAACAAAACTTAAGAAAGTTTAGAGAGTGTTAAACTAGGACCAAATCAATCTTTCTAGGAAATGTCCGTCCGTGACATTAGTGTTCATCACCCCTGTTGAAAAATGGGCCAATCCAATGACTTTCCCGACCTTGTCAATTAAACAAACATGAATTTTAGTAACTTTAGATATTAATGAAAAACCTGAAAGTGATTTCATCATAAAAATCTGAAAATTGAATTTTCACCCCAATGCTCACTCTTAACCGATCAGGCTCATAACTAAGATGCTGTGAAGTTTTTTCCTCCTCAAGTGAAATATTTATCGAATGAGAGGTGAAAAGTAATAAAAATCCCTGGCCCAAAAAAGAGGGGATGTAAATTCAGACAACTGCCACACACATTATGCACATGGGGATTGCTGTGTGTTATAGAATACGCTACACACAGTGCGAAGCGCTGGGTTTATTGTGCGGGGAACCTTCAGATGGATATGGTCTTATCATGAGGCAGTGAAAAGCCGTTACCAAGCGTTTCTTACAGATATTTACACTAAAATTTGTTCGAAATCGTGAATGGAATGTTAAATAATCTCGTACATGTGTCTTAATGATAAAAGAAGAATAGTATGTGACTGTGTTAGATAAGTTTCTTGCCAGTATGTTTTTGCTATGGAGACTGTCTGTGAGCTTTAAAGTATAAAATGTAGACATCTTTTTGAAAATCTCTATCAAAATTTGATATTTGTTGTACCAAAAGTTTGGAAGGTGATTACCATTATTGTAGAAACTGATAGTTGTTTCATTTAGTTTTAATAGCATACCTACTTTATTTTAGGGGCTACCTACCACAACATCAAGAAAGACCAAACCACATGTACATGTACCAGGAAAATGACAATTCCTCTTTCTCTTTTATCCATGACAGCTTTGTTTTAAGAATGAAGGAGTATGAGAGGGAACGAAGGCTGCTTGAGAGGGGAAAGAGGAAGAGGCTAAAAGCAGAGAAAGAAGCATTGGAAGGATGAAGAAGCCTGCTTAAGCTACTGGAAATTTGTTTGAAATGCGCTTTATACAACAGAGTCTCTATTTGAAACTTCACACGATTCACATGTGGTGTGTGTAGCTTTGTAAAAATTAAATGTAAAACCAGAACCTTTCATTGCACGTAACTTTTGCCAATTGTACAAGTGGTTCATCTTCACGAAAGTTTCATGCCCCAAAAGAAGTGAACCACAGCATAGAATTGTTGCAATTTGCGGAAGTGTCTTGCAAAAAGTGGCAGTTGTTAGCAATTCGCGAAAGTGTCTGGTTTTACAGTATTGTATTGTTTTATCACTGTACAGACCCATTCTGTCATTAGAAAGCAGAGTGATGGGTATGCAGTGTCATGTATTATCCTGTATCTCATACCTCAAGGGGCCCCCATGCACCCTGTAATCACTGTATACAGATGTCCCATGTATGAAGTCAGTTTTAATTTGCACTTATGTTTGCAAGATGGTTTGAATAGACTATGAAAAGAGAGGACAGAAGATGATAATCATTTATGTATGTTATTCATATTTCTATTCAATTCAATCTTGGATTTGATTTTGTAAGGAAAGTTGGTTGGAATCAACTTGTAATGCAAATCAAAATGTTTGGCTGAGGAATAGACATGTTTGTCTATGAGCTTTCACTGTCAAGCCGTAGGATTGGAAGTTTTATATTCCCAATTTGTCTCTGGTTGAAATAGAGAAATAATAACAAAAGTTGTCATAACCATCAGATTATCTTGAAGGAAACATCACAGTAAGTTTCAAGATTAACGAGTTAATCATAATTTTAATGGACTCCATATTTAAAATTTTGATAGGATTACAAGCATTAAAACAAATTTTTTTAAATCTTTGCTTTAATACAAAGAGTTTGAAAATGAGCTTCCTTGTATGTAAATTTATTATGATCATTGCATAGATGGTACATATGTCATATTGACAATTGGATGACAAGTATGATACCATTGTTAAGGAATGATTCATTTATAATGCTCTTATATAATCTGATTTTCTGTAAAAAATGGAATTCATAGCCATGGGCATACATTGTATATTCTGTCCATTTACTGGTTTTGAACGTTGTTCATCGTAAAGAAATGAAAAAAATTTGCAACGTATGAATGTTCTGAAGTTTGCGAGGATTAAAATGTTTGAAGAGTACAGGATAAAAACTATGAATATTTGTTCTTTATTGTAGAGAGTACTTAGGTTATTTTCATAACGATGATAAATATGTACACAAAATTATTTTTAAAGGTAATATTGAGCTCTGGTAACGATGGAAATATATATTCTCATAGATTAAAATGAAACTTTCATCATCAAGTGTTAACATACACTGAATGTTAACATGATGTCTGCCGAACTGTTTTGCTAGAAACAGTTTAAAAGCTGCTCAATGAACAAATGGGCCAATAGTTCTGATCATATTAAAGACCTGTTTGCTAATGGATTTTAATTTTGTGTATGTTTTTCTCAGAACCCTTGGTTACCAATACTAACTAATCAATTCAACTGCTCTGCATAATGGCATCTCAATGGATGGAATACATTTTCCATACATGAGTTGTTGCTATGCCAGACAAGCCTCTGACAAGCTTTTGAGTTGCCATGGGAAACTTTTGTTCAAGAAATATGCAAAGCATTAGTAAACAGGTCTATTTAATAATATCTGTCTATGGTCCTCACCCATTTCTGAACTTGGGGTTCCTTTTTACATGTACAATGTCTATTGAGTTATGCTTTCAATAAATGTGATATTCAGCAGGCATTTTGGAATGTTTCTACCGCAGTTATCAGTTTTTCCCAAAATGCAATTCCTTTGCCAGAACTCAATATTAGCTTTAAATGCTCCCAAGAGACTAGACAAACAAACAAAGCAGGTGAAAAATAGAGGAGGCAATAATATCTAAAATTTATTCACACGACTGTGTCGGTGATTAATACATCACCATGCTAACATGCTAATGACTGCAATGGGCGGTGTCTGTCACAATGCTACATGTACATATAAAAGGCATAAGGCAACATGGATGAATAGACATTTTTATGATGTACTCAATCAAGGTTACAGATATATATATTTTGGCTAATTTTGTTGTAAAGTGTAGGTCTCATTTGAAATTACGATGAGAGATAACGACATACATGCATTTAGAATCATCATGAAGTTGGTCTTCTATAGTTTACATGGAAAATGTATTGAACATCGGTGTTGAAATGACACAAAGCTGAGAGAATGGCACATTACCATAAATCAGTAAGATGGGATATGTACTATCATCAATACCTTTTCCAAATTTACTAAAGGAGACCTATTGGGAAACGATTTACGGTTATCAAATCGGATAGGTCCTTGATTTTTTTCCATTGGCTATACCGTGTCTCTGCGTTTTTTTTTCTTGGCAAGCAAAAATGTGCATGAGCTGTATGTATGCCCACCATGCACCTATAATTTCTTTGAATTTGAATACATGATTAAAATAGCCTATTTTTTAGCATTTAAAATCTATCACACAGTTGAAACTTGGACACAATAAAGACATTTGGCGTTCACGCAGCTGCACTGAAAAAATATTCACACGTATATACACTTCTTTCGGCTTTCTCTTCCTACATCGTGAATGTGAATGGATTCAGTCATATTTTTTTGAAGTGAAAACGGGAGTCCATAGCATTTCAATACCTTAGCGAACCACATTGATTTGTAGCTGAGTTAAATTTTACGTACGTGTATTTATAACAGTAAAGAGGGATATTGGGGTGGATTGGGACACACACTGAAAAATATTTCAACATAAAATCTCATCCCCCCCCCCCCAACAATGATGCAGACCCCTTTCCATCTCTTATTCATGATGAATTAAGAAAGATAAGAGTTTGCATCATTACGGGAAAACAACCAAGAACTTCTGAGATTTGTCCATACACATGCATTTACTGGTATCCTATTTTACTGTAAAAACTAATACTTCTGTATTTGCAAATATATTTAGTGTTATGAATACTAGTAATCTGACTTTTGTCTCCCCAGATGGGATCCATCAAAATATTTCATTTTACCTGATCATGAAAAAATTATTTCAGGCTGATCAGACTCACAATATCTTATTTCTTTGCTCGTGGAAGAAAGTTATTTTGGCCTACGGACAAAGAAGTTGAGAAATTATGATCTTTGGGAATATCAAATTGGTGTATTCGTCCTTTGACAATGCACTTTGTCCTTTGTGGAAGTCCTTATGAATAGCGAGGTAATTTGTCTATGGTTTGCTCGCTATTTAGAAGGATCGCTATTCATTTAGTCACGCCTTATGGATAGCGGTCCTTATGAATAAGCGGTCCTTATGACTAGTGAGGTTACCCCTGACCTTCACCCTTTGCAATTTATACCATCACACATCATACACCATCATACAAGAGCTACTGAGACTTGACAAATAAATACAGGTACATGTACATCCGTAACAGCAGGTTACCTGATCACGTTCATGTACAAGGTACATGTACATGGGTGCTGAATGTGTACGTTGGTGTACCTCACCAGAAGCTTGTTATTATATCATAATCTGAAAATTTCAATTTGAACTGCATAATTTGAACTGCATAATTAGAATAGGAAAAATAAGTACAGAGGAGCAAAATTTCCTAATAAATCACACTCAATGCACACAGCAATAACCCAAAATAGATGATAAACGAAGGCCATTGTCTATTTTACACAAATGTGCATACTGTACAGAATCATACATTGTACCTGATTAACAACATCTGTTGCACTTTATGGAATCATATTCCATCAAATCCTAGCAAAGGGTTTCCTGAAAATTGTACAATTTTATGTTTCAAATACTACTACATATGGGATGTTTACTTCTTGACATCAATAAAATACGGGCAGTATGTTTCCTTGATATAGCCAATAAAAAATATTTTAAATTACATACACTATATTTAGAATGTAATACAAGATTTTTGCTATGCAATTTCTGCATGACAAAGGATATGTCTTTACATAAACATACTGAAGTCAAGCATCACTGTCGTCTCATTTTAATGAGAACTGAAAAACTATTGCACCATTTTTAAACTTACATGTACTCTACATCATTCACTGAAATAATTTGCTTCTCTTTTTCCAAAATTGCATTAATGGCAAACAATTGCAATGTCTCAACTTAGACTATAATATTTTGTAATTCAATTTGATAAAAGACAAATTCCATTTTTTTTTTCTACATTTCTAAAAAGTAGAAATTACAGCTAATTTGTACAAGTATGTCTGAGCTGAAAAATTTAAGGAAATAAAACTTTGTACACATTTTCCTACAAGCAATAATCAGGAAAGCTCATAGTAGTGTGGTCTGCTTGGATCACCCAATTTTTAGTGCAATGAATAATCTGGAGGTGTGTATGAATTTTTTTGGAGCAAAACATGAAGCTACACCAAATACACACATTGGACTAATAAATGTAAAAGAATCATAAAAATATATGAATACAAAGTCATGTATTCTATTTTAGCACCTACATGTTGTAATACAGTCAGTGATATATATTTTTTGCGGAAGTAAAATTAACTTTACTTGAAAAGAAAAATCAACTCTAGTCCGATAATTATAAATCAACATGTAGTACAAAGCTGAATCAGGATTTCATAATACATGTACGTGTTAAAAGGCATTGGGGAATAAGTACATCATCAAAAGTCTAAAAATATATAGCCTCACATTTTTTTCAAGAATTTGGAGTAAAATAACATAGGACAAAGAAAACCATGCTTTGTAATCAAAAGCTATCAAAATCATGCCCATTTGAGCATTTGCAAGGTTTCATACAGTTTTATAAACTGTGAAGTTGGTTCAAGGTTGCATACAGAAGAGTCAGCATTCGTAGATCTGGTACAGCATAGAACACGAGTAAACGGGGGACAATTCCTCTCATTTGAATATCCACAAGGGCCATTTGAGACAAATGTGCTCATTCTACCTAGTTTCATAATAACATTTGTAATGTTATGTTCAAGTTGCGATCTGCATCCCTCAGATAGCAACTTTCAATGAAATTCTTTCAACACAATTCTTCCAAAGTTAATTATAAAACCAAAAAAATTTTGCGTGCATGCAACGTTCCCAAATTTCGCGAGAAGTTCAGATTTACAAGTTTCATGCTGTGAAACAATTGAATGACAACGTACACAATGCTGAATTTTGTATTTTGTGAAAGTTTCTTGCAGCGAAAATGGCTGTAGTGTACAGTTTGTGAAAGTTTCATGTCGCAAGCGGCAAAGGTTTCTGGTATTAAACTAGTTCTCAGCATGGGCGGACAGGGGGACATGTCCCCCCACGATTTTGAAGATAGGCCAATGTCCCCCCCCCCCCCCCCCCACAAAATGTAATAACCTTTTTTTTTTTTTTTTCTTTTTTGTTGCTTGTCAGAGAATTTTGGAGGAAAAGTAGACCCCAAAAATGTGATAACTTTTTTTTTTTTTGCTTGTCAAAAAATTTTCAGACATTTCGGACATTTGGACAGGTACAAAATTTAAATCATGTGGTGACCACCCCCCCCCCCCCCCGTAATTTTCAAAATGGATTTGCACCACTGGTTCTCAGGGATAAGACCAAGACAACATCAGCCAAAATTTCTGGTATATCATCATTGTATACTATCTTCACTTGACACTTTAAGAAATACAACATAAACTAGAACTTTAATTCGTCACTGAAGACGAATTAGGTGGTCTGTCTACCCGTTGGTAAAATTGCTAAGATGTGATAATATTTGTGCAAGATAATATTCCTGATTATGTTGAAAATGGATGGAGACTTGCGTCAAAGAAAATCGGACAATTTCATATTGCATTATACATGGGATATTAACCCATAGGTTTAATACACGACAGGCAATCAGATTTTGCATAGGGTTGTACACAAACTACATTCAATTAGGCATAACACGCAAAATAAAAAAGTTTATTACATTGTTTGTGATTTTATATGTTACAGTAGTCGAAGCAAATGGTAAAATATGAGGCAAAAAGAAGAAAAAAAAATTTCAAAAAAAAATGGACCCACCGGGATTCGAACCTGGGTCGGCGGGATGGGAGGCAAGTACTTTACCAATAGACCAAAAGTTTTCCAATAGAGATAACACGTAGACGAAAAACGGGATTCTCAAATGACATTTTGTACTTAAAAAAGGGGCATGATCCCGACATCTGATCAAAAATTGGAGGGCACACTTGTGAAAGCTTATAGTCTCAGCTATAACATACTAAAATTTGGAAGAAAATCGAGCAGAAATTACAAAGATACTGCTCAAAGAAGACGGGAATGTAGAATCTAGATTTGAGAAAAAGTCATGTCCCATAGAGAATACACGCAAAATGTGAAAAATTGACATGCCTCCTTTAATCGCAAAAATACGCCATGATCCCTTTGTCAAAATGAAAAATCGTGGGAACTGATCTTGTAGAGAATTGTCTCAGCTACAACATATCAAAATTTGGAAGAAAATCGACAATCTATTACTGAAATATTGTCAAATGAATACAAAATTTATGACGTCATTTTTTCAAAATCGAATTTTTGAGTTCATATGCAAATGTGACGACGTTCCGATCGATTGACCCCCAAATTTTTTTCATGAATTACAATCTACAACTCATAGGCTTTCAGAAAATGTAAAAAAAATGGGGGGTAGCCACACATTCTGACGAGCTATGGCGGATTTTATATAGACATGCTTAAAATGGCCTCAAACGTGTGCAAAATGAATTTGAGATGATTTTGAGCATTTTTAAATTTTGACGCGCGCGTACGTGCACGTCATAATGCGCGCGCAAATTTTGCTAACATGTTACATTGACCCTTGACCGGAAGTTTATGTGTGTTAAATATGGTTCATTTTTGATGACTCGTTATGAAGATATGATCGATAATGTGATTTCACAAAATGGCGCCTGGATGACGTCACGATGACCTGATGACCTTGAAATATTTTGTGGCACTTGACCATGATAGGCCTGATAACTGACTGAAATTTGATGAAAAGTGAGTGAGCCGAATTTGAGAAATCACTGTCACAAAAAAGTGGCGTAAATAAAGAATAATAATAATAATAATAATAAAGAAAATTCTGACGGAATTAAGAGGTGAACTGTCTACGACAGACCACCTAATAAAATGTACTTCCTTCCATTAATACTGAGGGAAATCGTAACTTCAATATACATGTACAATGTAGGGGCGGCAGAGTGTTTTTGAAAGTGGGGGGCTGATTTGATTTCACTTGAATAATGACAATTTTCGAACCCTTTATGAAACGTGCATACCCCCTGTTCTGCGGCCCATGTAATGGTTATCTTTACATAACCAATTGCTCATAAGTACTTGTGCTTGTGCATACATCTTATGTATATCACAAATGGCCAGGCCAATCACACAACATGTATTTCAACTAACTTGAGGAAGCGATGCACATTCAATTTTTCCTCCCTTCAGAAAATATAAGAGACAATTTGTTCCTTAGCCTATATGATAAAAACTTAATTTACCAGATACACCAATACATGCACTTTAAAAAAGAGAACTTTTTTTAGAGTGCATTTCCAGTTACAAATAAGCAATCAAATTGCTTTTCACAATACTATTACCCCAGTAAGCTGGATTCAGATATATTTTTCCAATTACAGTACATATTTTCAACTCTATTGGGAGCATTCCAACCAGTCTCCATTTTACATGCACGCACATGCTCATCCAACTACAATGACTTTAAACATTATCCAAAAGGATATTTGAATAGAACAAAGATACATGTATGGGAGGTAGATTTTCCCTCTCACAGCAAAAGAGAAGAAGAAAAAAAAAATCCTGTTTTTAAACTCCATGCAGTGTAATTTCAACAAATTAATAATTTGGTCAAATTTGTATTAGAATTACTTGCATCTCAATAAGCCATCATGCAAATTTACCAGTTTTTCCATAAATATGTGAGGGATAAGTTCACAAACAATCTGGAACAAATCTGTAAGTGTACCACACACCCAAAAATATTTTGCTCTGTATGTTAAGAGGTTCTATGTCGTTATACTATATTCAAAGTATGAACTTGTGAGTAGACTACTCGATGCACCCGTATGCGCTAGCCAAGACAAGGGCTTGCGCGGAACCCAACTCAGAGTTCGGTTCTGTTCGAGCAACTTCATGTTATCCTTTATTTGCTTCATACTCCTAAACTATTGACCTATAGAATGCCAGATAAAGTTCTTTGAGGTTGATTTTATACTTTCTAGCAGTACTCAAATTATATTTTCAGGTCATAGGTACAATTTATGTTTCTCATAATTACATAATATAAGATATATACATATATTGGATGCATTGTACATTAAAAAAATAATCCATTATCCACTACAAAAACCAACCAGCATTGTTTCACTTCATATTCAAAATAAAATGCAACCAACATTTCTCTTTCAATTTTCTATATATTCATAAAGGTCCATCTTCTTTTTATGAAATATTCATATTAACATGAGGTAGGAATCAAAACACTTGATTTAATCAATTCAATTTGTCACTTATTTTCCTTTTTCACTATAATATTTCTGCATCTATGGCACCTTAATTTTTATCAATTTCCTGATGTATTTGTTTTTCACAAGCTTTGCTAAAAAAAAATTTCTTCTATGGCACATCGAGTATGCATTTGAGTATTTTTTTTTATTCCTGAGCTACAGTTAATACATCTGATAATTAGTGCATTCATGTACTGCATCTACAGTACTTCCTAACTTTTTCTTCTAATTTTTTTTTTCATGAGCTGAATTCCTTAATCTTTGTTTTTTGCCTCCTAGAATCAAACTCAAATGATGATAACCAAACCTAATTTGATGAAAAAGATTCATTTAATTCTATTTCAAGTTTTGAATGATTCATTTGAAAATGTTCATGTCTTTGACTGAGATGATTTTATAACATTTTCAAAAATGTGGATCATTGTCAGTGATAAAATGGCATTATTAAATAATTCATTAATTCATCATAATTTCATTATTTCACATATTCATAATTAATATGTCCATATTTTACATTGACTGAGATGCATACATGACAAAATCTGAATGATAATTAACACTAAAATCAATGGTAAAATGTTTTTCAATACTGTTTACAGGGTAGGACGATACTATCTTGATTCTGTATCAACAAAATATACTCTTAATATTGATATAACATTGACCTGCCTTGAGGGGGATATCAGAATATATTGCCTGCAACAGAATCATATTGCCTCGAGTCAAAGACGAGGGCAATATGGTTCTTTTAAGGGCAACATTTTTTATATATTCACTGAAAGTAGAGCCAGCCAATATTATTATCATTACCTATATATATATATGTACCGTACCGGTATGCCTATTTTGTAGCAATTACAAACACTTGTGTCAGTCCCTCTGATTTCAGGTTATTCATTCAGGTATGCAATCTGGGCCAAGCAATTGTAATGTAAGTTGTTACTGCGCATATCCATTGTTTAAGCCTTTGCACACTTTCACGCGTACACAATAGTGCGCGTATGCACTTTGATGAAAGCGCACTGACAAGAAAAGGTGGAATATGGCAAAATGTTGCCCTCTTTTTTAGTACATTGGTCTATGGGGAAAACTCCGGTTACCAATTTGGAGTAGCGTAACTCCAGTTACCGATTTGGAGTAGCGTGCAAAATATGGCTTTTTATTTTGCAGCTAAAATGCCCGGTATACTGTGTAGGTAATAATAATATAACATGGACTGGGCTTGAGGGGGATACAGCATTTATTGCCTGAACTAGAATTGTATTGCCCGAGGCGAAGAGGAGGGCAATACGATTCTAGTGTGGGCAATTAATGTTGTATCCCCCGAAAGTAGCCAGTCCATATCATTATTATTAACAGAATCAGACATCTAGAGCGAACTCGAAAATATGGTAAAAAATACAGTTTATTGCCCGCTATTTAACACGCAAAATCCCATTGACTTTCGAAATAAAGCAATAAACAATTTATTGGCCCGCAGTTTTGTTGGCTTGTCAAAGCTGGGCAATAAAATGTAAAAATTGCATTGCTCAAATTTCCGATATGGTTAATAATGTAAAATATATTCACTTTAGAACCAATTTTAGGTTGCAGAAATAAATAAATGAGTGTTTGAAGAGCAGCTGACCAAATAGTTGACAACTTTAACAAAAAAATAGCCAATACAGGTTTAGATATTCAATGAGTGCACACACTATATGGAGTGAATACTGAAAACATTGTACATATATACTAATACTGCAGTTTTTAGACTTTGGGAAAAACACCAAGTACAGTACATCTTATTCCTTGTACAATTATAGTGCTGCTTCATTACAAATATCAAAACCTGTATTAACTTTAATAGTTAGAACTAAGTTGCAAAATTCATCACAGCAAATATAAAACTTAAGCTCACACACATTAATAAAAAACTTCTGGTGAAGTATTTCTGAGACATGCAAAAACTGAAATATATACCGGTAGAACTATTAAAAGGTAGAATATATGTGCATTCATAAAAAAAATTAAAAACAAACAGGATTACCCAGTCCACCAAAGGCTCTCAAGAAAGAAGGTCTGCAAGACTGAAAGTAAAAAGGTCGGTCCACAAATCTGTAGAGCTTCAAGTCTCTAAATCATCTAACTACCTTCAAACCCGTCTTTGCAGCCATCTCTCTGCAAAGGACACCAACCTACTGCAAGTGGCCATCTCTATGAGAAAAACTAGGTGTTGTAGAACCTTTCCAAAATATTGTCAATACTGGTCATGCTCACCTTGGGTGACCTAGACAGGTTCAAATGTAGTTCTGTGGTTTCACGAGACCAACAATTTACAAGACTGTATTGTCTAGTGAACCCTTGGAGTACCAGAAAGTTCACTAGACCAAATGTAAGGGTCTTGCAAACCCTGAGGCCAACAGACCAACTTTCCTCATCCCTAGTTTTAAACAAACCTACTCTCAGGATACATTAATCCACTTTGTGATAGCCATTACTGTTGGAGTCTGTCTTGCTGCCATGTCTGGAATCACCGTTAGACGCAACTTTGGAGTCTCCATTTTGGGAGACCTTGGTGGGTTTGGATGACGAACGTACCTTGCTGAGGTAGGCTTGCATGTAGAAGTGCATGAAGAGGATGAAGAAGATGAAGCCATAACTGGCTATGATCCACACAAAGACCTTCGGGTAGGGGCACTCGATGAAGAGAAGCTGGCTGCAATGTATCATCACTAATGTAAATTGGATCTGCAAGGGGGGGGGGAATTAATAGTTGTTAAATCAAATAGTATAGAATTTTAATCAAAATCATTGAAATTGACTCATGTTTTAGTCTCTTTCAATGTTAATACCAAGTTAAACACATTTTATCAAAAATAATGATTTAGGGCATCTTGGGGTATCAGCAGTGAATGAAGTTAATCTAGCAGCAGCGTATTTCTTTCATATTTTGCTGCAAACCAAGGATAATTTTAATGCCATCCCATCTTAAAACTGAACCTTGACCAGATGCGAAGGATTTAAATTATTTTGTTTGAAAAAAAAACTACGACACTGGACCTAGCGGATCTGCAGGGGGGGAATTAATAGTTATTAAATCAAATAGTATAGAATTTTAATCAAAATCATTGAAATTGACTCATGTTTTAGTCTCTTTCAATGTTAATACCAGCATATTTTATCAAAAATAATGATTTAGGGCATCTTGGGGTATCAGCAGTGAATGAAGTTAATCTAGCAGCAGCGTATTTCTTTCATATTTTGCTGCAAACCAAGGATAATTTTAATGCCATCCCATCTTAAAACATGAACCTTGACCAGATAGGAAGGATTTAAATTATTTTGTTTGGAAAAAAAAAAACTACGACCCTGGACCTAGCGTTCCTTTTTCAATTTTTTCCCCCTTACAAAGCATTTTATACATGTCTCTTTCATATGTTGTTGCCAACAGAGTCTATTGTCATTCTTGTCCCATCTAAAAACATGAACTGTAGCCAAAAGCGCTGGATTGAACAGCTTCTGTTTCTGCAAAAAACGATGATCACGGCCCTCGCAGCTTGTTTTAAAAAAAATCATATTTTCTGACTGAGTATTCATAATTCATATCAGGTCATGAACTGGGAAAATTTCCACTCTTCTTCCATCTATAAACATGAATTCTGCAGTAATGGACTGGACTGAACAACTTTTGTTTTTGAAAAAAAAAAAACAATGATACCGACACTTGCTGTATTTTTTTAAAGATCACATTTTCAAATAAAGCATTCATAATTCATATTTTGTGGTGAAACAAGGTTATTTTTAAAACCCAGCCCATCTAAAAACATGAACTCTGGCCAAAATAGGCTATATTGAACAACTTTTACTTTTTCCAAAAAGTGATGACTCCAGCCTTTGCAGCTTTTTAACACACAAAAAAGTCATATTTTCTGATAAAGCATTTATATATTTCACATTCTGTCATGAAACGACCTCATCTAATTACATTTAACTCCGGCCAAATGGGCAAGATTGAACCAACTTGCTGTTGTTTTCTTTCAATAAACCTCCAGCATTTTTCAAAGATCATATTTTGTTTTGAGTTTGTGTAATTTGGACATGAGATGGTTTAAGAATTTCTCCTGTATCTTACCAGCTGCATCTTGGTCATGTATTTCTTCCACCAAAGATACTTCTGCATCTGAGGACCGAATGCTGCAAGGCCATAGTAGGTGTACATCAAGAAATGGATGAAACTGTTCAAAAAAGCATGGAAGGTCCCGAAGCCCCCTGGAAAGTAATCAAATGGAAAGTCTTAGTGGCACTCTTGTTCACGACATCGGTACAGAATAGGCCATTTTCATAATACATTCAAATTTACACATGTTTACCTAGTGACAAACTATTACATTCATCTGTTAAATTGTGTGCATGTGTAATTGTTTTATGTTTTTTACAAATGTGTATCAATCAGATATGATTATTTACGTCTGCAGACCGATCTTTAACGTCACATCCAGGAGACATGACTCAGTTCCGAACCTCGGTCAGAATCAGCTTTGGTAAGACAGAGAGCCGAACGTGGACATTACCGCTAGACCAACTTACATCTCCCTAATGTACAAGTTATTTTTATCAACAGCCTGAATGAGTTGAATTTAGTTGTTGCTATTTCCCTATTTCGGACAAACATTATGGCTTGTCCGACCTAATTGAATGCAATGTATGCAATTTTGCTTTCTTTTGAAATGCAATTACTCATCACAGGGTAATGTAATAGTTTGTCACTACGCATATGACAAAGTTTTACATGTATCAGTATGCATTGAATTTGATACATTTTAAGACAATGGACTATTCACTATTAAACTCTCTCAACTTACAAACACTGAAAAACATCACCAGAAGAAGAGAGCAAAATAAATCAGTTAACAAGTACATTCAAATTTTATTCAAGCTTCCACTGATTGCAACCTTGATTTGAGCCTAGTTGAGCATTTTCCCAAATTGAAAAGTGTGCAATGGCTCTCTAATTTCATTTTGACATGCTGCATGATCACAATGCACCATGACATCAAAGAATGGACAATTTGATCTTTCTTACTAAACTCCAATCTCCATTTCCCCACTAGTTTGTGTTGTCAGTTCACATAGTTCACATAGTTCACATAGTGTACGATGGGGCTATAATTGATTTTAAAAAATTTGGGGTTTGTGCAATGTTATCACGAGACCATTTTGAGAGGGGGGGGGGTCCAAATTTGCTGACAATTTAGCCAAAAGTTTCCCAACAAGTGCAGCAAAAGAAAGAAAGATCTCAATTTTGCAATTCGCGGACAAGGCTCAGTAAATGAATTGCCAACAGAAAACATTAATGGCCGTGTTCCTATAGCGATGCCCTTATTTTCAAGCAATGATGCATAAAAGACATTACCTCCAACAAATCGGACTCCAACCCACCAGGTGAAAGGCATAATGGCGTGATGAAATACATGGAGAAATGAGATCTGGGCCTTCTTCTTCCGAAGTATAAAGAAGAACTGAAAAGAAATCAGAAGAACAGCCAGGTTCCATTCATTCTACCAATGAAATGTAATTATGATACCATTCAAATAATTCAAGCACATGATTCATAACAACAAGATTTGTTTAAATCTGCAAATACATCTGATATATTGAAAGCAATGATGCAATGGTTTACATATAGCAGTAAATTGTTAAAAAATAGGAAAAATAAAATGCATAAATACTGAAAAATTGGCTTGTAAAACTTCTGTTGAGTGTTAAAAGTACCTTTTCACTTTTTTTGAGACGATGATAAAATACTTATGAAAAGTTTTAGAGCATCAATTTACCAATAAAAAAAACAACACACGATTAAAAAAGAAATTGTTACAAAACCAAATTGGGGGGGGGGGGTATCCTGACATCCCCCTCTGATGTATCAATTACAAAATGCAATCAGAACATAAGAAATAAATAAGAGGCAACTTCTTAAACATCAAACAAATTTTTTTCCCTTAAGTTTTTTAAGTTTTCCAATCACCATCAAGCATGCATGATTCAAGCACTTTTTTTTCTCACTAAAAACTATTCTAAAGTACCTTTAAGCAAACAAAGAAAAATAATAGTATACCATGTATTCAAGCTAAGCACATATGTAAATATGCAGGGCTCGACACTAGCGGAGGTCTGGAGGTCAAAGTCCCCCAAAATGATTTTGGACCACCAAATTTGAAAAAAACAAAGAAATGGAGGTCCCATGGTGACCACCAAAAAATTTAAATTGCCGATCCCCTCCCAAATCAAGGAAAGAGCTCAACGCGATATTCAAATGCGTCACACATGTTCACGAAACGTTCGCGTGTTGAAGATAAACAGCGAGTGCTGGTGATGTGCATGTATAACATCATTGTTTAAATCGCTATTTAGATGTCTTGCATTTAATTTGAACATAAACTCTGCAATGTAAAAGTTGGTTAGACATTTCAAAAAACTGGCTTAAATTTCACTTTGATTATAGCTCAAAGCTGAAACCTCATGCCACAATTTGATCTCTAGTAAAAGACATTTGTATTATTTTATTTAATTTGATTTTTTGTTAGATTCCTGTTTCAAAAAGTTGGTTTTGGTGTCAAAATATTGAATTTCTCTGAATATCCTTCCTTCTAAAACGCGTATAAGTCACGTGACTCACATTCGCGATCGCAATATATAGCAGATTTTATGATCGCGATCGCGATGGCAGATTTTTGCGATTGCGATCACGAACATTTGTCATGTGACTATACATGTACTTGAGAATGAAGAATAACTGAAGAATTTCAATAATTTGACATCAAATCTGAATTATTGCAACAGGAATTCAATAAAAAATCATATTAAATGAAAGAATATAAATGTCTTTTACTGGAGAATGAATTAAGGCATAAGATTTTAGCACCGAGGTAGAATAAAAGTAAAATTCAAGTCAATTTTGGAATGTCTAACCAACTTTTAAGTAGCAGAATTTATGTACATTAAGTGCTAGCATTCTGAGTTGCCTAGGTCAAGCTAAACCGAGAAGTCTGCTCAAAGTACCGAGCCGGACTGGCAAGACTTTGCCTTTTGGGCGAGGAGGTGTTAACTTTCTGTTACAGGCGTATGACAGGTGTACCAAAGCTTGCGCGCGCTGCGAAGTTTCTTCTCAATTTAGGCCTTGTATATTGTAAGGATTCCGCCCCCCTTTTTTTCCTCTCACCTTATATAATATATAAGGCTTTGTCTGCTACAGAAAAACAAAGTAATATATAATTAAGTCATACAAAGGCTTATTTTTTAACAACGCAATTGAGATGGCGTAAATATTCATATTTTGAATGACAGTGCTGTAAAAACCAAAAACAACAACAACAACAACAAGAGCAGATCAAGGTGAAAATTTAAGCTTCAATCATCATCACCTCCCTGATCTGATCATAGCAATCTGAGGTCCGGTTTCTCAGGCTTCACTTTTTTTGCGGTGCAAATTAGTGCAGTCGTTAATCAACTGGAAATATTTTCGCGAGCTGTGAAATTCGCATCCCAACATCAACTCGCAAAATACGCGAAAATTACGGCTTTTACATACAGTACGTGAAAGTGAAAGGTCAAGCGCATGTCATGAAATTGAAAACAATACCGCGAACTATTTTATCATTTAATGTGGACCTCCAAAATTGAGTGTGGTCCACCAAAAATGAAAATAAGTCAAATTTGGTGGACCAACTGGACCACCAAAATTTTCAGTTAGTGTCGAGCCCTGAAATATGTATCACAGTATATGTAAACAAGCAATGAATGCCAGAAAATCTGACCTTTTGACCTTTGAATGTAAACCCAGTATTCAACCTAAACACTCAAGAAACTCCCCGGATGAAACTTTGACACAGGAAAAATGGGAAATATGAAACAAGATATAATACATGTGCATGTAGGATGGACTTCTACATAAGACACTAGGACAACATTTTAACATTTTAGGCTTGTATTTATTTTATGCATTTAAAAAAAAAATCGAGACAGATTATGACAAGCAGAGCCAGAAATACTGATTACCTAGCCTCCCAATGGCATGCTACTGTACACAATGACAATGACCATAAGAAATCATTGTAGTTGAACTAATGAAAAGCACACATACCTACCATGCAACCTGCCCTCTTTTTATATTTCCCAAACCCTATGTTTCCCCGCAGAGGGGGGGGGGGGGGGGGGGGGGGGGGGGGGTTAAGGGGCACATTCTCTTTCATTTCAATAGCTAAACATGTTTTACCATTTTTTCTTCAAGAGAAAGAGAAAGAGAAAGAGAAAAGACACAAACATACTCACACATACACACCATATAGTAGGGTGCACCTTTTAATTGAAAATCTTTTCGTTATAGGTCAAATGTGACCCAGGTTTTATTCTCTCTTATTTCATTCTCCTACCCATTCAGGACAGGAATTATTTAAGGGCTAAATTGATCACATTTAGTTCTTCAAATTGTCAACAAAAGTACTTTTCTTTTAGTGCTACATGGTTCTAATAGGGTGTAATGTCGGTGAAAACAATATACATTTAACATTAGGAATTTGTCGAAAAGTACACGTAGAAAGAAAAAAAAAGTTCAGCCCAGTGAAGCTAGCAAAAATGTTAGGGCTCCCTTGGTGATAATGCACTCCGTGTGTGAACATAGTGACTATATCAATGATCAGGTTCACACGAAGGGAGCTAAACTTTAAGTTTCGCTTGTAGTTTGAACATTTTAAGTTATCTTGTAGTTATCTAGTAACTTCAGACCGTATGAACGGACTCATATTTTCAAAACTTGTAGTTCCAGAACCACAAGCGAGCTTGTAGTTAACGCTGAAACCATGATTAGCGGGGGTCCTCCCTCGTAGTATACAGACCATTTGGACAGAATAAACTTTAAGTTTAGCAATCTCGTTGTTAATAATGACTTCCCTGCTCATGTTTAACAACAATCGCCCAACTTGTAGTCTCAGAACAATGAGCATCATTGTTTTCGGGCCTGTGTCCTTGTTAGTGAGCCGTTGTTTCATGAACGTAAAGTTTCAAAACTACAAGTCCCATACGAACATAGCTAATGCTTTTGGCAAACAGTATTCTCATCACTCAAGGTCAATGCAACAAGGTCAAGCATTCATTTGTGTGAAAGAAAGAATAGAAATCCTTAGTGAGATAACAACTTTTATATAAAGATGGTATCTTTCAATCGGTATATTGAATGTTTGTGGAGTAGCTGCTCGAGTTCAAAATTTCAAATGTAGATTTCCCGATGGTTGACTGAAAGGAATGGTCTTCACATTTGCAACAGTACTACATATTAGTATATGTCGCTTATTTGTTATGGCTTGTAATTTGTCCATCGATTTGTATCAATGTCAATAAGAATGATATAATGCTCCCTCTCTCCCTCCTCTCTCTTTAACTGCATCTCTCTGTGTCTCTCTCTATCTTTCTCTGTCTGTCTGGTTGTCTCTCTGTCTAATTTCTCTACTGCTCTCTATCTCTCTCTATCTCTCTCTATCTCTCTCTCTCTCTGGTTGTCTCTGTCTAATTTCTCTATTGCTCTCTATCTCTCTCTCTCTCTCTCTCTCTGGTTGTCTCTGTCTAATTTCTCTATTGCTCTCTATCTCTCTCTCTATCTCTCTCTCTCTCTCTCTCTCTGGTTGTCTCTCTGTCTAATTTCTCTATTGCTCTCTATCTCTCTCTCTCTCTCTCTGGTTGTCTCTGTCTAATTTCTCTATCTCTCTCTGTCTCTCTCTCTGTCTCTCTACATGTACATATCTTGCATTTTGTCTTTTTAATCTCCATTTATTTCCCTTAATGTTTGTTGAATTTTCAACTAGCTTCATGGGTTTAAATGAATTAAATGAAATCTGAATTTTAAAGGACCCTTATAATGTGAGCAGCAGTTCTGCATGACAATGACACTGCAAGTTCCTGCAATGCTTACAAGTTAGTCAGTATGCTTAAGGACCATGTTCATAAGTATCTGGAAGTCCAAAGTCCTCTCTTGCTCTTGATATCATTTTCCAGTATTGACTTACCGTGTCCCACATCTCTATGAATTTGGAGAAGTAAAACCACCAACAGACGTTCAACATCTAAAGATAAAAAAGAGGAAGATTGAATATTTTGACTATCAGTTTCTTCACCCTTTCATGACAGGAAGTATGTAAGGGCTAAATTGACCACATTTTGTTCTTCAAATTGGCAATAAAATATTTTTCTTTTAAAGCTTCATGGTTATAATAAAATATAATGTCTCTGAAATCAACATGCATGGTTATAAACTTTATCAAAAAGTTTTTAAAAATTGCCAATTTTGACCCCAAAAAAACAATGATTTTGAACCTCTCAATGTATTGCCAATTTAAGTATTTTAAAGCTTATCCTCCTTCTTTAAATTCCTGGCATCAAATGCAGTATGGTCATGCAACAAAAATGGATACAGTGTGTGCAAAAAATTTTACTCGTTCTATTCATGCATCTGGTATATCTTTTAGGGCTCTGAATCAAAAGTTATTGAGCCAAACCACAAAATGTGGTCAATTGTCTCAAAAGGGTTAACTTGGGAGGGGGGGGGGGGATGTCAAAATAGTTTCATCTGACTTTGAAAGTGCATTTTCATTTACAGCTTACTTAAAAAAAGAGCATCACAGTGTACGGTAATTCTTGTCAATAGATTCAATATTTACAATTACATAGAGAAAGAAAGAGAGAAAAGAGAGAAAAGAAAGAGAGTGAGGGGGGGGGGGGGTAGTTAATAGAGAGCTAAAGAAAGAAGAGGAGACAGGGAGAGGAGGTGTCCAGTCGTCCTGCCATTGGAAAAACAGACAGAGTGTCTGAGCAATGAATTTTAATCAAAAAGTCACGGTACAACATAATTCTGCTTATGAATTTTCATCATTTTGGGAGAAAGTACAAACCACTGAAAATGATAAGCTAACTTTTTTTTTGTTTTTGTTTTTATCTGAAAACCATGGGGATGGGGGTCTCCAGTGGTCAAGCCATTTGGGAAAATAGACAATGGAGTGTATGAGTAAATTTGATCAAAAATTTATAAGAGGAGCCCCCAGAAATTTTTTTAAAAAGCCCCTTTCCAAGATAATTCTGCCTATGGATTTTAGGAGAAAATACAAACTATTGAAGATGATAAGTTTTTTTTTTTTTTTTTTCTTTACTTTGAAAACCAAGAAAATCACAACTGGCAGATGTTATGAATTAACAGAAGCAAGCATCTACATGTAGTTTATACATATGTACATATCTACTTACTGTCATGGCCTTTGGACTGTTGCTATAATCCACAAGCTGGCAGCCATATGTGTAGCCGTTTAACCAGCCACCACGAGCAAACTGCATATTACAAATACAAATGAATAAAATATCAAACTGTAAGGAAGGGTATGGCACAATGGTCTTGGAAGCTAGATAACTGGTTCTACACCAAGTACTGTCAAAGTACCCTTAAAGATAAAGTTGAGTTCTGGTCGTGCGATTACATCGTGAAAGAAACTGCCTCAAAACAATTGGGAGCGGTTTATCATGTCTACATAAGAATTGGTGTATACTGTGAGGTTTTGGAATCATCAATATGATAAGAAATTGACCCACTCTTGTCGAAATGCACATGCACTGCACGCAGAAATGAGTACATGGGACTGCACACACAAGTGGCATGAATGTTCAGCCCAGGGACATTTCTACAATGATTTTCTTTCGCACTGACATAAAGAGGATGAGAAAGCTCACAAATAATTTTTCACCTTTCCCATAACTCAACCTTCTCTTTAAGTCACTGAAGAAGACATTAAATTTCCAACTCTTGGGTAGGATATTAAACCTGGAGGTACTATTGAAGATTAACAGGAATTATACCTTCAAACAAAACTGGTCTGCTTGCCATGGCAGCAGAAAATCAAAGAAACAATTTGTAAGTTTGAGGCCTACATTTTCAAAACAATCAAAATATCAAATCAAATCTAACCTAACTGCATCAAATCTTATCAAATCTAGTATAACTAAATCAAATCTAAGTAACTCAAATCACCCTAAACCATATCAAACATAATGTAATAAAACCGAACATTATCTAATCCAATCAAATCACACCTAAACCTACCTCAATCACCATGTACAGAGACAGTAGCACCATAGCAAAGTTGTAGGCAATGAGGACCTCACGGAGTTGGAAGGGCTGTCGTTTCTCCATCAGCTTGGGTCCTACCCATACAATGAAGAGATAGGCCAGGACCAGGAAGGTTCCAGGCCAGGCGCTGTCAACAAGTAACCAGCCATCTGACCGTGAATCTGATTAGATTTCAATACATCAAAGTACATAATCAATGGAAAATATTCATAAAATCATACTAACTTTAGTACAGGTTTAGAATTAGTCCACTGATATTAATACATTATGGAGCACCATGGTTGGAAAAAATGAAGATTTCTAAAAAAAAAAGTGTAAAAATCAGATTTATTTGATTTAAATTGGGATTTATTTCATTTGAATCAATTTACTTGATTATCCCTTTCAGGACAGGAATTATTCAAGGGCTAAATTGATCGTATTTTATTCTTCAAATTGGCAACAATAATATTTTTCTTTTAGTGCTACGTGGTTCTAGTAAGATGTAATATCTTGAAAATAATATACATGATTAGGAACTTTGTCGAAAAGTTGAAAAAGTTGCCAATTTGAACAAAAAAAACAATGATTTTGAACCTCTCAATGTGTTGCCAATTTAAGGATGTTCAAGCTTATTCTCCTTTTTAAAATTCCTGGCATCGAACGCAATATGATCATGCAACAAAAATGGACACAGTATGTGCAGAAATTTTTGCTCTTTCCACTCATGCATCTGGTATATTTTTTAAGGCTCTAAATCAAAAGTTATTGGGCCAAACCACAAAATGTGGTCAATTGTCTCGAAAGGGTTAAGTTACTACCCTATAGAAAAGAAACAAGATTATTTTGGTAGATCGAATATCAGACATTATTTGGAATACAAAAACTCTTACTTGGATGAATTTCAAAATCAAACGATGATTTTAGAGGAATTTTTTTGTAGCATCAAAATAATCAACAACAAAATTTCTTATGAATTTCTTTATTTTTTTATTTAAATCTGTGATTTTTAAACAAAAATCAAGGCGATTTAAATTGTGCCATCCCTGTGCAGAGCACCAAGTATTTACCTCTTCATCCCATAAATATTACAACAATTCTGTAACTAGATGAAGAAACAAATATCATGTCATTATGAAACTGTTTCCCATTTTCATTTCACGACTGGACATTTTGTTAAAGAATTATAACAGTAATTTGAACAAGATAAAGAGCTGGACACTTTTCATTCTGTAGCTCACCAATGGAATATTAGTTAAACTGGGCCCCATCTTATACAGAGTTACGATTGATTTGAATCGATCGCAACTTAAAATCAATCACAACTTCTATCTCTTAAAGGTAATAAACAGTAGTGGTAGCAAAATGAAAGTTGGCATGAAACTGCTCAAAATCAGTCTCATATTGTTCGGCTTGCATAAAAAGATACATGAGTGAGATAATCCGGTATTCTATTCATGATTTCTGGTGATTTTCAGTAAAATAATTCAAATGATTGAATATCAACGGTTACCTTATACCCTCGCTAAGGACCACCTACCCCGACGCTCCCGGCTCAACGGCGCACAGCAGTTCGCACACACTGTTTACACGTGTGTGAACTGTCAACGCGGTACCGCGCTTGTAATTCGATGTTTATTTTGGGGGATATTTTAGCCATTTCTAAACCATTTTTCTTCAAACAAACGTCACCTACGTTCGAAATTAATCATTTCACAACAGTATATGTAGTACTTTCCATTCCAGCTGACAAAGTAGTTAAATATCCAAAGCGCCACCTTTCCCACTACTGTACGATACCTTTAAGTACAAAGGTGCGATTGATTAGAATCAATCATAATGGGCCCAGGTTTAACTTACTTTATAATCATCCTTTATGAATACGGGCCATTGGAACAACGTTAGTTCCAAGAAGAGGAGGGGGGGGGGTACAATGAGAAAAGCCTTATTGTATGATCCACTACAATCAATAATCATCAGTCAAATAAACTCCTAAAGAAAATCTTTAAAAAACAAAACAAGAAAAAGTTACAAAATACATTAAGATTTCAGTCCATAAGGGGATGTGAAGCAAGTGGCTGGCAATAGTTGCATGGAATTCCTCTGAAATCCATCCTTTTAATAATAATACTTGGATTTATATAGCGCCTTTTCCATAGGAAATTGTAATGATGATATGATTTCAGGGCTATGATTTGTACCTATGTACACACAGGATTATAATTATTTTTATTAATTTGAGCATACATTTTCCCTTACTGGTACACACTGACCGGTTTTCTCAAGACTTTCACGGATCATGAGTCTTCATGACAGATATTTTTCTAATGTTTTAATCACAGTAAATTTTAAAGACTGAATCTACTTTCAAAACCTTGTCAACATGCTAAAATATCCCTTTTGCCTTTTGAATCATAATTTGTATTCAGAGCATTTGCAATTTACACTTACAGGTGTAATAAATATATTGAAATGCAATTTATATTTGAAATGCTCAGTTTAATGAAACAAGAAGGAAATGCTTTAAATACTCCCAATCAATATTTCTGCTAGCAAAGTGGAGAATGAAGAAAAAAATCTTCATGTCCAATAACAACAAAATCCTAGTAAAGAAAAATATATATAGTCATGGATTGTATTACCGAACAACATTGTATTACCGAACGTGTACAGTTAAGTGCCTTAAATGGCTTTCATAAGCGTGGGACTACGCGTCTGTTCTCCACACTATTTGACACACAGAACACAGGGCAGAAGATCATAAAATGAGGCAAAAATCATTTTTAAAAATATTTTATAACCTGCTCTCTCATCACCCCCAGTCTCCATCCCGTTGGCCCCAAATCGGGGTAGATTGTGTCTTTTTCCCATAGGTGACACACGTTCGGTAATACAATGTACAATACCTTTTTCTAGGGGCCAAAATTCTGCGTTGTTGGAAAGGGTTTCGCTTGGAAGGGAATTAAATCTACGCTGTCTTTTTCAAATTCCACCAACTTCTTATTCTGTAGGACTTAAAGCATTCATTATGTAAGTTTGACAGACATTCGTTTGATATTTTATTTGCTATTGTTGATTTTCTGAAAAGTGTTCGGAAATAGGATCCACTACCATACAGTATGCAACTATGCATATACATGTATATACTGCTCACCTTTATGTTTGTCTACAAATTGATCCCACATATGCAGATATTCCTGAATGACCTGAGCCATCTGCAGAAAGATAATGTCAAAACAAAAACAATCAAAATACAATTTACACATACGGTACATATACATATGTAGATGTCTAGCGAGAGAGAATCTACAATGAACGCCAACTTCTACAAGTCCAAGGGTTACCTGTACGGTAATTTTCTAAGGGCATCAATTCAAGTTGGCTGCAATATAGTCAGAAATTATGAGAGTCCAACAAATCTGTGAAAGTTAAGAGAAAATCTGATAAGTAAGTCCTGAAGTTCTAAATCGGTCATCAATCAAAAAAAAAATTGGCCACCCTGTGATTTCCATTGAGAGCATTTATTTTTCTCTCTCTCTGAAATAATATTTTTTCATATTCAGTGCATCCCAGAAACCCCCCCCCCCCTAAAACAAAGGGTAATTGTGACCACAAATTTTCAATAAACTAGAAGTATTATGCTTAAAAATGATGTACCCTGATGGCATCCATCCATACATGCTTTACCGAGCAGCAGCATTTTGAAAATGACATGTAAAAACTCACATGCCGGATTTGGGTAAAACCATGAAAACGTTAGGATCACATGCGAACACGACCCAAATGCAACATATGACTTTTAAATCCCTATGAGAAGACTGTTTTCATCTGTTTTTTTGTTTTTTTTTCAATAATGAGGGTAAGGATAATTCCGTCAGAAAATAAAGGATGATCAATGTATTGTCAATGTTGGGGATAAAGAAAGGGCATGTTTTGTATTGAAATCATGGTACCTGCAATCGAAATGAAAAGCATTTTTTTGCATTTTTCTAAACTGAATTTTCTTTTAACAAAGCGGACAGAAAGGTGATATTTTTCAAAAAAGTAAAGCAATTGGCACTTTTCACTGTCATCAAATAGAAATACAAGGTACATGTATAAAAGGCATATAATTAAGGCAGAAAAATATCCAGATTATGGCAATTTCCCACCTCAGGAGGGGCACTTTTTCCATCAGAGGAAGGGCACTTATTCCTCTTTTGATTTGGGAAATTTTGGGGGCGTAGGCCACCACTGGAAATTTGTATTGACTTGCGTTTAAGAATTTCTGATTGAATGCATGCCATCAAACAAGGGAATTTCATGTACCATATCCTTAAAGCTGGTATTTCCCTTTAGTCATTTTTGCATGTGATACTAAAGTTTTCAGTTTTATCCAAATCCGGCATGAATGAGTTTTTACAGGTCATAAATTTTCAAAATGCTGCTGCTTAGTAAAGTATGTAGAGATGGATGCCATCAAGATATCATAAAAACATTTACTTATAAATAGCTTATAAGGAAAATAGATAATTAGTGTCAAAGAGCACATAATGTGGTCACAATAACCCTCTGTTTTAGGGTTTCGTTTTTTTCTGGGATGCTCTGTAGATCTGTGTGTGTCCTAAATAGTTTAAGATACAAAAATGATTTTCCACATCCCACTCTGAAAATTTTGTTCCTTTTCCATTTAAAAAAAATGTATATGTACATGTAGACTCATCCCCAAGGCATTGGCAGACTACTTGACGCACCCGTAGGTGCTCGTCAAGGTAAAGGCTCACGCGGAACCAAACTCTGGAGGTTCCACACAAGCATTTTCATGTTATCCTTTATTTCCTTCATACTCATAAACTGTTGACCTATATAATACCAGACAAAGTTCTTTGAGGTTGATTTTATACTGGCCTAATCGTGAAATCTGTCACCTCTCTTCCCGCTTGTGCGTTTGCATTGTGTACAAAGTCTATGGGAGTGGAATGCTGTCACCAGCACTGACGAAATAAATGGCAGTGAATGGACCGGTGACAGATTTCACGATAATGCCTTTATACTTTCTGTACCTTACAGTTACACAAATTATTTTTTCAGGTGATTGGTACACTTTAATCTGTTAATCGTTTTTCTTTTATGATGCCCTTATACAAAATCCCTGTATTTGATATTTATTCGCCCATGACACTTGACAGCCATGTCCACCATGCCCACATGCACACCCAATGCCCCGCCCCCAAGCGCCTTTCTTCTCTGGCCGGCCTCCTCTTCCTTCTTCTCATTCTCCCCCTTCTTTTTATATTTGTCTTCTTCTTCATGTTTTCAGATGGCAAGAATATCATGCTGATGATTCTGATGTGGTATTTACAAGAGAGAGCAAAAGTGGCAAAGCGATGGAGACCCAAGCACAAGCCGAAACTTCGAAAGGGGTGGGGTTGTCCCACTCACACTACCGTATGCAAGGTTATTGTCATGATTGTCCTGCAATTGTCAAATTTTTAAAATGTCCAATGACTTAATGTTTCATACTTTCATAGATTCTACTAATTACTAACTACTAGCAGCAGTACCCGTGGAAAAATTCCACGGGTGCTAGCCAGGGAAGTATGGATTGATTTTTGCGAACACATCTTCTTTGGAACAATGTTGAAATTATTACTGTTTTAAATTGTGGCTTATTAAACTTATATTGAATGGGATAAACATATTACAATGTTTTTGTTACCATAAAATTGTGAATCCACCACTTAATAATAATCTGTGGACAATTATGGATGGTGAGTGCAGGCTCTATCCCCTTATCATGCCCCCTCCCCTCCCTTTGCTCCAGCCAGTGGCGTATAGAAAGGTTCCACTTTCTTTGGGGGTGATTTCATTTTTTCTACAATGAACATAAACTGTTAATTAATACCCACCCCCCCCTCCGCTTTTTACGCCCATGAATCCAGTGATTACATTTTTTGTACAATAAAATAAAATTGATGCACTCACATATCCCCCATCAGTGGCGGATCCAGGGGGGGGCCTAGCCCCCTCCCCTGGGGGAAAAAAAGACAGCCCAAAATGCTGATTTTTTTTTTTTTGCTTGTGAGAGAATAATGAGGGAAAACTGGAACCCATAAAATCTGGTAACCCCCCCCCCCCCCCCCCCCCAATGAGCGACTTTTGGAGGGCTGGAGAAACAAAAAAAATTCTTGGAGGGCTGGCGAATTTTTTTTTTTTCACTTCCACCCCCCCCCCCCCCCCCCCCCCGCTGAGGGACTTTTGGAAGGCTGGCTAAAAAAAATTCATGGAGGGCTGGCCAAATTTTTTTTTTTCACTTACCCCCATCCCCCCCCCCCCCAGCTATCTATGAACATGACTCCAGTGATTTCATTCAAATTTTTCTACAATGAAGTTAATCATATCCCCCATCGACCACTGCACACCCCCCCACCCCCCACCCCGCTATCTCTGCCCATGACTCCAGCATACTCTATTAATTCTTCAAAGGATTAACCGTTAACGCCCCTAGCACATGTTTGCCCTGAAACTGAAAGAGTGAATATTGTGGCCAACTTTCATCAGCACTATTATTAACGAATTAAGCTTGATCTATAGTCTTGAGCCTCTTTCACACCGGGCCTGCGTAGAGTTGCGTTGTGCGGCGTACCGAGTACGCCAAAATTACGTGCAGGACCGGCGTAGTCCCTGCGTATGTTTTGCATAGGCTGCCGTACGATGGCGTATGGTTGCGTACCCTGTACATAGGCACCGCGTACCTATGGCATATGCAATTGGTGTACCTCCGCGTAGGACTACGTATAACATGCGTATGGTTGCGTTCGAATACGTATAGGTCTGGCGTAAAGGGTACGTAGGTTTGCTTATGCTGAACCCACACTAAGCAAAAGTACGCAACACTACGCCCTTCCTTACGTAACTCTACGGTAGTGTTGCGTAGACTTGCGTAAAACTGCGTACTTTCTGCGTGACGCGTCCAGTGCTCTTTAAACATGTTTAATTTTTTGCCTCTATCTCGCGTACCCCTTTGCGTCCCTCGGCGTATTTCCACGTAGGCTAACGGAGGCACTGCTTGGGGCAGAGTAAGCTCGGCATCGTCGGTATGCCACACTACACAACTCTACGCAGGGCTGGTGTGAAAGCCCCTTTATTACGCGCAGGATCGGCGTAGGCTGGGGTATTGTTGCGTACCCTGTGCATAGGTACCGCGTACCTACAACATATGCAATTGGCGTACCTACGCGTAGGGTTGCGTATAACAGGCGTAGGGTTGCGTACGTATACGTAGGTCTGGCGTAAAGGGTACGTAAGTTTGCTTATGCTGAACCCACAATAAGCAAAAGTACGCAACACTACGCCCGGGACTACGCCAGCCTCAAAGGATTTTTCGTCGGACTGGTGTAGGATAGCGTACTATAGCGTAGGCATGGCGTACAGTAGCGTAGTGTTTTATACTTGCGTAAAAACTGCGTACTTTCTGCATGCAGTGGTCTACGACAAAAGTACGCGAAAAAATTAGACATGTTAATTTTTGGGGTCCATCTCGCGTACCCCTTTTCGTCCCTCGGCGTATTGCCACGTAGGCCAGCATAAGCTCAGTGTAGGCGATACGCCGCACTATGCAACTCTACGCAAGCCCGGTGTGAAAGCCCATTTAGGTCTATAGTCATGATAGTCTACAGATCTACGTACATATAGACAGAAAAATCCGTCTGGTTTCAAAACACACATATTTTTAAAATAGACTCTGCTCTCACTGAGCAGATTCCGGAATTATTTTTTTAGAGTAATAAAATGGATGTAGAATCTACTCTAATATACGTTATGAACTATGATGAATTAAATATCATCAAATAAAAAAAAATGACGATATTCGACCTAAACTGTTTCCAGTCTTGAAATAAGCAACCCAGTGAGGAATTTACTGCCGTTTTAGAATTCAAATTGATGTAGAATCTACTCAGATATACGGTGAATTTATCATCAAATTCTAACTGTAGCATTAAAAAAAGAACTTTAGTCAACTGCTTCCAATCTTGGAATAAGCAGCTCAGTATTTACTGCCGGACTCCTCCCCTCGAGTTCAGCCATGCAGCCATCCCAGCCTCAGAGAGCGGGCGCTGCCGTGACCGAACACGACAAACGACAAAGAGAAGAATTTCATGCAGATAAAATAGGACAAAGGAAGTCCATAAATAGAGTTTCCAACAATTTGTTAGATTTAAAGAATCTCACTCACGTCCAAAATCAACCTTAGAATGTATTTGTAAGCTCGGGAAACTGTAGTCAACTCATGTTGAGTGCATGTGTGTACAGTACATACAAATTGCATGCATAATATGCATTGTCGCGTCGATCGCATGCATTTGCATTGAAATTGCATCGCAGTACGTGGGTGCTACTCCTATGGTGTACTTATCACAAAGTGTACTATGAAACAATGAAATACATATGTACATACCACGGAGCTCTACCGAGGCTGGGACACTGTGGGACAACCCCCATGCCATCGTTATTTTCTTACGGGGGTTCCCCCCGGTAAGAGCAAGTTTAGCAAGATGGCTAACGCGAGTCGTTTAACACGGTCGCACAATGCAAGTTGATACTCCTCGTGCACAACGTTGTTCGTCACTTGCCATGCCGTGCCTGTGATGGGCCGTAAGGGAGGTTGCACGGCTGACGACACCGCCGTCGTGCGAGGTATCCACACGGAAAGCAGCCGTTCCTTCGGCCTGCCCGTCCTCCCCAATCCCCCAAATCACGTTTATGGACGTCGACGGCGACGACGGGGTCGACGTGACACGCGGACTACGGGTTACACGACCTGTGGAATTATGCCACCGATCCCGCGCCACGGCGAGGGCGGACACGGCGGGGGGAAAGAGTTTTTGCTTCCACAAAAAACGGCCTTTTACGGTTTTGAGTATTAATAGATCTATAGATCTATAGATATGGTGATTGATCCAGTGTCCAAACACTTTTCAGAAAATCAACAATAGCAAATAAAATGTCAAACGAATATCTGTCAAACTTACATAATGAATGCTCAAAGTCCTATAGAAAAAGAAGTTGATGGCATTTTAAAAAGACAATGTAGATTTAATACGATATTCCCTTCCGAGTGAACCCCTTCCCAACGACGCGGCCTTTTGGTCCCTTGATAAAGGTACTGTATTTCCGAACGTGTGAAACCTATGGGAAAAAGACACAACCTTTGTTTCAATAGTGTGGTTTTCATACGCGTAATCCCACGCGTATGAAAACCCATTTTAGGCGCTTAACTTTTACACGTTCGGTAATACAACCTGTTCGGAATTACAATCCTTGACTATACCACTCATAGCGACTTTACTATACTTCGTGTGTAGACTCTAGGCAGTCATCCACCTCAACACTTTCAAAACACCACTGCACAAAAGTTACCAACATTCACTCATAATCGGCATTTAATTTACAAAAAATGACACCGACATATGTACATGAAATACAATAAATTCAACTCACCGATGTTGGAAAAGATAATTCCAAAAATGAAATCCGTAATTTACTGTCACTTCTGGCGAAACGGGGTATCGCAAGTCACGGTGTACATTTCCTGATCGCCGCGAGCGCTGACATCTCGCGCTAAAAAATTCGGTCGTTAAAAGTTCGGTTCCTATCGCGCACACGTAAGTCCCGATTTTCCGTGTGTGCGATCGTAGAGATCGATGTGCACGCGATACCGAGTTTCGTTGTGGACAAAATTTTATTGGCCGATTTAGTCTAAAAACATCGGAAGCTGGAAAGCAACATGCGATCGCGAAAAAAATTGGCGGGGATTTCTTAGGTTTTGGACATGATTTTGACTTTGGATATTGCTGGAAATATCAGAAGTTCTTCCTAACGGCCATTTAAGGTAGGAAAGAGATTTTAAAGCGCTGAATTTGAAAGGAAGTATTTTAAACATTTATCTTACTTTTCCCCCCATACCTTAAGTACATGCGATAGAAAATGACTAGTATTTTTGCATTCGTCCCGCGTAGTGGTCAATATGACCACTATAGTTACGTGGTGTGGACTATACTAGGTTCGTTATAGGTCTATCTTGTCTCCTTAATCTCCCAACCTAATTTAAGGGTAAACATGGTAAAGAGAGATATCAGATGAAAAAAAAATATAATGGACGATCAACCATCAAAAATGTCAGACAAGTTCTGCTTACAACAACGTCCATGACCACGGCAGCACAATATTCAGTTTATCCGCTTCTCGGCGTGGGCAGGCCCGGCGCGGCCCTGACGAACATTACCAGGGACAGTGAGGTCGGGCAAGCTGGGTGCGGCAAACATGTGCAGTAGATTTATACCGGCGCGGCATGGTACCTCTCAGCTTGCTGCATAGCCGTGAAAGACCGGACAATTTCGTGCAATTGCAAGAAGATTAGCTAACGTTGAATATTTGACAGTCCACTCAAGATAGATTTCAAAAATGATGCTTGACTCACCTTATAATTTACTTAGACTATCGCCCGTGATAAACGAGACAAGACGATGATCGCCGGTAGTTACAGCTCAGACAAATGTAGGCCCGCCCTGCCTTGGCCTTGAGGATCCCCAGTAACGGTACGCGGTGTACAACAAGGCTATTAGGCCATGTAAAACGGTTCCTTTGCCTGCGCATGCAGACGCTAGCAGCGCATGCACTACTGCGTTTGTTGGCTAATATCCCGTAAAACGTGATTTCACGATTTCACTGCATCCACTGCACTGGCGATGGTGCAGCATGGGCTAGTCGCCGCGCTCCAGTACACCCCAGGGTCTATCGAACTTTCTCAACCCTTTCAAGACAATTGACCACATTTTGTGGTTTGGCTTAATAAGTTTTGAATCAGAGCTCTAAAATATATACCAGATGTATGAGTAGAAAGAGCTAAAATTTCTACACATGCTTTGTCCATTTTTGTTACATGACCATATTGCGTTTGATGTCAGGAATTTTAAAAAGGAGAATAAGCTTCAAAATCCTTAAACTGGAAACACATTGAGAGATTCAAAAGCATTGTTTTTCATCAAAATTGGCAATTTTTTCAACGTATCGATAAAATCACTAAGCATGTTTAAGCATTGTTCTAAAAGACATTACACCTATTAGAACCATCTAGCACTTAAAGAAAAATATTATTGTTGCCAATTTGAAGAACGAAATGTGATCAATTTAGCCCTTGAATAATTCCTGTCCTGAAAGGGTTAATAACCATTGACATGATGGGGCGCCCACGAGAACATTTTGAACGGGATAGGTAGGAGTGGGAAAACTCCAACTATGCACAGGGCACTGAGTGCACCTATTGGGGGTCTAAAAAATACTGTCCAAAATACCCAATTAATATGGAAATAAGGGCGTAGTGGTAAAGAGCTCCTACATACTTGATTGCTTGCAAATTGCAACACTTTTAAAAATTCCCTCTCCTCTATAAGGCCTCCATGTTATCTCTGCCCCCCCCCCCTTTCCATCTCTCTCTCTCTCTTATCCTCCATCCACATCTCACTATCCCTCTCTCTTTCCTTCCTCAGCTAGTCCTTTCCTCTTTCCAGTCTTCCTCCATTTATTGCCATGTCACCCTCTTCATTTCTTTCCATCCCTGTGCCTCCCTCATAGACCCATTTTCTCTCCCTCTATCCCTCCGACCTCTTTCACCTTATCCCCCCCCTCTCTCGCTCTCTCGTCTTTCTTTTCCTCACTTTCTTTTAAGTATTAAAACTCAGATTTAAAAGACATTCACAATTATTTTTTTTCTATTCCAGATACATCATGATTTATACTTATTCCGAAAATCACAAAATTCTTTTAACCCTCACAAAATTCATGCAAATATATACAAAATAAGTAGAAAATCATGTTGATGTATAAAAAGAGGTAATTACTCATTCACAATAATGTAAAATAGAAAAATGAAAATCATAAGAGATGAAAATCATGTTATAAATTTGATTGAAAATTCACTTCAAACAATTTCAATGGATGAAAGTCACTGAGATGAAAAAGAGCTATTGAAAGCACAGGCATTCATCCACAACCATTATGTTCATCCTTCTGAATTTGTAAAAAGAGAAGAAATTTTTAACAATGAAATTGTGGTAAGTGTAAAAACAGAGCACCAGAGAGAAAATAAATCAACAAAATGCACTGAAGAAATGACAATTTGGAAAGGCAATCATTGAGAATTAAGCTAAGCTTCATTAGAAATTAAAAAATGCTATGACCATATCAGAATAATTATTTATCATTTTAATCATTTAATTTAGTACTATGCGGCTAATATATGTCATCCTACCATCAACAGGCTAATGACAAGCTTCAATACCCCCATCTTAATAAAAAATATATTGTAGAAATATTATAGACTAATATTTTAACTCGATTTTCCGTATAAGATATATATTTTTCTATCCGGTTGTCAGATTATGATGGCTAAACAGTATATGATAAAAATAGGATTATTACTACTTTGCTTTATTTCTACCTAATAATTATATTATTAGAATATATTTCATTACCCTAGCATGTGATTGTGGTTAAATCAGCCAAAATAGGATATAGTTTATACCTACAAATATATATTATTTCAAAGTTAATTCACTATTCTAAAAAGGCAAGTTATGAATTCAAAATATACAAAACAAATATATAAAGAGACATATCACAAATTCAACATCTATTTTGCTAGTAGTATCTTGAAATAAGATAATTCTATGTATAATATGTCTATTAAAAAACTTGAATTTCTGTAATTAATGTCTAAGACTATGAAACTACAACTTTACAGTCAGAGGAGGGATGTGGGAGGGGGGAGGAGGCATAGGGGCCTATGCCCCCTCTGTCTCAGTTTAAATTCATAAACCTTTTGCTTGTCACATGTTTGGAAAATGTTTGCCCTCCCCCACCCTCAACAATAGTCATTCATATATCTGCCACTACTTTGTAAAAGAAATACAGTGTGAAAACAGCTATGAACTTTGAGAAGTAATTGCACTATCAGGCTAGTCTTCCTTACTCCTATTGATATATACTTTACATTACAACTACCGATACCTACAAAGGTCAGTTATAATCATATAAATTCACTTTCCATGGTTACACAAGTACAAAACTGTGATTTGATCTAGGTTATTATAATTGACAATAACTACCAAAAAAACGCCACCAAAACAATATAACAACAACACACAACTGACATGTAAACCAATTAAGTACCAATCACACACACATAACAACAAAATCTGGTACTGTAGTACAAAAAAGTGGCTAAGAAGAACATGTTACAGTACACTAAATCTGCACTACAGACTACATTTTTAAAAAGACAGAGTGAGCTCACTCATGTAAGTCCAACTGTAAATTAAGCCTCAATAAACAAAAGTAGATGCACACAAATGCATAAATATATAATCCTGAATATATGGATACCTTAGCAAATAGAACAAATGAAAAATAGAGAATTATATGGTACATGAAATATCCACTACAAATTAGAAAATATGAGTGCTAAATAAAAGAAATCAACAGTGAAAAAAAGCCTCTTATGAACAAAAATATACATACCCAGTACATACATGTATCATACATGAATGTATGTAAAATTCTGAATATGGAAACCTTCACGATAATTGCATGGCAGGCAGTTAAACAAATGAATAAGCGTTAAAATGCAATAAATTTACATTCACAAAAACATGGCAGATTTTTGCGTGTTTTTTTTTTTTCCTTTTTACATTTCACTACATTACACAGATAAAAAATAATAGTCGTTGATTATTCAGATGCTGTCTCCTTTCCATCATTATAATTTACATGCAAACTCCAGATTATGTTCTTTAGAAGAAAAAACAGACAAAAAACCGTAAACATCATCGCTTTTTACACATTCACACAAGTACAATTCTTTTTATCCTGAATACTAATTTAGGACACCTCATGATGTGAGTTAATTATTCAATCATTTCAATAACATGATAAGGCCCCTAGAAAGTACAGTAAACAAAAAAGCCTCTTTGAGTATCATATACTGCATGAAGAAATATAAAGCCAGACTATTCAAAGAATTGCAATACATATGGAATTAAACATGCACATGATGTAATATTCTACACTTAAAAGTGTATACTAACAAAAAATTACATACATGTACGGTATTATATTGGGGATAATTACAAGGGTATGTGTGGGGGGGGGGGTGGGAGGGGAGGGAGGCAAGAAGGCAGGTTGCCTCAGACCCTATTGATGGGTTTCAAACATGCATCGATCATGAAATTGGTTTTGAAAACATATACCTATCATATTTGTGCTTTAATGGGATCATTTATAGGGGACAAATATCAGTCATTTTAAATGCATTTGAATACTAATAATAGAAGGGGCATTTAAAGAGAGTAAAGCAAATTATTGAACTGATTTTATCCCTTACGAATTGTGATAAACATATTCATCATTTTTCCTACTCGACAATTGTGCCATAATGTATGCGAGATTTATAAGTACCAGTATACAAAAATGTGTGGTTTGAATTTTGTTTGACTTTTCAAAATTATTCACCACAAGGAGTTATCATGACACACCTAAGCAATTATATTTAATTCATGCCAATTGGCAATGAATAACATTCGTCATATTTATTCTCAACCTGTTGCCACAAGGTACATACATGTAAGAGCTATGATACTCAAAAAGCTTCTACAGATCTTTTTGTTGCACTGTTTCTCAAGTGTATTTTCTGTATGTCATATCAACAAAATTATAGTAGAGTCCGTATGGCTCCACTATATCTGATTGCTAAAGCAAAGCGATTCCCTACCTATGATAAACTTCATAAAAAAAATATACCCTGTAAAATGCTCATACTCAATTTTCCTGAAGGATAGAATGATTTCAACCCCACTTCCCTCTATTCTGTTGTCATTTGAAAGCCCAACTGATTCGGGTGTCCCATACCCAACCCTACAACTTGTACAAGTAAACCACAGTAATGCTCATGGTCATGAATTTGGTCAAAGTAGAAATATATTGTCCACTGAGAGCCAGAAGGGCATAAACTGAACTCACACCGACTTACAAAGAGTTAACATCCTTCTAGCTCTCAACCAACGATTCGTACACAATATGATTTTTGGGAGTATCTAAAACAAACCAAAGAGCACAACAAGAATTCAAATGTAGGTATCGGTTCCCAAACTAGTTCAGATTTTCAGGAAAGAAATAAAAGTCATACTTCCACCGCTGTGACTTTAAATGCACACTGAGTTTTATATTACTTGGAAGTGTTGGAATCTGTATGCCAACTTTAATCAACTGGTGATAAATTCCAATTTACGTGTTTCCCATGATAGAAACAAATTGTAGCCCAATTAGACCATTTTACTAAAATGTATTCAGATTTATGCATGTTTTTTTAAAACAAAAATTGGACTGAACAACATGAATGCTGCTCAAGCCATGCCCAACACAAACAACTAATGTATGCAAGATACACAGAGATACTATTTTACAATACAGGTATATTATGGTAAATATAGTTGTCGCCAGTTTTTTTCGCCACAAGTTCTAGGAAGAAACATCTGTAAAGTCAAAAACATTACTGAACTGGCCTTTTGGGTAAATGATTCATACACATTATACATGTACACCTAAATGGAGATCTGATGACTTCACTTTGTAATGTACGTAGTATGGAAAGAAGGAAACCGGAACATCCTTGATGTCTTCATACGAGACTACAATGTGGTTTTGGAAAAGGAAACCTGAAAAATCCTTGATGTCTTCATCTGAGCGGATAGAGGGCGGTGTGTGTCTGATAAAAATGGCAGATATTATACTTGCACCGGCGAGGCTTCTCCTTTATCCGCTTCAGGACTGCAAAGGAAGGGGGGAAAAAACTATTGAAAACAACATATATCAACATGACTCTTATAACTGTAATGATGTTCTGATCCTGCATTTACTGTACATGTATGATTTAATCTAATAAAATTCTTTGAAAGAAAGAATTGACAATTAATAGATCAAAATACTATCTTTTTAAAAAAAATGCTACACTTATGATAGTGGGGAAATTGTTACAAGCTCTTCAACTTATAGACGTAGAAAGTTTGATACATATACTTCCATTTTCTATCTTGAGGCCATGCAATGGTTTTCCAACCAAACTGAAAATTATGAATGAATGATACAATTAGGCTACCTCCCAAACAGGGTTGTCACCAGGGACTTTTTAGTGGTGGAAATTTTATCGCCCGACACCTTGCCACCGGGGTTCAGGGGGACAAAAACTAGTCTGTTTTCAGGGTTTACAAGTTATAGTTACAAAGTAAAAATATCACGTATCTACACAGTACACACTGTACTGTAGCTGCAGCATTAAGCATTGTAACTACTGTACTAGTATTTGGTTTGCTTTGTACATATACGGTATACCTGCTGTGAGTGCTGTCAGATTACTGGCTTTAAACCACAATTGCATGTTCGTAGGTCAAAATCGTAGTATTTTTTCTTTGTCAGTGGGGAAATTAGTGCCTGGCGGAAATTGAGTGCTGGTCGGAAATTTCGAGTGGTGGAAGGTTCCGACCAGCGCCGACCATCGTAGTGACAATGCTGCTCCCAAATGATACTGATACAAAATAAGTAATTGTCAAGTGGGTATAAAACTGTTCCACTATACAGTTAAACTCATCTACAATACCTGTCCCAAATATACATGCTTTTTATCAGTGAAAGTGGTTTCAGCAATATTGTAGATTTAAAAATTCTATGAACCAGGGCTTCTGTCACACAGATTATTGGCAGTGTTATTTTGTAAAACGAAAAAAAGTTTAGGGTTATATGTTAATTATGATTCAACAATTTCAAGGCATGAAACTTTCGCTAATCTGAACCACTCTTGAAATTGACAAACATTCAATTTCCTGGTTTTACAGCAGTCCATTCCATCTATGCACTGACCTCAGCACTGACATACATATATAAGACTTACACCTCAATTTCTACTTTATCTGGTTGTGCAGGCTGTGCAGGCTCCTCTGTAGAAAGTAGTTCAGTCTGGTGGATTGCATGCATGAAATGAGTTAGTAAATATATAGTAATAATAATTCCAAATGACAGCAAAAAAATAATGCATGGGTTAAGGCAAATAAATATAGGCAAAAATATATGATCGATAAATTGTAGTATTAATGGCACGAGATACCAATTATCTATCTCATACGGAGTAAATCAACAGTAATAAAGCTGTCAGATTAAGCAAACAGACAGATGGAGGATAAAAAGTTTATACACAAACAAGACTACTTGTCGATCCATGGGGCGAGTTCAAAGATTCAATTTTCAAACTTATCAGTCAAAGATTTTGTAAATATACTGTATTTGTGATCTTGATCAATCTTTTATATTAAAGAGAAGGGTGAGTTCTGGGAAAGGTGAAAAATAATTCGTGAGCTTTCTCATTCCTTTTATTTCATTTCGGAAGAACATCATAGTAGAAATGTCCCCTGAAATGGATTGCTCTTCAAATGCCCTCATATTCAAAATAAAACAAGAAATAGCTGAAATGTTCAGGCCGAACATTCACCCAAAACATGTGTGCAGTCTCATATACCCGTTTCTGTGTGCAGTGCATGAGCTTTTCATCAAGATTGGGTCAATTTATCATCATTTTGATGATTCCAAAACCTCACAGTATAAACTAATTCTTATGTAGACATGATCAACCTTTCCCAATTGCTTAGAGACAGTTTCTGTCAAAATGTAATCGCATGACCAGAACTCAACTTTATCTTTAACCAAGCAGTTCTCTTTTATATCTTTTTTAAACAAAATTTCTGGAGAGGGGGGGGGGGGGGTGTTCTTTGACAAAGTTACCTTGTGTATTTCAAGAGAAATAAGTTGTGAATCAATTCATAATATGATCTATAGTATTAAATAAAATGGATTAATAATGATGTAATACATTATTTCAGAAATGATGGATGATGTGATCAATTGCTACATGTACCTCTTTCCATGGCCGCTCTCAAAGGAAAATGGTAATCATATGCATGTTGAACTGATTTGTTCATTTGGAAAAAAAAAATCATACCATTCACCACCATAATCAAAAAGTTGTTATTAGTAGTATGTTTCAAATAACTGTGTGACATAGGAAACATGATATTGATTTCAAAAAGAATATTTGAGTATGATCATCGAAATGAAAATAAATAACAAGCACGAATTGTTGCATCATCCATGCACTGAAGAAAAAGAGAAAAGAGAAATACATGTAGGTACAGAAAAGTAGAAAGTGAGACAGACAATAAGAGATAATAAGAGAAAGAGTGAGAGACAGAGAGAGAGAGAGATAGAGAGACAGAGAGAGCAGCAGAAAAGTGACATGAGAGAAATATTCTTTTAATAAGGATAAGAGAGAGAGAGGCATTAGAAGAGTAAAGAGATTAAGTAATAAGGGTAGGGGAGAGAGAGAGAGAACATAAGAGAAAGAGAAAAGAGAAGAGAAAGCAAGAGAGGCAGAAAATGGTAAAGACAGCAAGAAAGAGAGAAAGAATGGAAGAGCAAGCAAAAGAGAGGGAGAAAAAGAGAGAGAGAGAGAGAGTGAGATAGACTTACAGCAGGTTGAGCAGAGTCAGGTTGATCCTCGGCATCAGAAGGAACAGACTATGATGTAGAATCACAGGATAATAATGTAGAATCATATGGTATTGAAGCAGATAACAAGGTGTTAATTTAGGATTGAACAGAGGGTTGCAAGGTGGTGTTATTGCTTTGTAGATGTTTTCAAGTGCAAATTTAAAAAAAAAAAATGAAATACTTTCAAGAAGAAGCAAATTTTTAAAATCATCTTTGTGCAAATACACAAATTCAAGGCTCCATACTAAACTTTTTTTTCATAGGGAACTGGACAGAAACTGTCAGGGTCTGTACATGTATATAAGGACCCCTGGTTTTCAAAATTTGGAGGTCCATGTCATGTGTATCGGACCAGACCTTTATTCTCTCCAAGTGCTAACTTTCAAAATAGTTACCATACTTTTTATCACATTGTCTGTTGAGAGCCAGAAGGGCGTTGACTATGTAAGTAGTTTTAACACCCTTCTAGCTTTCAATAGATGATATGATTATATGGCTGCAATAATGCTCCTTTGATGGGCAGTATAAGATAATATTTAACAACCTCATTTTTCGTGCTGATTTTTTTCTTCTTTGTGGATTACAAAACAGTGTCAAAATGTCTACACATTCGAACATAGTGCATTTAAGTATATATTAAGTGGAGTGTTTTATGAGTACAAAGTTGAATTTTCATGATTTGAGAATGCTATACAAATTGACAGTGAGTTTTTATGAGTGTCCATCTCACCAAAAAAAAAAAATTTTGATTGCAGCAGTACAAGTAAATAAAATTTATTGTAATTTTCAAACATAAAAAGTAATACAGTGTTGGTCAAGCACTAAAATTTTGTAAAATATGTTTTTCTTGGTACATTAAGATGATCCAAGACCACATTACAATCAACTGAGCTTAAAAAAAGTTATCTGTCCCATCAGATAAACATGCTTTCCCCTTTAATTGCAGTTATTATTGCAATTATTCTTTATTTTGAGATACAGCAACGTAGGAAGAAACTCGGCTGTCGATCATAATTGGTTTAGAAATGTTTAGTGAGATATTTATGAATGAGATACTAAAATGAGTAAATAAAGTTATAGGTGTATTAAAAAAATGGGAAATTAAAGGAAATTCTTTCGCAGACCCTTTGACTTTTACCAACACTGGGTATTACTCTAACTATTGATTAAACTGATCCAAAGCTAAACTAATTGCTTCTTTTTAATGAATAAATGGGTGATAATAGTATTAGATGAATTCCTTTTCACACTATGGTAGAAGAGATACAGAATGCTGAGATAGATTTTGTGAAAATGTATGTGGTGCTTATTTTGTGCTAGTTTAAACCAGTTTGAACCAGATTAAACTTACCGGTGGTGGTTTGGTGTTGGTCTCTGGTTGTTCCTCAGTAGGCACCCTTACTCGTTTCTTCTTCTCCAGGCCATCGATCGCATCAGTACTGTTGCTCACAAATTCCTGCACCACACACAAGGAGAAACAAACTTGGTATGAGAAACCAGGAGCTGGTACACGTATCTGAAGAAGCTTACAAAAGTCAGTGGACAAGAGCTTACCCATTACATTTTGTTACAATCGTCGCTCTCAACCCAGGAGGAGTAGCGACGGTGGAACATCACGGCCTGTTCTGATAAAGAATTGTGATTGGTCCTCACATCCATCATGTACTTGCAATATCCTATCTCCTATCTATAGTGTTGTGATCAATTCAGATCTATCGCAACTTGTGTTAAGACTGCCTCCGGCGTATCACTGACTGATCAATGTAAATGCCTTAAAGGGTACCAGTCACCAAAAAGTATTTTACTCTGTATGTTAGAGCTTCCATGTCACTATACTATACTCAAAATACAGGCTTCAAATATTACTTCTATAAAGAGATATTGCAAGTTTACAAAAATGATCAATAAAAATAGAAAATAGAAGTAACTTTGGAGTACAATAGTGGACGTACACGCAGTGAATAGGGCCCACGCGGAGCCCAAGTCCAAGTTTGGTTCCGTATGCACATTTTTTATGTTATCCTTTATTTTCTTCATACTTCTTAACTGTGAACCCATAGAATGCCACTGGTTAAATTTTTAGAAATTAATTTTATACATTCAAGCTTTACACAAATTAGTTTGTTAGTTGATTGGTACACTTTTAAAAAAGTTTGTGTTACTCGCCATGAGATCCCTATCCATGAAGTAAGGCTTGTCTGGTGAACCATCATTGACACGAGCATCCTCACAGAAACAGAGCAGAAGGGTGTCCACTGCCATCTAGAAGAGCAACAAATATTTATTTTATGACATGAACTACCAGTATCACTTCTTTCTTTCTTTTCTTTTCTTCTCCCCCTCTCTCCCTCTCTCTTTCTCCATTTTTCTCTTTCCCTTCCTCCCTTCATCTTTTTTCTCTTCTTTTCTTCCTCTTTATTCTCTCTTTCTCTCTCTCCCTCACACTCTTTCTACCATCTCTATTCCTCTATTTCCTTCTATCTTTCTATCTCTCTTTCTCTCTTTCCATAAATACAACTAACACAAACCTCTAAACTTTTTAACATATAAATGTATGTCATTTAAAAACTAATGGATTATATAGCCAATTTCTTTTAGTTTGGGGGAGTATCTTCCAAAAGCTTTAAAGGGTACCAATCACCAAAAATATTTTACTCTGTATGTTAGAGGTTCCATGTCATTTTACTATATTCCAAATATGGGCTTCGCATATCACTCCTATAAAGAGATATTACAAGTTTAGTTATATTCTCTATAAGCATAAAAGCGACTCGTAAGTAGACTACTTAACGCACCCGTACATGCTCGCCAAGATAAGGGCTCGCGCGGAACCCAACTTGGTGGTTCGGTTCCGCGCGAGCACCTTCATGTTATCCTTTATTTCCATCATAATCCTAAACTGTTGACCTACAGAATTTCAGATAAAGTTCTTTGGGGTTAATTTTATACTTCCTAGTGGTATACAAATTCTTTTTTCAGGTGGTTGGTACACTTTAAAGCCATCAAAAATACATACATACATGTACCATCAATGGACAATGGAATCTTAAATGTAATCACAAGACTGTAAATGTGGTGAAACTTTCTTACGTAAAGCATTATTTCATCATAGATTTGATATGATACCAAAATGTACATGAAACATGTAATTCTAATTACTATTGAATTTTTTTTAAATATCAATAGAGTAAATAATAAGTTTTGGGATCTTATTTTCATATTTTAAAATAAATACTTCCCCCTGCTAGCTTGAAAATTTGATTACTCCTACTCGAGACTTCCATGTCGATTGGAGAGGTCAGAACAATCTACTTACCTCGTACACCAAGAAAAAGCAGCTGGCTATAAAGTATGAAAAAAAGCCGACAATCAATGCCGCAATGGCATAAAAGATGAGACTCTCGTTCGTCTATAACACATGTGGGAGAAGGAAGGGGAGTAGAAGAGATTTTGTTGATCAAATATCAATTAAATGTACTTTCCTTAACACAGGGTCTTTTTGTGCACATGCAGGCATAATGCCATGAAGTGAAGAGTCAATGCTGGAGGCCTTTGGGAGGGAAAGTTTGGGGCATTCACGGACAGGCTGTTTGCATGATTTCATGCAACTTGGAGAATGGCACCTTCAAAGAGAGCGTGTCATATCTCAAACTCTGAACATACCAAAAGTACTTTTGATAACAGAGTTTCTCAATCTTGATCATTCACAGAAATCCCAATAGGAATTAATTACAGCAGCTTGGGATAAGGCAAACTCTGGACTATTTGAAATTGTGAAAAACAGTCAATGACCCATCATCCGGCATGTGAGGCATTCTCCATTGAAAAAAAAAAGATACTTTAATTCAGGGGTATAATTTTATTCCCAAATATAATGACCAAGAGTGATATCACAGGTATAAGTTCCAAAGGCTTAATCTGAGATAAACTCTGCAAAACAAGGTACCATTTTCCAAGTTGCATCAAAGCATTTGTGCGACAGTTCTACACACTCCCTTCTGTCTCTATCCACAACCAAACAGACAAACAAACAAACAAACAAACAAACAAAACAAACAAAAAGACAAAAACAAATTAAGGCTTATTACCAATCATAGAAACTACAAATCTTCAATGTCTTTCTGTCTTGACATATATAAAATATCTTTCTTTCGTTCTGCTTTTGATCAAACATCCAAATAGTAAAACAACCTCTGCAAAAACTATTCAAATAGTTTTGTTATTTCTTTTAGTGGGTAATGTCCACAAACTTATACCCTAGTCTTTGGGAAACTGCCCAGTAAAGTACAATCAAAACTGAAAATTGAAATAACTCAGCTATCAATTTTGTTCGGTTAATTGTTTTGTTTGTTCATCTGTTCAAGAGTGGTTAAGAGACAGAGGGAGGGTGAGCGATGACTACACTTTTACCTCATACACACTCATCATGGTGCCAGAAATGATGTAGGCAAAGATGCAGGCAACTACCAGAGGTACGGCATAGAACATGAGCTGTTGCATGGTCTGCTTTCACCCCCATGGAGTAAAGATGCAGTGTGCAATGCGGATGGACAGTGCAGTATTTTTGTTGACAGATGACAGATAGACAGAAAGACAAGACACATATTTCAACATATGGGACCAAGCACTGCTAAACAGTTGAAAAGACAGTCTAATTGGCTGATAGGAGGATATTTCCACTCTAACACAGTCTAAAACATTTTAAATCATTCTAACAAGCCAAAAGCTGGATATTCCCTGGTCAATTCCTAAGTGAATCAGCTTTCAACTGACCGAGACTGCAATACATGTACAGAATAATATCTGACTAAGTTTATGATAAAGAATTAGTTAAGAATTTTTTTTTTGGGGGGGGGGTAGTTCCTGTTGAGCAGTGCATGATTATAATTATGACAAAGTTTGAACAGTGAAGAAGAAACTGAAAAGATTTCATTCCGAAAATGTAAAAGAATCATCAAAACTTTAAAATGTCATATGGAACAAGAGCGTTTTTATGTTTACCTCTAAAAACCAATTATTTGATACCTTTCCGATTTCTCCATCTCGAAATATAATAAAAATCTGTATCCATATGACATATTTTGGTGACATGCTACTGTAATAAAATATGATGGAGTGAACTGATATCTTTTTACATCTATCTTCCATTAATAATGCTAAGCTAAAGTTTGCTTTTGAAATGAAGAAATCTGAAATTTTCAGTCAGTAGCTAAGCAATAAGCAAAAAGCCTCTGATTATCTTTTTGATTTCCATATACACTGTACAGAAAATTTCTGTCATCAAAACAGCTGATGTACAAATTTCAAGATTCTTTGATGACAAACTCAAATATCAAACTTAAGGCAAGCTTCATGCAACAGGCAACATGCAAAATGGAAAACTATGGAGGAAAAAAGGAGGTTACAGATGAGAAACAATGAATATAGCATGCAACAAATACAAATTTTATGCAAGAAATTAATCAATCTAAATTGTTTCCATACAAACAAACATAAATCTGATGTAAACAATATGTTTACATCAACATGCAATCAAAGAAATTCTTGAAGAATTGTTGGTAATCAACAAATAATGAGAAAATATCATAATATGATGCCCAATGTTGCAATGGATCATGGGAAGGACAAAATCAATCGTACGTGACAATTCAACAGTTATGTAATGTTATACTTGGCGAGATACCAGACGGCCTACCAAGAATCAACATAGAAGTAGAAGTATAGTTCATTTTTGGTCATATTTCAGAGAAATGTTGTTCATTTAAACTGAAATTGTTTTAGACTTCACTTATTAATTTCTCTTTTCCACATTGCCAAAATTTTAAAAAAAACTTCCTCTTCTAAAAAAAACAACCTTACAGGATCATGATGATATCGATCAAACAAGAAAGATTATCATTACTTTAATGCAATAATATTATTTTTGAGCTTGTACCACACTGAAATACAAAGGGCATCATCACTTCATTATAGCAGCTTTTGCTTTAAATTAAATACGAAAGAAGAAAATAAAAAGAGCCAAATTCCTAAGAGGATCAAGTTTGTGTCTCAGTTCCCATGGTACATTGCACAAAGTGAAACCCAAATGAAAATTGTAAAATTTAATGATTAAAACAAAACTCATGGGAGAATAATTTCAAACAGTATATGTTAAATCAATGAAACTGAACAGAATTCTTAGGTGTGTAATAAATAATGAAAACTTGAAAAGTTTGAGCATGTGAAAAGAATATGTCTTTATGAATTCTGTAATGAGTCAATGGTATATAACACACTTCAAATAAATTATAAAAAGTAAATATCAACATTCATGCTGTCAGATTTACACTGTCTCATCAAATATAATCTGAGTCACACCAATCTCACTTGCAACGCAGTCTTTGTTTTTCTTGTTCTGGGTATGTGCACATTCCAAAAGTTGTTTTCATTTTGTATCTTTTTTTCTCTCTAGCAATATAGGTCTGATTTTCAAACGTTTTTCTACAGTAAATTTTCTAAATTGTATTTATTGCTCATGTTCGAATCTACAGAGCACTTTCATAAAAGAGTAATAGATGTTTGCATTAAGTTCTATATTCTGTGTTAAGAGAGCATTAAGCAAATGACACAAGGGTAAGGTCTTACCTTTCTGAAATCTTAACCATATTTTGATCATCATCCTCTCTCTCTCTCTCTCTCTCTTCTCTCTCTCTTCTCTCTCTCTCTCTCTCTCTCTCACCCTTCAAGCAGGCCTAAGAGTTCTAATCTCAAAATATATATACCACAAACACTGCAAGCACCCTTTACACAGTTTCTAATGAACACTTGACAGCAACAGTCAACACCCTGCAATCGCTTCTACTAATACATGTACTTCTTCCTAACACACATGACTGCAAACACTCAACACTTTCCAAGCACCAAAATGTTTATTTAACACATGAGTCTCAAGTCGCTGAACACCTTATACAAGTATTCCCATACCTACTCCTACCCAATATGCTAAATAACACACAGCTGCAAACACTTCGCACTCTACAAGTGAATGCATACTTGCTACCATGATATCTAACACACCACTGCAAACACTTTACTCCCTGCAAGCATACCCCTCCCCAAGTAAAATAACACCTAATAGCAACATTCAACATCAAGCACCCTCCCGCATATTCCGCTTTCACACACCCATTTCACAAGACTGCAAACACTAAACACCCTACAGGCATACACCCTACACCCATGCTAAATAACACACAGCTGCTAAAACTGGGCACTCTGCAAGCACTCCTCAGTGTTCTCCTTCCTATGCTTAATAACACATGAGTGTAAACACTCAACACCCTGCAAGCACCCTCATGCATATTCATCCCTATGCTTTAGCACAAACATTTCACACAGTTGCAAACATTCAACACCCTACAAGCACTCTTATACATATTCCTTCCCATGCTAAGTACCACACAGGTGCAAACACTCAACACCCTGCAAGCACTCTTCAGTGTACTCACCCCCATGATAGCTACACCAATGGCTGCTGTGATGGCCACCACCATCAGCTTGCCCAAGAACAGGACAAAGTCACCTACACAGTTGATGGCCGCTACACGCAAGGCATTGGAGAGCAGAACCGTGAAGGCCTGCATAAAAAACAACATGTAGTACTCATAGTTTGATAATTGAAAGTCATTCATACTATGGTGGCAATTTCTTATGATTTCTAATTCAAAATGTTAGGGGAGGTCCAACACCAACAAAATTAAAAATTCATTTTGGAAAATCTGTAATTGATGTTGAAAAAATTCCAATAGGAACTTTCCTCAAACTTGTTCGTAATTTTTTTTTAAAATGAGGGACTATTTTTTCCTATTGCTTGTTAGGGAATATTCATCAAAGTAGGTTTTAAATTGTTGTAGTGAAAGATCCCCTTCCTTATTTAAAATTTTCCAGTTAGGCCATTTCAGATCTTTCAGATATACCTCAAAAGAAGGTATTATCAGAAAATAGTACTAGCAGTGTTTAAAATGCCCTTACCTTTGCAGCAGAACTGCAGAATCCATCACCTTCAATTGCTGTATCCAAAACAAACAAACAAACAAAAATTAAATATAATGCTTGGTGCAAACCAGTGGAATTCTACTTACATGTTTTCAATGTGTGAGTTTATAAACATATATGTAGTTGTACATGAGCAATCACAAGACAAACTTTGTTTTTTTTGTGTGTTTACAGTCATTCTGATTTTCAATATCTGTGATCATGGATCTATTCATAAGCAAAAACAGAATTTGAACTACTACCAACTTCCCTTAATTTTCTTCATATATCAGCTTCTTATTTTTAAATCAAATATATCATGTTTATAAAGGACGACTGTTATGTGGATTTCTGATATTAACTGCAGTTGGTTCACTACATCCTACATAATCAAGGGCCTGGCACCAACTTTTGCATAAGGGGTGTAAGCAAAGGAATAATATCTTTCAATGCAGTTGTTGTTAAAAACTGGGTTTCAAGTACATTTGGGGTCATTCGTTTTAAAACCCATTTTGGTGTCAAGTCTTGTATAACCACCCTCAAAAAAAAAAATTCACGGAAAGAAAACAAAACCTCCAACAACTCTCTTTTGGTTGAAGCGGAATAAAAAACAAAATTTGGTCACTCACCAATAACAATGTAGGCATGTTCATTCAAGAACTTGAGGAACTTCTCCAAGCACCAGAGACAACAGATGAGACATTTGAGGACACACTGAGCAACAGGGTTTTGGCTGTCTTTCAGTCTACAAGAAGAGAGAGAAAAAGAAATAAGATATACAGACGTATGATTTTGGGTGTGAGGTGTCACTGGCATAGAGTGATTCCAGCTAATGCAGAAGCACTGACATTATGGTTGTGACACTGGTCTTACTAGTAGGAGGATGAATTAAAATAAACAAGGCCAATGATTTTGGGGAGGGTGTGTGAAGTGCTCTATCCTCTTCTTTTCATTCCCTTCCTTTCTACTGAGGGTTATTCTACCCCCCCCCTTTTTTTTTGTTGTTATTTTATTGGGGGAAGCACATGCCTCCCTTAGCCTTAGTTACATCACAGGGTAGAATATTCAAAGGAGATGGAGCAGGTCACAAACACGTACAAAATATTCAGGAAGTATTAATAAACTTTTGCAAGAAAATGGTTATCTGAACACTCCACGAAACCTAAACACTTGACGAGGCTTACCTGACATAGCCACTGACATAGCCAAAAGCGCATTTCATTCATAAAGATGAAACTCTATATAACAAAGAATAAATAATTTATCGCTAGGGGTTCTTTTGAGGAAACATCCATGTACTTGAATACATTTATAAACTGGCCTAGTACAATGTGATATCATACGCAACATCCTTTCCATGAAGACTTACTTGTACTGGATGTACATGAGGATGGCTCTGGGCACCTTCACCAGGACAATGATGAAAGATCCAAAGACCATGGAGCCGATGTGATATCTGATCAGTCGTCCTGTAGACCTCAGGATGGGAGAGCTGAAGCTATCCTTGTCCCTACAATGGACATATGCAGAGGTAGTTATAATAACAAGGTAGGGCTGTAGGGTTAGGGTTAGGGTTATGGTTAGGGCTAATAAGGCTACGGCAAATAATACTAAGGTTAATTAGGCTAAAGCTAATAAGGCTAATTCGGCTTAGGCTAATTAGTCTACCCCTTCTTTACTCTTCCCCCGCTCTCTCCCTTCCCTCTCTTACCTCATAAAATACCAATCTACAACACAGGCAGCAATGACAAACTGATGGCAAGCCAGAAAGTACTAAGCTGTCCCGATAAAGCCAATGGCATGTTAACGCCCCTGCTCTTCCTGCTCCTACCGACCACACAATCTCGCCCTCCCATCCCATCCTCCCTCCTTCCCCTTATTTACTCCCTCCCCTCCCCCTCTTACCTTGTAAAATACCAGTCTACAACACAGGCAGCGATGACAAACTGGTGGCAAGCGAGGATGAACTCGGCTGTCCAGATGAAGCCTATGGCATGGTACCACCACATGTAGCGTACAGGCTGCGGAGGGTTGTAGGTGACATAGCCATGAGGTTTGGTCACTAAGGGGTAGCCTGTTGAACAAAATGGCAGGGGAGACAATTATAAATTGATGACATCAACTGCTTGTTACAGAAATCTTGAGAGAGATGCTTGTTGTAGTGATTGCTCTTAACTCTTTACTGGCTTTGGTCAACCAATGGAACAAAAGGATTTTGATCCATGACAAATAAAGAGTTAAATGCCTATCCTCCTATCCTCACAGTTCTAACAAGTACTACAACAAGATATTTCTACATATTTTATTGATATATTCCCTTTATACTGTAGCACCACATGGTATCAATCATAAAAATTCATAATCCTTCTTTGAATTTAAAAAAGAAAGACATATTATTCTTTGTCTAAACATATTTGATCAAAGATGCAAAGTTGGGCAAGATTCATCTCCTGTGAATAAGGACATAAGGCTTACATGCACATGTTCATAACACTTGGGTGTCATTTCTGTGTTAATGGTATGCTCTTCAAAACAAGATGTTATTGCTAATTTGCTATTGCTACCATATGTGTGAAGCTGCGTGTCAGAAAATGACAATAAGTACTGTATAAGTGGTTATTTTCGCGGTGGTTTTATTTTCGCGATTTTCGCGAGTCGGTCCTCGCGAAAATTTCCACTTCAATATATGGCTGTTTATAGTAACAAAAACATCACAAAAATCGCAAAATCAAACCCTCGCGAATTTCCCTACCTAGTCCAAAATCGCGAAAATATCTGTACGCGAAAAAAACAGCTTATACAGTACTTGAAAGATAAGTTTACGCAGACCATAACCAACAGAAGAGATTTTTAAGTTTCAGAACTTCTACATTTTGCAGGGTGCTAAAAAAAATGCCACAAAATTGTTTACCTAGACTAAATTCACTTGCCTGGACATTTTATGCTGGAAACAAGGAGTCATAAATGGATTCAGGGGGCTACAAAATTTGTTGTAACCACTTTGCCAAGACAGGCAAATAAATCATGGAACGATTTACCTGTATACATAATTCACTTGCTTCAGCTGTATCAGGAAAGTATTTCTTTTAATCAAGCTAATGTGTGAACCAGGTGTGACCAGATAAACCAATATTAGGGCCATTCTCACTTACAGCGAAACTCCACGGACTATTTTGTGGATTTTTTGGTGGATTTTTTTTCTAATGTGGACAGAAAAACTGCACGAAAACTTGAGAGGAAACTAGCGATATTTCTATCTTTGCGAGTGAATTGCTTGCGAGTTTTCCAATGTGAATTCAACTCCGCAGTGTTTGTCACATGACTTCTTGCACTGTAAACAATTCTCTGTTGGTTTGCAAGAAATGTGGGCAAGTGCATTACAATCCCAAACTCAGTGGAGTTTGGAAGTCAGTGTGAATCGTGAGGTGAATGAACGCGAGTATTTTCACTGCGATGTTTACAAGAGAGAATGGCCCTATACTGTCCAGGTTGAAGGGTCTCTTAAATATATGACTTTGGTTGCTTAGAATTTTCAAGAAAATTTGCCCCATCGGGCAAGTGATATCTAAATTCAGTTGCCCATTTGTAAATATCACCTGCCCCGCAACATCACATAAATAGGTTTGTAGCACCCCAAGAGCTATATCAAATGGTTGTACACAAAACAAATCACAAGTGGTGAGAACCCTGCATTGCGATGGATACTCTACCTGTTGCGGAGATGGCTATGAAGACGATGGTGATGTAGACAAAGAATATGATCAGGATAATGAACGTCCAGAATGGTTGAAGGAGGAGCAGGGGCATGGCACGGATGGCCTTGCCCGCCTGCCCGAACAGCTCCACAGTGAAAGCCACACGTTTCCACATGACCAGGATGATAAGGAACAAGATGACCTGATGTGAATGGAAGCAGATGAGTGGAACAAGATGCATGGTATTCTACAGGCCTTTTCTGACATGGTGCAGTAAACCGTCTACAATAAACCCTGCTGCTAACTTTATGTGCAAATGAATGATAAAAGACAATGCCGTGGGGGTAAAAATACATTGCAGTGCATAACAATGGCCACTAACTCACCGAGCTGTGTGTCGTGTGATATAGAACAGCGATGCGCACTTCACTGTATTATCTCATTTTATCATGCTACTGTGTTTTGTTTTTGTTTTTATGTGATTTACCGCCTCATATCTGAAAGGGGCTACAGGCTATGTTTAAATGGCACTCCACAACCTGACATGATCATGTTTTATTTGAACTCCTTCCATGCCATATATGCACAGCTTAAAGGGTACCAATCACCAAAAATAATTTTGCTCTGTATGTTAGAGGTTTCATGTCGTTATACTATATTCAAAATATGGGCTTCAAATATTAATTCCATAGAGAGAGATTGCAATTTTAATTACACTCTCTATAAGCGTAAAAGTGACTCGTGAGTAGACTACTCAATGCACCTGTACGCGCTCGCCAAGATAAAGGCTCGCGCGGAACCAAACTCGAAGTTCAGTTCCACGCGAGCATTTTCATGTTATCCTTTATTTCCTTCATACTCATTAACTGTTGACCTATAGAATACCAGACAAAGTTCTTTGAGGTTGATTTTATACTTTCTAGCTGTACACAAATTATTTTTTCAGGTGATTGGTACACTTAAACATGATCAAAATCAAATACAATCAGGTTGTGAACTGCAAAATGAACAAAGCCTATTAAAGATGTGTGGTATTATTTACCCCATAAACCATGAGTGTAACTGACTTTGCTAAAATCGAATCATGAGGACACTGAAAATGATTTCAAGACTGCAACCAATGTACATGAACACAAAATAGAAGAGTGATTAGGACAAAATCTGGACTATAGTAGTTTTAATACAAATAGTATGACCTCAGACCAGATATGACTTTATATTCATCTACATGTAACATTCACCAAGCACGTGTAGATGTAAATGTCCTCTTCCAAATTTCACCAAATGAAATGACAGATATTGAATACAAGATGCACTTTCTGCTTCTACACACCAATGAGCTATATGAGACACTATCATACATAAAGAATCAACATGAAAATGTCCTGAAATGTAAAATTCTTGTCACGGCACCAATCAGTTGTACGACAATTTGGGGCGATACATCTACATACTACATCTGTTGAACAGAATTTATAATCAAAACCAAAATTCAGATCAGATTTGGACTTGGTTAATTTTAGCAGCACTATGCAATCAGAAAGTTCTTCTGGCTAAAGAAAAATTGGCCCACACACATTTTCGCAGTTCAGTCTTAGAAGGCTCCTTGATGTTTTAAGCCAAGGGCGTAAACAGGTGGGGGACAGGGGGGACATGTCCCCCCCACTTTTAAAAGTGGGGGGGACATCATATCATTTGTCCCCCCCACTTTTGGGGTTCAAACCCATTACTAAAAACCAGGAAAGCACTTCCATCTTGTTCTTTTGCATGCCTTGAGTTTGAGAAATTCCTAAATATAAATGTTCAACCGCCCTTGTTGACATTTGTTGCCTTGTTGAAATCATCCCAATCCTCTTCCCTCACCATGCAGCACTGCCATGGCGCGGCGTGGCGCGCCGTTCGATCGAGTTGCAAATTTTATTTTAGATCTCGCCTATAGCCGGCCGCCGCGCCAGGCCTGAGGGGGGCCTGGGCCTAATCATAGGCCTTGCGCAGCGCTATCGGGTGCAGTCCTGCGTACGCAGCATAAGCATAAGAATTGAGCCCTCAAAGAATTGCCGAGGATTTCATCAAATCAGAGGACCGTCGTAGGCAGATTTTCGGGAAGTTCTGAAGTTCCGGGGTACCTCGCTGTAATTTTTGATTTATATCGAAACCTTGCTATATCAGAGTAACAACAAGGTTATCTGAAATTTGTGATTGCGAAAATCCCTTCTACTTATGAGAGCTTGTAATATTACTTCTTGTTATAATGAGAATCCACTGCATAAGCTTTTAACAACATGATACAATTGGCTTGATTTCTGCTACACAGTGCATTAAAAGGCCTATTTTCGATGGCAAAACTTCAAAAAGTCCCTACCATGGGAGGGAGGGCATCCCCTTTCCACACCTCCCTAATTGCTCAGTGTCTCCCCCACTTTTCAGAAGCTGTTGACGCCCTTGTTTTAAGCTAATGATATCAAGTATTAAGATCCAAAAGCAACATAGTGCACTCTCCAGAAATTGTTTGTTATCTTTATTTGTTTTAATATTTGATATCTTCATTTCTGCTGGGAAATGGTAATTTATTTACACAAATTGGAGTACTTTTTTGATGCCCAGTATATGCCAAACCTAGTAGTTCCCACTTTTTAAAGTTTATATCATTCATTCATTTTCCACTTGTGGGATGGAACACCCTTATAGCAGGTTTAAATTAACACTAGACTAAAATTGATCCATCCATTAACCTATGAAATCAATTGCTAGGAAATTTTTTTTTAAATGACATGTATGACCTTATTTCTTTATTTCTTTAATCAGGAATATGTTATAGGCTGGTATCGGAATGGTTTTATCCTACACCAACTGCATTCGTAACTTCATCCCTGGACTAAACACTGTACCTAATCCTAACCATAACTCTAAACCTATCCTAAAATCCAGTTGTAACCATAACCCGAACTTCTGAAACTGGAGCGATTGTCCGAGCACCGTCAGCATGTCACATGACTTACAGTGAAGACAGTGGCAGCAATAGAGAAGCCCAGGAATGCTGTCACGTTACGTTGGTCGGCTTCTAACTGCATGGCAGGCTCCACTGCATCCAAAGCTTTCTTCTTCATTACATAGGTCCACCAGAGAACAGCCGTACCAGCTGCATAGGATCAAATAAATGATAAATCTCATTTATGTATAATAAATATGGAAGCATCAGTGTACAGTGTTTTGTCCTTTTGAATAGGTGGAGCGTTCGAATCGCTGGGTGTCCTCATAACATGAATTTCATCTACAGTTCTCCCTCTTGACCTAGGTGTAAGAGCAGTTGCCAAAACTAAGCAAAGGTTTTACTTTCAAAAGCAATTTGCTAGCATATAGGGACATCATATCATGGAGTGATTTATAGTATACAAAAAAATATAACGATTGAATGCTTCATCAGTGAGGAAATTATCATCATCCAAATCAAAAAAATATCTTAATGAAATGTCACTTTTTGATCAAATGCTGCATTACATCAGTGATTTCAGTGGCAGATCTGAGAGAAGCTTACCAATTGAGCCGATGACAGACACAAAGTAGATGACCCAGACGATGACCTGAGCTACCAGATGAATCAGCACCACCATGATGAAAGATAGAACTATTGATGGGAAACAAACAAAAGAAAATATTTGATCATTTTGTTTTTGCTTTTTGATTTGAGCTGAATTTAGCAAGTACAGGTAATTTTTAATTTAACTTTGGCTATAACACTTAAATCAATCCAATTAGAATAATTGTGAAAACAAGACGATCACAAAAACAGAATGAAATTTTTTTTTAATTACATATTTTAGAAAAATTATTTATGCTGTTCAGGGCTATGTTGGTTTGTCTACAAACATAGACTAGCACATCAATGATGTGGCGCTCATCCGGCATGCAGCAAAGAAATTGATGCAATTTGTACTTTGAACACAGTAGACATTGTAATGAATCGATGAAATGTACATGTATTGGTTACATGCATGTACAGATGATGAAGTGCCTATTGCAGATCTGGCTAAATGTGGTTTTGGAAGGAGACAGTGACTATTTTCTAGACAAAATTTTAAAATTCCGAGTAGAAGTTTAATAAACCTCATGAAAGTCTTTCAAATGGAACAAAAAAAAAAATCGAAATCGGTCAATAAATGAGGAAGAAGAAGCCATTTTTGTGATCTTTTTAATAAATTTCGCATAAATTAGCATAAATAATTTTCTAGACAAAATTTCAAATTTCCGAGTAGAAGTTCAATGAACCTCATGAAAGTCTTTCAGATGGAAAAAAAAAATCGAAATCGGTCAATAAATGAGGAAGAAGCAATTTTTGTGATTTTTGAATAAATATCGCATAAATTAGCATAATTAATTTTGTAGACAAAATTTCAAAATTCTGTGTAGAAGTTCAATGAACCTCATGAAAGTCTTTCAGATGGAACAAAAAAAATCGAAATCGGTCAATAAATGAGGAAGGAGAAGCAATTTTTGTGATTTTTGAGAAATGCGCATAAATTAGCATATTTAATGAGTTTCAAAATTCTGTGTAGAAGTTTCGAATCCCCCACCTAGTGCTATCATATAAAGCAAACGGAATTAAAATCGGGTAAGAAATGGCGAAGAAGAAGCATTTTGAAATTGTGGACGGACGACAGACGAAGGACGGACGGACGGATGGACGACGGACGACGGACGCCTCGCCACGGCATAAGCTCATCTGGCCCATTCGGGCCAGATGAGCTAAAAATGAACAGCATATTTTACTATTGTATTGCTTAAAATATTTCCAATGCTCTAAGTATACTTTGCATAAATTTGTGCGAAACATTCAATTTCACTTAGAAATGCTAAATATTCTTGACCATACAATGGGTTTAATGCAAATCTATGAGACCATCCTACTTTGAACAACTCTTTAAAAGAATATATTCTCGATTCTAGGACACCTACCCCCTGCATAGTTAACCCTCTAGGATAGTAATCATATAGGATAGCTACAATGTACAGGCCTGACCCTTCTAGGACAAAAGGGATATTATAACATGCACAACTATCACCCTATCATGCCAAAGTATAAGATCGCTGTCAATATCCTTAATGGGTAGTTTTCAGAGGGGATACTCATCAAGGGCATGGTATTAAAGGTCCATGGGGTAGTCCTCTGGTTACTTCTTGTTACAAATACAATAAAACCTGTATACAAAGATCACTCAATGGAGGCTAGATAAGCATTCTTTATAAGGAGGTAGTCTACAGGTACAGGTAAAGGTTTTTAATAATGAGAACACTTTAAAAAAAAAAGTGCAGTCCTTATAGACAGGTGGTTGCTCAAGCAGGTTAGACTGTACTCACCAAGTGATATACCACAGAGACCAAGGATGATCCACCTGGCCATGTACAGGTCCACCAGGGCCTTGGAGAGGAGCTCGGAGGCATTCAAGAAGGAGATGATGTTCTCTATGTACTCCTTGGCGATCACAAACAGATCCTGAGGGACGCACCGATTGATGATGGGTTCACTGTCAAAGATCACAAAAATACAAGTACACATGCATTAACCTCTTCTGTTCTATGGGCGGCAAATCTGCACAAGAATGTTAATGGTCTGCTAAAAGTTTGGACTAAAAATAGCTATTTATTTCTTCATGAAACAGAAACAATTACATACATTGCACATATAACTCCCATGGAAAATATCTAAAGCCAAAGTTAACTATGAAATAAAGATATAAGACCCCAAATTGACTTTTGAAACTTCATTTATGACAATTTTCCACAAACCTAATGGCACAGAAGGAGTTAACAGTATTTTGCCTAAATGGATTAATTGTACATGTAAAAGAATATGCATCAGATCTGGATAGGTTTATTTCAAGCCCATTTGTTCCATACCTATTTTTTTTTTAGCTTGACTCCACAAGCTTCAATTAAATGTACACTGTACATAATTTCTTGTTAGAGATTTATAGCTTGCTCACATCAACGTTAACCAAAATATCAGTGCCTTTACCCCTTCTAACAGAGACAGGGAATATCCTCAGATCATAAAAACATTGGTTTGATGGATTGCCAACTTGACAAAATGCGGGTAGGAAGAACCATGTTCACCATAACCCCCATCCTGACCCTACCAAAGGCATCTCTCAAAGTTCCTGGAGCAAGGTACATGTACAAACCTGGCAAACACAACATTGGGACAAGGTCCATTAGTGCCTGTTGCAGCGGTGTCATAGTCCGCAACTGCCACAGGATAGTTGCAAATCTTCGAATCGGTTTCCTCCGCAAAACTCTTGTAGTCTGCCGTTGAATTCAGCATCCTGTTAGGACACTGGCTGACGCAGACCTCCAGAGAGTCGGTGGGATAACGCACATCCATGAAGAATACATATCTGAAAAGCAAAACATTTTTTAGATAATGAAAATTTACCCAATGGAGTGTTTTATTTTCCTACTATGTGTAGGCTTCTTTTATTCAAATCTTTGTTTTCATCCCCTGCTACTCTAGTATTTTATCAAAAAGGGATAGTTTTAGCAAAGACTTTAAAATCATTTTGAGATTCCCTATAAAAGACTATAAAATGTACATGTACATATGGGTCATAACAGAATCAATTCAAGCCAGACACTTTTGCTTGCAAGAAACTTCAAAAATTTCCAGAGTGGTTCTGAGTCCCCAGTTTTATGCTGTGAAAGCAACATAAATATGACTACGAATATTTGAACTTAAACAGCCATCGTAAAAATTTGTGAATGTTGCAGGTTTCACAAATTTGGAGAGCTATGAAGCAGGGGTGTATCCAGGATTCTGTAAATGGTGGGAGGGAAGGGGGGGGGGGGGAACAATGCTGCAAAATTCTAACAAGCAAAAAAAATTTCCTGTGTACTTAAGATATACCAGATTAGATTTGAAATAGCTAGGGGACACAAGCCAGTTGTGCCCACCCCCCCCCCCAAAAAAAAAAAATTAAATAGTGACTGAAGAGGGGCGACTTACGGTCTGTCAGTCATGTCCATTCCGGAAAGGGTCACGTTCTCGATCGGTTTGTTCTGCTGTCCACAGACGTTGCCGTAGCTGTCATAGCCGAAAACAACCCTGAGCACATTGCCAAAGACTACAGCATAGCCTGCAATCAGGAACTGCAAGCACAAGAAATGCACTAATCAAATGTCATATCATTGATAAGAATCTGCATATTCTGAACGATTTGGAAATTAATCAATATAATCAAGAAGTGCTCTATTTTTAATAAACATTTTAAAAATAATATTTTGAAAATATTGAGCCCTATAAAAAAAACTTTTCTTGGAAAAGGTGAGGCAAATCAAGGTGTTGTTCCCCTCCTCTTAGTCCTTCTACAATACAACTGAAGCTTCTTGTTGAAGAGACCAGTTACAGGTATTTTTCAGATAATGCTATTGTATGGATAAACATATAAAATGATGGACATACAATTTATTCCAATGCTCTAAAACCTATATAATTTTCTTTATATTGCCACAACTTGAAAAGAAAATGTAAAATTATGAAAAAGAAATAAATACACCAATATCAAATATTATAAAATGTTTGAAAATCCTTCGACAAGACATATAACATCAAATTTTCAGACGTTCTACTAAGGAACATGAACAAATATTGACTGAAATTTGGAGATCAATAAGACATTCAAATTCAAAATACCCAAAGCCATAAATACTTGCCATGCCAATCCAGAAACAGATGAAGAGCAGTGTACACAGGCAGTCAGTGCAGTGTCTGTCCTTCTTAGAATTCAGACGCCCAGAATCGGGCTCCTATCATATGACAATAAATGGATTTATATGAATGAAACATTAGAATTAGCACATAGGAAATGTGAGAGGATGATATGAAACAATATTTTAAAAAGTCAAGGTACAGTGTGCTGGCACAAGCCATTTTCAATCATAGGAATGAATAAGACTATCTAGCCTGAACACTAATACTGAGATGGGCCTTTTTAGCTCTCTTATATATGCATATATATGAAATGCATTACTTTTAAACAGCTCCTTGCAATGTACTCTATTCAAGATCTCTCTGCCTTCCTTTTCTGTCACACTTATTTTTACTTTTTAAGATGTAATTGCAAGGCCTTTTAAAATATTTGGATTTGACACAACTACTGGCATATTGGTCTAGGCTTGGGTCAAGTGACAAATTTTTTTGATTCTGCATTTAAAGACGAGTCAAATTACAAGTGCAAAAAATGGAAGTAAAGACCAGACCGTCATTCCAACTGTATCACAACTCACTTTAGAAAGAGGGGAGTACCAATATATGTAAATTAAAAGTCAGATAACAGTTAACAAGCACAATTACATGTATATATTATAACACATACTATTACAACTGTAAAGTTTGAATATTACAACTGTAAAGTTTGAATATTTCAACTGTGTATTAAATGTGTGTCTCTACACACTTTAAAAAGAGGGAAATAACCAATATAAATGAGTTCAAAGTCATACAACTAATAAACACACTTTATATATCACAACATCACAACATATTAAATAATGAAGCTCTTAATTGTATCTCAACACATTTTAGAAAGAGGTCAACACTAATTACCAATAAAAAGTCACAACTAATAATTTATTGATCATAATATATTGAGTGTACTCTTAGAAAATTTTGAAAGACAACAAAAAAGAAGAGTACAAATTTCTGAAAATCAGTATGACTATGACTCACATCTGTAGGTGATCCAAGGCAGGCACATCCCATGACGGCTTGTTATTATACCAACACCTGACACTGACTATAATGAAGATGATGAGTCACAGAGAGTTGGATATATCACACCTGAAAGCTGTGTTTTAATAGTGAGATAGAAAGGGAAATGGTAATTAACCCATTGTCTATGGGAACGAGTTGATCCCTGTATTAAGTCTATGGGAGTGAGAGAATCAGTAGTCAACCGGTTAACAAGCACATCCCGGTATACTGACAGCCCATGAGACAGACAAGCAAGGAGACTGACAATGTCTGTCTAGTGAACCCTCAAAAAAGTTTTCCAAAGACCAGCGAGACTTACAATGTACATGTATGTTGGTCTTATGGGCATAGCGTGTAGGTCTATGTCCAAACTATAGCCAAATTTTGATAGAACATACATTTAAACGTAGAAATATCATATGAAAGACTGAAAGCTGCGAAATGTTTCTAATTACAGCTCCAATACATTGGCTTTGTACTCTTGAACCTGAAGTCAGCGTGAACCTATCATCAGGTGATTTGCCTCAAAAATCTGATGGAGAAAGAGTTCAATGCAACTATTGCCACATTTCCCCTAAAAAAAGTGAAATTGCGCAATAATAGAGGGGACAAAAAATATCAATAGAACGCGTTACTACATGTAAGCACATGTATGACTCATATTTCCATCATTTCATATGATCTTCTAACATCACAGACATCACTCTATGTCCATCCTTAGCAGTCCCATACATCGCTCTGAAAGAAGCAATATCGCCAGTCAAAAACAACCTGATAATTTCACTTGATCAGGGCGATAGTGATCCAATTCAAGGAATTATCTGGAATTTAGATTTTTTATCATCCTAAAATGTATAATAGAAATGTTTTCCCAGAATTTTGCTGAATATTCTAGTGTTTTTCCCTCTTCAACGTAGATGTCAACCACCACTAAATATGACACAGCCCTACACAGGGATGGATGTGTGATTAAATTGTTTTTTAGAGAAAAAAAAAATTATGATTTTTAGAAATGGGAGAGCACTTCGCGCAAGATAGATCTAAGGTTAGAAGTCTACATCATCATCAGGCGCGCCGGAAGCAGTTTGGGATTGGGGGGGGGGCAAACATTCAAAGGGGCTCACCTTTCAAGGGCTCATGTCTTCTCACCCCTAAAAAAACACACACGCTTTCCCACCCTCTCACAATACAGATCCTACTGCTAAATCAAAATTTTACTCGAAAATTCTCTGACAAGCATTTTTGGGGTGTATTTTTACTCGAAAATTCTCTGACAAGCAAAAAAAAAAAGGTTATCAGCATTTTTGGGGTGTATTTTGACTGGAAAATTCTCTGACAAGCAAAAAAAACAAAACACCAGAATTATGCTAAAATTCTGCTAAATTCTGTCAAATTCTGCTAAATTCTGTCAAATTACGCTAAAGCGGTCAAAATTCTGCCAACTCAGGCAACCTTGCGTCTAATACAAAACCTCCACTACGTTAAAGTTTAAAGTTTGAATGCTTTATCTGTCTTCAGTGATCTCTAGGGCTGGGACTAAAAACCGGGTACCCGAGTCCCGCCCGAGAGCCTCGGGACCCGGGTCAAAATATTAGATAACCGATACCCGAAAATGAGTATTTAATTATCACCTATGTATGTACACGACAAGGCGGTAGATGAACGTCGAACAGCCATTTACTATTTACATGTAAAAAAAATCCATGTAGCGCTCTAGCGCACCATTGCAGTGATGCGCTTTTGATTCGTTCAACTCACTGTGAAACATAACCTTACACATTCGTATACACAGAGAGCAAAGCTCACTGCCGCTATTCGGAGACTGCTCATTGGTTCATTGAACCCATGACATAATTTGCATTTAGTGCCCTTCCCCCTTCTTTGCAGTGAACGTTAAGTCTATGAGCGATTAACGGGCGTAAAGTTTACAAACTCATGCATATTCAACAGTCGCTCCACACTCGCACGTGGCATCTCACAACTCGTACACTATTAAACAGGTATTTTTAACATCGACGATCACGATCTGACACTGTCACAATATCCTGAAACTTTAGCAAAGAAGTTACCAATTACTGAAATCAGATTAAGAGTACATGAACGATATATCCAAAATAATATCCTTCATTGTTCATGCGAAAGTGAAAAGCAAGGCTGTGAGAAGCAAAGGATGTCTACAGTGCGCGCGATTAACATTTTCATTCATAAAATTGGGCTTGTGACGTCATTTCATGAGCGGTCCGTTAACAACAAGTCATGACAAGTCATATGCCAGCCAGCCAATGAAGGTATGCGCCTTTTTTTTTTCTTTTTTCTTTTTTCCTTTCATATACCGCGGCGGCATTGGGCGGAAAGGCGCTTTGTATAAACAGATCGAATTTCAAAAGGGAACCGCATGTGTGTGTTAAAGGATGAAGTTGCAGTCGGACAGAGAAGAAAATGTTGGCTTGATGATTTTTTTTGATGAATGATGAGTTTGATGAATGATGATATTTGATGTCTGATGAAGATAATTGTTTTGATGATGTTATTATCTTGATAATGATGATATGATGATGATGTCTTTGATGATTATGATGATCGATGATGATATCAATGGTGCTACTGGCGAAGAGAGAGGACCCGGCATGTATTGATGATTTTATGTGTACTAGTAGTGGTACGTGTGTGTGAATTTCAATAATTGGCAGGTTGATCACACGTTAAGAATGAAACTGTCGGTGAGACGATGACCGCGTGCGTGAGGACTCGCAATGTGTATAATTAGAGTATGAGGAGTGTAGATACTACAGAAAGCTCGCCATTTTCGCCAGGCAAATCAATACTCCGTGTGAACAGTGAAGTTTGTGTACAAAGTGAGTAAGTGACTCGATCTCTACGATCACGATGTCAAAATTCCCAAGAGCTGCCCGTACAAAATTATTAAGAATCATGATCATCGTCTCAAACGAGTTTTTCTTCATAAGATTTCTTTGTATTCCCCTTCCTTTTTTATAAGTACATGTACATTCATGTATTTTGGATAAACATGTGCGAGGGACTGTTGACCGCGCGTGACTACCTAAGGCGCTGTCGCGCTGGCATGATTAGACGGTAGACAATTTCTACAGATTAGATTTAGGCGGCTTATGCCTATCCTGTCTTGCGCCCACGCGATTTCCTCCGCCTGTTTTGTTGTTGTTGTTGTTTTTGTTGTTTTTGTTTTTGTTTTTTCCTCGAATGGTTTATTTCAGTTGCCAAACACAAAGGAGTTTTCCCACAGTGTTTGTAGCTTCTTAGGGGTAAATATTGGCTTGTAATTCGTGTTATATCATTTTCGGGTAACCGGGAACCCGCCCGAAAAATAGTCGGGTTCCCGAATTGAAAAAATACCCGAAACTCCCACCCCTAGTGATCTCCATGAATACGAAAAATGAATACAAAGGCTTACAATTACGTAATAAAGCAATCATGCTTTTAATATACACACGATTTTTACTCCTTTACTACTGATTTTTCTTCTTCTTTTTTTTATGGGGGGGGGGGGATTTGGGGGGCAAAAATGCATTTTGCCCCCCCACTTTTTCGTTTGGGGGGGGGGACCCCCCCTGCCCCCCCACTTCCGGCGCCTATGATCATCATCACAGGGTTGCCAATTTGTGTTTGATGAATTACAATTACAACTTCAAAAATTCATAACTTTCTCATTTCTAATCTTATCAAAATAGATCTAAATCTAGGTCTGATTGAGAGCTAATTACTGTTAGATCTATAGACATGATTAGCCTGTTAAGGCTGTTTACAGGGTAAAAAGAAAAAAAGCTGACGCTACTCTTCATAGAGCCTGGTACTTTTATCTACTGTATCTCAGCAACATAGTAGCCATTTTAGAATCTATTTAAAGAACCTCTTGAAAATCACCTTTACTGTGAGCCAGCTTCTCTCATCTCCTCTTCACTATAGCTTTAAGAGTATTAAAACCCCCTTTTTTACCCTTAAAAATAATATTTCACATTTGTTTTCAATATCTTTTAATTCTCACTTCAGAATTGATTATTGAATCATACACAGACAATCATGTAATTCCAGATTTTTTCTTGTAAACATTCCTTATGATACTGAAAAGATGAAAAAGTATCACCATTTTTGTTTTGTACAGACAATTTGAATGACCTATCGTGCCTCGCAAGGTCGATCGCAAGACGATGGGTAGCATGGGTAGTATGTCCCTTATAGTGATTATCAAATTATCAATCTCATATCGATATTTATGCTCTTCCGTGCTTAAATCCATTCTTTTTCTTATTTGCATTTAAGTATCCTTCGCTGATTATTCTTTCACATTTGATGAAACTTTAATAATACGTGTAGTTGTTTTACTTAAACTTAACTATAACTGTTTCTTGTTCTTTTACACAACCCTGTAAAACTTATATTTTATCACTCTCTGGAGCCTATAACCAACAAGCTCTGCTTTTACTTTAGGCTCCTTCAAATCCCCATTTCCGATTTTGTTAGTCATTCTTTTAAATTACGACAAGTAACCGAAACTGATACAATATATTTTGTATGTACTCATGCTTATTACATAAACACTGTATTATTTTTTATCGTTATTAATTCTTGTTAACGAACCTACAACCGACAATAATGTATTAACATTGAAATGTGATATGTGAATATGAAATAAAGTGAACTTGAACTTGAACTTGAACGATCACAATCGATCGGCAATACACCAACTGTACTAGTATTACGCTTTTCTCAATTAAGCCACTCCTACTATGGCATAAGAGAGCATTCAGTCTCTATTTATGGAGGTTAGTGGAGCCAGATGAAGTCTCAGTGGAACAACTGACGATACAGAGAGACTGAAGCTTTTGGTCTAGCTCTGCCTCGGCTCTAGTCTAGACTCTAGATTCTAGTTATCTAGTTATCTCCAATAACCTCGCATAAGTGTGAGTGGATTCTAGTCAGATTTTGCTTAAACTTTAACTTTTTAAGTAGATCTATCATCTAGATCTAGATTAAAATTGTTTAAACTTCAAAGTTCAAATTTCACTGATCGGTTACTCAAATTTTTCAGCTTCAAATTAATTATCAGGGTGAACTTCCCCTTTAATAATCAAATTGCTCATTATACGAGACCAGCTTCAACAATGGAAGTTTGCCTGTTAACCCTTTACAAACTGTGTTGGGCGTAGGCGTATATACGTACCCCCCCCCCCCCCCCCCCCCATCCTTACCACATCATTTCGCATGTACGGGACTGGAGCTAGATAACAAATCGAAAACACGGGTAAATTGATAGCGATCATAATGAGAATAGCATTTATTAAGTATCCAAAACGAAATCAAAATGGAATAGGCATGAAAAAAACTACAAACTGTTCATTAACACATCAACATGATCGAATATTCGTCACAAATTACCTCTATTCCAACACAGCCGTCGTCTATTCTCCAGTCGATGGGCGCGCCCCAACTGTCATGTCGCAATTGTTTGTTATTTAGGCTTTCTTCAGCCTATTGAAGATATATAATTTTTACATCCGAGCACATGTATCGTTATAATTATAATTCCTTTATCAAATAAGTATCACTTTTTTCAATAGTTAACTGATGTCTATTATTTGTAGATCTAGAGATTAAAATCAAGAGAAGACAATTTTCATTAAATTATTTTGACTGGAAAGTGGCTAACACAACTGTTTCGTGTGAAATGCATTGGGCATGATAATTGACCTTGTGATCATAACAAACCCATCTAGGTCAGTATGCTTTACTTTATTTGCCAAGCATTCACTCAGCGGAATAACATTTCAAAAATAGGTGATTATCTTTTCATTTAACCTGAGATGGAAAAAGAAAAACAAGGTTAGCGCTCCCCCCCCCCCCCACCCCCTTCCACGGTTTTTGAGAGATTTTTTTCTAGACTTGCAAAGTGCGCTGATCTCCCCTCCCCCCCCCCCCCCCCCCGGTCTCTCAGCTCTCTTTCTCTCTCTTTCTAAATCTATATTCTATTTCTAATCCGTAGGGCTATTCTACGCCTACGCTTTTGTCGCCGTGATTATATCTCACAGAAGCACACATAGACAGACTTGAGCACAATTTTTTCCCTGTGTGTGTCTAGCCGCCAAGCCAAGGCGAATTCGGTTGCTAGCACCCGGCTTTCAAATGTACACTAGTTATGCAATTTTTATGCATATTTTGTGTATAATGCACGTATGCAAAGGTATAAAGACACTAGAACCTTAATTATGTTACATTCATTAGTTTGGTCAATGAATGAAATTGAAATGTTAAGTTTTGCAATTAATTTTAAGTAGCCTTTCTCGATTGAAAGGGTAATTTATGAAATTTTAAGAAAAATTTATGCGTAAAATGCATATCTACTATAAACTGATTCTTATACATAAGAATTGCCAGAAAATTGCCTTCTTTTGTATTTAAGGCTTTCTATGTATGTTATTTATGCAAATTAGGGAATATGTATTGTAGTATATGATACATGTATATAGTGAGGGCCCTCTTGCATAAAAAGTTGCGATTAAACACAAATTTTAAAAAAATAAACGCAACTTGATTTTCAAGCAATAAGGATCTCGTATTTTGGACTTGCGTTATGCAGGAAGGCCCTTGTCTCCCATGAAATTGTGTCTGTAAAATCAATCTCCCCCAAATGATTTTGTTGAATGTTTAAGAAGATCCTTCAGAGCACAAATTATGGTCCCAGAATTACCTGACTTTTATCTCTATCTTTGCTAATGTATGCAAATTAGTGGTTATGCACAAGTATTTTATATGAAGAATAATGTCTGGGCTCTTATAAAAGTTTTGTATTCAGATCAAACAAAAGCACAATTTTCTTTTTCTGTGGGTTCTATACACAACAAAAGAAAGGAAGGAAAAGGGAAGGAAAGAAAAAGAAGGAAATGCTGGCCAATCTGTTTGCTCGCTCGCTTTGCTCTCTCGCAAAAACACTGGGAAGTTAATATTCGGGCAAAAAGCGTCCCCCTTCGGCAATAGGCTGCAACCACCCCCCCCCCCCCCCCCCCCCCCGAGGATTGTCAAAGTTTCAATAATTCGGGCAACCACCACTTCATATCCGGGAAGCGAAGTTAGGTGCCAGAATATCCACATATTCGGGCAGCGAGGTTCCCAGATAATTATGTAACTTCTGTATGTAACTTCTGTACATTTTCTTTACAAAAAGTTTTGAAAATTTTGCTCGCTCATAAAAATTTAGAAATTGATAAGTTGATATTCAGTCAAAAGGTGTAAGCCCCCAATTGCAAAAATGTGCCTGTATGATCAAGATCTCTACATTTGTGATTTTCTTTTATTATTATTTGTGGGGGGGATTAGGGTGCAGCATTTTTGTCGGCAAATTTGGGTGTCAACCCCCCCCCCCCATTCTAAATGTTCTAGCGACGCCCCTGCGTCAAGCATGACTTGAATGAACATTGTGAATACAGTGGTATTCATTGTACGCATAATAAAGTCTTTATTCGTTCGATCGGTTTTATACATCTCAACACAAGCAAACATTTTCCGGGATTTTACGTCCTTCGTATTCGAATTGCTGTTTGTGTTCAATGTATTCTTAACACCGATTCAAAGGAAATCACGTGGATTTTACTCATTCAAACGTTTCAAGCATGTTTTAAAAAAAAACATCAAACTTTTATCCGAAAACTCTCTTACACCGATTTAGTTTTTCCTCTCAGACCCAGGGGCGATGCGAGTGGGCTGTGGGAGAGTGACACCCCCCCCCCCCCCCCCACATAATTTCTGTCGGCAGATCTTGAATCGCTGCTGGCAAATTTTTCAACCTGTGTCGATAGATGAAGAAAAATGAGGGCATTCTTTCCCACTGTTGCATGGTTTTTCCATAATTATGTCTTTTAAAATCGCCGAGCGACGCCCATATATGAGTTGCATCAAATGAAAAACGAAAGGTCATTTGTGATTTGCATATCGTGGAGCAATCACTTAATATCTGGGACAGCGTCACGATGCGGTAACAAAATCATAATTGTTGTTCAGGCATACGTCATCGTCACACTGCTGATCGATTATTATGCAATTTGAAATTGCCACCCATCTTTGTGATGTCAGCATTCAAACATTTACATCTTTTGTATCATTCATTAATCTATATAGGCCTATCTTCATTTAACAAAAAACAAAACAAAACAAAACAAAATAAAAAAAAAAAAAACACACACACCAGGATAATCTTTATTTTAATAGCAGGATAGTAATAGTAGTCGATTCCATTCGATGTTCGATGGACATTATTGTATACCTCTAGTGTTTCCTGGGGTGTTTCATATACCACACCTCAACTCACCCTCCACAACCCTGACACCTTTCATCGAAAAATTTCTGTCGGTAAATTAATCAAATTTTCGCCTTCCACCCCCCCCCCCCCTCCCTTTAACATGTCTTGCGACGCTTTTGTCCCCTACCATGCCTAACTTCAAACGACGAACAACAGAGACTGAAGAGAAGAAAGGGCGTGGCATCTCGCTATACGATAAGTCTTTGATTTTCTACCCCCCTTTACAGTGGACCCAGGGGTGGCGCTACAGGGGGGGCAGGGGGCAGCCGCCCCCTATCATTTTTCAAGCGAGCAACAAAAAAAAAAAAAAAAAAAGAGAGAGGAAGAAGGGGAAAAAAAGGAGAAAGAGAAGGGGAAATGGAGAAGAGAAGGCTAGGCCATGCAATTATGACATAACTGTTATAGTCCTATTTGTTATTTCAAGACCCTCGACGTGCGACGTTGCTATACGCGTCATTTTGCCCCCTCCCCTATCTAAATACCCTGGCGCCGCCCCTGAGTGGACCACTGTTAAGAGATATATCACGATTCGCAGGTTGTTCAGACTTCACTCTCACTCTGCATCGGAAATAGGGTACCATTCACCATTCACAACAAAATGAAGGCATTCCTCGTTCTGCTGTTTGTCGTTGGCGTTGCCATAGTTTCTGCTAACCCTTTATCAGGTATGTAACTTACTTCACTGTTCACTTTTTGACATTCTTTAAGCACTAGCGTAGTTGAAGGAGGTAAGGGAGCAGTTTGTTCCCCCCCCCCCCCCTACAAAGTTCTTAGCAAGAACAAATTATTAAGTGACTTTTCAATAAAGTTACTAATTTATTGCATCTGAAAGTAAATAATCATAAACTTGTGTAAAATATGGCCTCTTAAAAAAAAAAATTCTGCTCGGCCGCAGTGCCACCTCGCCAAACAATTAATCGCTAGACTTAACAAATGAAGGGAGGGAGAAACGAGGTTTATTTTCTGTGAGGTATGTTCCAATAGACAAAATTAGACGTCGTTTTTAACGCTTAAGTTAGAAATTGTTACAAGAAATTAACATTTTCACTCTAATTTGCAAAGACACGGGGGTGAGGGATAGATGGAGGGCGGACATTCTTTTTCTCTCTCTTCTCCTCTTATGATAATTTTGTGTTTTTAATATCAGTGTAATATTTTTTGTTTGTGCTATTCAATGACAGCGGTATTAAAAAAATCTGGGCCACATTTCCTTTCTAATTACAGGGGCGGATCCAGGAGGAGGCCTTTTGAAACCATTCCTTAACTACACAATTAAAAAAAAAATGCCTCCTTAATTATGGACTTTTCCGGCTCTGTGCCCCCTCTTTTACAAAATCCTAGATCCGCCCCTGAATTAAAGTTTTTTGGCAGGTGCATTATTTATAATGAATGAGTAGTCGATTGATTGGTATGTTTGAGTAAATTATTTTGGACTGAATTCGATTCGTAACATAAGAACGGCGTCCAATTTTGCCTGTTGGGTTTTATCTTTACTCGTGCAGCGTAAACCCGTTTCCCTCTTCACTTTCATTTTTGAAAATTTGCTTCATGCATAACCTATAAAAAGAAAATCTTTGACAAAATGTCCTAAATTCATGAGGTTTGAACAGCACTGTCGTGATTATTCACTTTCAATAATTTCCGCACTTAACTGAAAAGTCACCTTTATCTTTGTTTTTTCTTGGTTGGAAATTGTCAAGGGGCCCGGGAAAACTGTCCCATTGCCCCCTTCAAATACGCCAATGGGGAGATTAGAATGAAGATCTATTCAAAGCGGTCGGAACTAAATTTTAGCTTTTAGCACCCCATCGATAAGTACTTCGTTTGTTACACCTAATAGATAATTAACGTCAACATGTTAAAAGAAACTTAATTTTTTTTCCCCTTTTAATCCGGTAATAAAGGTCGTATATCAAGTCATCACTGACGTGACTCCCCGGGGAGTGTAAATAGTCTATTTACACTCCCCGGAGTGAAAATGATGAAAACCAACACTTTTCTTTCAAGAGAGCACTCTAAAATAAATCGATATCAGCCTGATCGGTTAATAATACGGTATAGGCATCTTGTCCGTCCGTGACATTAAATATTTTCAGTGGTTTATAATTTTAGTAGGCAACCATGGCAACCAAATTTTATCAGATGCCCTTAATCAGAAGCCCTTCTTCACAACAAAACATAAAATAGCTCTCTTCAATTTGTACTTATTTTCTACAGGCTTTCAAACTTTCAAAATTGTCAAAATTTAAAGTCCGTGACTAACTGATCAGGCTCGTATTCACTCCTAAACAAAGCGATGACTGACGTGACTTCTAAGAGAGTGCATATACATGTAGGGTGAAAACACTGGAATCGGAAACAACTTTTGATCAGCAACAAAGGGAAATGTGTGTATTTTGGATTTGCGTCCTTTGACTTGCCTTCATTTTGAAAGTGCTCTAATGCATGGAAAGATCCAAAATTTATCCTAAAATGTCTTGCTCGTTTGCTGCGTTCCATCACAAACTAAGAAATATATTTTATCAAGGGGTGTCGTTACATAGGTGCATTATGCAAGAATGATTTTTTTACATCTGTGGTTGTCATGTTATGACATTTGTGGTAAAAATGAAAATTATTACATATTTTGTAGGCGAAATGTTTTTACATTTGTGGTTAAACATTTTTACATTTGTGGTTATTTTGACACTTGTGGTTGACATGTAATGACATTTGTGGTTATTTTTACATTTGCGGGTGCAATGTTTTTACATTTGTGGTTATTTTTACATTTGTGGTATATATTTACATTTGTGGTAGATTTTTACATTTTTGGGCTCTACAGGGTGTACCCTCACAAACTCTTCCCCTTCGGCCGCTATACGCTTTCTTGAAGATCGATGTTCCCTGGGCAATAAAAAAAAAAAAAAAAAAAAAAAAAAAAAAAAGAAAAGAAAAAAAACATATGACGATCGAAGTTACTTTAAAAAGGCGAAAGTAGGGGTAATCCTTTTCTGTAAAGGAGACTCATATAACACCTTTTTCTTACTTGTAAATAGTGGGGATTATTTGCATAAAGGTTTTGCCCTTTCCGGCAGAACATGGAGTTGTTTGGCAAATCTGTAACGGTAACAGAAAGTAAATACTCCAGGGTGCAGGGTGGACCACTCAAAAAAAGGTCTCCAAGTTAGTAGCGTGAAAACACCGAGCTCTTATCTTTGCATGCTGAGTTTTCACTCGCACCTAGATGGCACTATGGTTTGTCGCCTCGGAAAAAACAGAGCGTTTTCAATTTGTAAAGAATTTTTCAAAGTACCTGATAATCTAATTCATTCATAATCTTGTAGAAGCGCCTTTTCAGTTTTTGAATGTCACAAGGATAAATGACAAAAGAGGATTGTTATTTTGCATTTGTATGGTGGCACTAAATGGTTTGTCACCTTACAAAAAGGCAGACAGTAATTTCGATCTGAAAAAAAGAGTACATAATAATTTTCCATTAATGGAACTTCATAAGCTTGTGCATAAGGCCAAAAAAAAAAAAATGACCCAACAAGGATGTTCTTATTGTATTTGTACAGCTTTGCCATTTTCAAACGTAACATAAACTGTATGGGAGTGCAATATAGCTAGTGGTTTACTCGGGGGCGGATCCAGGATTTTGTAAAAGGGATGGCACGAATCTCAGAAAATTTTCTGACAAGGAAAAAAAAAAGGGTCGTCAGAATTTGGTCCAGTTTTCCTCCGAAATTCTCTGACAAGTAACAAAAAAAAAACCAACAAAAGTTATCATTTCTCGGGGGGGGGGCACAATGTACACTTTTCTTTTAAAAGGGGGGAGGCACCTGCCGGAAGTGCCCCCCCCCCTAAATCCGCTTCTGGGTTTACTTATTCTCTGAATGTTTTCTTGATTAACATTCCCATTGTATTAATTCCATCTTATGAGGGCACTTTTCTGTTTTCAAAAAATCGAAATTAACAACACAGAGTTTTGTTTACAACGCGAAGCCAAACTAAACAGTCATGCAATTAGATATGGCCCATTGTTAAGCGCTTAAAGCAGAAGTAAGCTTCCGTGGACGTTGTTGACTCTTTAAGACTTATTTTAGTAACCCATAAAGTTCTAATAACTGATAAGTTGTGAGATTATTAAAAAGAAAATGTATCCATAATGTATCTATACGCTTAAACTATTTTTCCCCATGTAAAGGGCAACCTTCCTATCCTTCTTCACGCAACACGATGGTCTGTCAACATTGATAGCATGCATAAATAAAGAAAACCAAAATGTAAAACTTTTTTTTTTATATCGTATTTCTTTATATATCCATTACAGGCCTCGGATGAAGAATTAATTGATTAATGACCTTTGAGTTGGAGCATCGTAGGGATTTAATAGCCTGGGCATCGCTTTTGTGACATAATTTATGTGACGGGAACAAAAGTTTATTCGAGTGATTGGCACAAAATACTCCGATGATTGCGCCTATTGTCATCGGATGCCATGCCTTTCTCTTTGTATAGGGTTTTGCAAAATACAAGTCTTAGAAAATTGTTGCTAACTTTCCTGTTTTCTCTGCAATCCTCGTTTTCTGCATATCTGTTTACCATTTTTCTTTTCATTTTTTCGTTTCACTGTGTATCTTCCACTAAATGTCATGGAAACAATAATTATTTCATATCTCACATTATGATCCGATTGTGTTATTTTCCATACTGATTTATGGAAATGAAGACTAGTTTTAACTGGAAACTTAATAAGAAATTATGTCTGTTTGAATTTCATCAGAAGAGTATGAAGAAAAGCTTGAGACAGCCATTAAGTCTTTGCTGCAAGGCGGTAAGTAAGACTATCTTCTCAGTTTACTTACAGATTATGCATCTTTATTATGCAGCGTAGTTTTACTTGAATCTAATGTACTGTGTCTATTTTTATTGACTATGTGACCACTATTTAACTTTGTCATAATACCCCACTCACACAACAACCTGACAAAGAAACAAACAAACAAAAAAACATTACCCTCAATAATTCCCAAACTTAAATTTTGATTCTTTTCTTCTCTTTAAACAATTAGATATCATCTCAGCTTGAATCTCAGGCATTAGCGTAGCTGAGGGGGGGGGGGGGCAGGGGGCGGAGTGCCCCCCCCCGTCAACTTTACCTCGATTTCTTTTTTTTTTTTTTTTTTTTGCTTGTCAGAGAATTGTGGAGGAAAAACATGTGAACCCCCCCCCCCCCCCCCCCCCCCCCCCCCCCCCCCACTGTGCGAGTTTTGGAGGGCTGGCGAGAAGGAAAAAAAATACGGGTCTACCTTCAAGCAGAATTTGTCCCCCTTGTAAAAAAATCCTAGCTACGCCACTGATCTCAGGAGTAAATCTACGTGTATTATGACACCCTATTTGTTAATCTTGTATCATGTTATATGTCATTGTTATTTGAATGTATGTTGATCTTTATACAGGGCCCCCAGGAAGAACGGTATATTCTACTGATTGGGCTACCTTGTTAAAATAAAACTGAGGTTTTACTATGGTAGACAAGCTATAAATCTCAAGGTTTAGCCGCTCGATTGAGTTGCATTTTCTTGAACTGTGTAAGGAGAGAGAAAGATGAAGAACATCGAGAAATAACAATCCGTTCAAGAAAACATTCTTTAATAAGGTGAATGGCTCCATGACGATCCATCATTCTGTTATTTTTTTCTCCAGAAGAGGAGCTGAAACTAGCAAGTCGTGATACTCTCGGAGGTTGTATGAGAGCTACCAACAACTGCAATGGTCATGGTCAATGTGTTCAAGGAAGTTGGGGAGGTTACTATTGTAGATGTACCATGCCATACAGGGTTGGCGGTACAGAATCCTCCTGCTACAGCAGTAAGTTTGCCCATCCTTCGTCCATTTTACTTAACCTGGCATAGGCGCCGGAAGCGGGGGGGCAGGGGGGGCAGTCGCCCCCCCAAACGAAAAAGTGGGGGGGCAAAATGCATTTTCGCCCCCCCCAAAAGCCCCCCCCCGAAAAAAAAAAAAAAAAGAAAGGAGAGGAAGAAGAAGAAGAAAAAGAAAAAGAGTTGGAATGAAAATATTGTATATAACTTAGAAAAGTGGTTATTTTTCGCTCGCTCGCTTCGCTCGCTCGCAAAATAAAAGATTATATGTGTGATTTACGCCAGTGCTCGTAACCAGCTCTGTTGCTTCGCTATCTCGCTTTCGAGTTTCTTCGAAAATTTTTAGGCGTCTTGTCCCCCCCCAAAAAAAATTCTGCGTAAACCTCTGGTCACCTCCGAAAATTTTTGACATGAGCCCCCTCCCCCTCCAAAATAGTGAGCCCCCTGGGTTGTTTGCCCCCCCAATCCAGAATTGCTTCCGGCGCGCCTGTAACCTGGGGTATACCCCCTTCCAATCCCTACACGTGTTCCCCCGTCCAATGTTTCTCCACCTTCATGTGCATCTGCCCCTATGCCCCCTTCCTCATCTTCCCTTTCCCTGTCTTATTTTTCCCGATTTTCCCTGTTCCGATCTTCCCTTTTCCCTATCCCTTGCTTCTTTTCCCTAACTTCCCTGTCCCTACCTTCTTTTCCCCTATTTTCCCTTTCCCTATCTTCCCTATCCCTATCTTTTTTTCACCATCTTCCCTTTCCCTACCTTCCCATATCATATCTTCCCTGACCCTATTTTCCCCTTTCCCTGCCTTCGATCTTTTTCCCCCTATTTCCTTTTCCACATCCTCCCCCTTTCCCTATTTTCCCTGTCCATATCTCCCCCTTTCCCTATCTTTAACTTTCCCTGTCTTCCCATGTCCATATCTTTCCCTGCCTTGTGTTACCAGTCCTTAAGTTACAGTGTACATTCCCTATCCCTGTCCCGATGTTCCACTGTGCCTATACCCCTGTCCGGGGGCGGCGCCAGGGTATTTTGATAGGAGGGGCAAGACGACCTAAAGATGACGTCATATTTTTTCTCCATTAAATAACAGGGGTAATATAGAGTTATATGTTTAAGACCTCTCTTTTTAATACTCCTCTTTCTTCTTTCTTCCTTCCAGCGTCATATGTGAACGAACCTTCATTGTCAAATCATGAAACAGACGGCCCCGCTCAACAACTAATTATATTCTTTTTTAAAGAGTGAATTTTCACTCTATTTTCACTCTCCCGGGAGTCACGTCAGAGATCACTTGTTTAGGAGTGAATATCAAGTGGTTTTTTTTCTCTCTCTCTCTAAAAAATGAATGAATTTTCACTCTATTTGCACTCCCCCGGGGAGTGACGTCAGTGGTCTCTCGATTTTTCTTAGAGAGTACGCACTGTCAGATATATGTGAAAAAAAATGTTTTGTATCTTTTTAATTAATGTCTGTGTTTCATCCCACAACAGCTCCGGCAACCCCCGAGTCTGAAAAAGAAGAGATTCCAAGCAATCTTAAGATGGAGATCTTAAAGCGCCTCATCGACCTGATTTTAAAGAAATAAAACACACCATGCCCACTTCTGGTTGTACATGAAGTGTCTGTTAATATATAGACATGTTTCTATAACGACTTTGTATCAAAATGTTGCACTAATATATTGAAAAGTTTCCCTCTTTTCTTTAATACTATGATGCTAAATTGATCGTTGACTTTAATAGAATAATTCACGTCTTTATATTCCTATCATTATGCCTGTAACATTTCTTTTTAAAAGTTTGTATGATAGAGTCCATTCAATATTAAAGACCTTGTTTTAGGTTCTAAAAATCACTCAAAGTTCTGAAAGCGGTATGCATGATTAATCATTCTGAAACGCATAGAAAATGAGACGTTATTTTGAGCACCAGGAACAAGCCGATGATCTAATAGAAACTTGAGATCAGGCTTGTTCTCGAAACAAGATTCACGATGTTAAGTTAAAGTAACCCTGTTCTAAGAATTATAGGATTAGTGTTTTTGGCTCATAGAATTAGTGCCATGGATGTATTATTACAGCACTTTTCACAGAGCCTATTAAAATGCTGAAAATGTGGATGTATTCTGATGTAATCCTATTGCTATGATCATGATGATGTATTTGAAGAGTAGACTCTAGATTAAACTTTTGTATGAAACATTTTTTACTTTCTTCAACAAATAAAACAAGATTTTTAATTGCACTGTTCATCCATGTTTTGTGTGTGTGTGTGTATATATCATTACATATTGCTTCGCAACTTGAGGCGTGGGGGGGGGGGGGGGGGTATGCCCAGCACCTGTCTACAGTTCCCAAACATTTATTCCCCTTCATGCTACACCATGACCCGTTATTATCATAATGATGATGATGATGATGATGATGATGATGATGATGATATACTTCTTATTACTTTAACAAATAAAATAAATTATTAAGAAATTTTCTGCATTCACCCTGTTCCATTTAGAAGTATACATACAGTTTTCTAAAATCATGTGTGGACTGGGGCTTTCAACATGGAACATACACAGTGGAACCCTGTTATAAATCACACAGTTATAACAAACTCTCATTATATCAAGGTGATTCTGCATGTCCCACTTCTTTGTATTCTATTGGGGTTTTTTTTCAGCCCTGATATAACAAGGTTTTGATATAAAGAGGTAATTTCCTTGGTCCCAAAGAGTTTTTTATAACAAGGATCCACTGTACATTTACACTCTCAAAGCAATGATCCATGCTGCTAAACCTGCAAATAAGTTGAGGGCTGATCAGACCTCACCTATAACACTAACAATAAAATATTTGCATATGTAATGCACTGCTAACGATGATAAAAGTGGTCAGACTTCACTGATTTTTGCAATGATAAAATCATTGGTTCTGTCAATCAATGACTAAGGACACCGACTACATCCCTTTTTCTGTTACTGTCTCACGGATATTATCGTGGAGTCTTGTTCTAAAAAAAAAAAATTGATGGCCAAAAGATCCCAACGAGAAAACAGAATCGTTGTGGGAGGTTCATTAGAATAAATTGGTGAAGTCTGAGATACCATCATAATTTCATTTTCATTTTCCACTTTAACGATGGTTGGTTGAGCAACTTGGAAATGATTTATCTTATATTTATTATTGATATTGGTAAGGTTTGACCAGCCCATTAGGAGGAAGAAAAAAAGAGTGATTATACATGCACTGGCCGAAACACAAAAGAAATCACAAAATTGAAACTTTAATTTGATGATATAAATATTCATTAAAAAATTTTATTCAATGAGCGCTTATCAGATGTCGAATGTAAGTTGTCAAAGGTCCGTAATTCTTTTTGACGTGTGTGTGTGTATAAACATGCAGATTAAAGGGCAATCTAACCTTTGTGATAAGTTGAATTGTGTGAAAACAGAAAAATCGGGATGGTGAAAGTTTGAAAGAGAGTGGGAGAATAATGAGAAATTTCTGAACATTTGAAATGTGGGATCACTGAACCTATGTGAATATCAAATTGGCAAAATAGTCATTAGACAGTAACATAATTGGGGACAGCTCTCTCATTTGTTGTACCCTAAAGTATATGGAATTTCCAATTCTCTCTCATGTACCCTTTTTCCTCTGGGCTTTACTCAAGATACAATATATTATGGAAAGCATGTTGCTATGTTATGTTCTCCAATAATACATAGGTCCTGCTCAACAATAAAATCTGAAGAAAAAAAAAATCATGTATTAGTCTGTTTGTGGTGTAGAAGCAAATAAGAGAGTTGTAAGATATTACATGTACATCATAGTTATGTTACCAAATTCACCAATATCAAATTCCCATATGTTTAGTTGTGTCAAATTTCAAAAATTCATAACTTTCTTATCATTCATTCATTCAATTTCTTAAAACTTCACCAATCTGTTTTTCTGAATTTTTGGCTTTCGTTCAGAGTAGTTTCCTATCAAGGTTGAATTTCCCTTTCATTCAATAAAACTTCGAAGAGATACGTTAGAAATATTGAGAGATTGTGTAAATATGCACTGTGATGGTGCATAGCACAAGGTCATAAGTCATTAAAAGTATCATTTCTTGCAAACCTCGCATACATGTACATGTACATGTACAGTCTCCCAATGAAACGCCTTGAAAAAATAAAGTGGTCTCATTTTGAGGTCTCATTGCATAAAGATCTATCTTGACATACTTTTCTCTTGTGAATTCCTAGTAATTTGATATTCAAGAGAATCACCTGTGCAAACAGAACATATGTTCATAATCTTTGATAAATTTGATCACAGGCAGATTTTTTTTTTTTTTGGGGGGGGGGGGCAGGGCAAACCAATATGTACCCCTCCTTGAAATCCAAGTGGCATACCAAAAGAACCCCCTCCCTTTAAATTCAATCAAAAACAAAGTGATACTGATAACTGAATTTTTTTTTCCTGTCAAAAACTTGGGGAATTATGCCCCCTTTTAACAAATTCCTGGATCCGCCCTTGGTTTAAATCCTGAGATATTCACGTTTCATCACCCTCACTTCCCCCCTTAAATATAACTTTAAAAACCAAGAAATGTACTAGATGCAAAGGATGTCATAATTTGATAAATTACAGATTTTTAAAACTAGTCATTATCATGCCCATATGATGCAAAACATCTGCATATATTTTTTTACAATTTCTATTTTTTCTTTGCGGCCTCATTCTTCATCCGATATCTATGCTTCTTTGGATTTATTCCATACGCCCGCAGCCGGGCTTCCGACACAGTCCCTGCACCGACTTTCACCCTCCCTCTCATCCCTTGCAGACGCTTCACCTTCTTTCTATCCTTCATTCCCTTCAGTTTGGCAAGAATCTCTCTCTTTCTCTGCCTCTTCTTTTCTCTCGATGACAGCACACATTTGGCATTGCTTGACGATGATTCTGCTTTGACCTCCTGAGTCATCAAATGTTCCCCACCTTTTATTTCTGTCTCCAGTCTTTGAATGTCTCCTGCCCTTGGGCCACTTAGCTTGGGAATGTTCTTTCCATTGGACAACTGTTCTGTAGTTTGAAGTTTCCTTCCTTTCAGGGTATGTGACTGGCTTTCTTTGTGCTCGCTTTGGGCAACTTTCCTTTTCTTCCCTGCTCCTGCTGCAGGCTGTCTCCTCGATGATGAATTGCTTTTGCTTTCCGCTGGTTTGTGACCACCCTTCTGCACTCTGCCATCTTTCTGCCTAGATTCCGGTTTTGTTCTTGTTTGGGCATCATCAGCATCCTCTGTATCCTCAGTGTCACTAGCAAGAAAAAAAGATAAATGCAGAGAACATAGAGATGACCAACCCATCCACATAATCTACATAATTAACCCTTTGCCTACGGGAACCAGGAGGTCCCTGTATTAAGCCTATAGGAATGAGAGAATGCAGTAGTCAACTGGTTAATTGTTCGTACCTGTAGAGGTGTCATGTGAAGTACCTTAGGACCACCTCTCCCATTTACCTTTTACTGAAAATTTCATAAATTTCATAAATTTCCATTTTCTTGATTGTTGTCGGAGGAATTGATCCATTCAATAAAGAGGATGTGTAAACACATATGTGTAATAATTACATCTTGGGCGCAGGTTATAACCAAATATTTTCTTCAGAGAAAATAGCAATTTATGATTTTTTTTCAGTACAAATAGGAGAGGTGTCCACAAGGTAAATCACATAGTGTCCAATTCAAGTTTGAACAACTGCAACTTTCTTATACTCTTTCCAGGTTTTCCTCAAACTTCCACTAATCTGTTTCTCTCATTTTTCTGCTTTTAGTCAAATACCAGGATGCACTTCTCCTTTAAAAGCGTAACTAACATCAAATCTGTTCTTTTATATATGATTGTTTTATCAATTTCTTATGTATTGTATATTTTAAAAATTTTGCAACCATAGAATGACAGAAAATTTACCTTTCATCCTGCAGGCTAAGAAATACTCTCTTCTTTTTGGCCTCATTCTGACCCATTTTCTGGAATAATGCAATGTCTCGCTTTTCCTCCTCTTCAGATCTGTAGGGAAAATTGATATTAGATATTCAGGGAAACTGTAAAACCTACAAAACTATAAAGATTATTATTTGCTCAATACGATCTCAGAGAATTTCAGAGAATCTCAGAGAACTAGATAAATGAGTCTCCAATATGTATTTGCTTTGTTTACTTCATCAATGATCCTGTGAACTGTGACATCTGACCCCACAGATTAAAACTCTTTTCATTCAGTGTTTTTCATGCTCATACATATTTGAGCCATAATTGGTTAAAATTGCCTCAATGATTCTCAAGTTATTGTACCAAAGAGATTTTTCTCACAAAAAAAAAAAATCATTACCCTTTGATGTTGATCCCTTACACCTAATATAATATCAAATAAGTTTATCTATTCGAGCTTATACATACTTGAGCCATGTCGGATTACAATTGCCTTAACTGTATTCAAGTTAATACAGTGGTAATAGATAACTACACTGTACACATCAATATGCATAAATACACATAATAAACAGATGGAGGGCAAGTCAAAAGGAAGAGGACTACAAAAGCTATTACTTGAAGGAATGATAGAAAGGAAACATGAAAGAGACAGATAACGCATCATCTGGTATGACTACATCAAACAGTGCACTGAATTTTTCCTATGGAGAGGTCCAGAAAAAAATCTGATGATCAAAGAAGATGGAGGTGCGCATCCTGGCCTCGTGACGGCACCTGATGAAATGAATGAATATCAAGCTGCAGATATATATGTCAAGTATATGTCAAGAAAATGGTAAGCTGACCTGTACTGGCAAGTCTTCTTCAATGAGGCCCATTGGTTTAGTTCTTTCTCTCTTGAGCGAAGGATCTCATCCGTCGTCAGCCCAAAGTTGTTGGCAGGGACGTTACGGTACTTAAAGCGACACGGCAAATCCCCGATCATGTCCTCATAGTCAAGACGGTAGTATTCCTCAATGTAATCCTCAAATGATTTATCTTCTGTGTGGACAAATGAGAGTAGACAGACAAAGCTAAACATTGAGAAAGAGTGTTTAGAGGCAGAGAGAGAGAGATAACAAGTGGAAAAAAGAGAATGACTTACCATAAAGAAGTTGAATAGAAATTGAAAAAGTTGAGTGAAGTTTAGGTCTAGAAAAGGATCTGATTTTTACATGTGCAAGTAAACACTCTCATCAGAACACATTATCAGTAGACCTTTTCAAACAGAATATTTTCCTTGATGTGATATGTAATTTTAACACATACAGTGAAACCTGTATATAAAGACCGCTCAAGGGAGACAGGAAAAGCGGTCTTTATGAGCAGGGGGTCTTTATGTACAGGTTCCTGTAATACACTTTTCAATGAGAAACACTTTTCAAGGGAAACAAAAATTGTAGTTTTTATGGACAGGTGGATCTTTCTGTACAGGTGGTCGCTAGAGCAGGTCTGACTGTATCATGCTATTGAAGATGTGCTAAATAAAGGAGCTTATTGTAATGAAATCTATATCTTGCTATGAATAGAAGTGAGTAATAATTTATGCCACACAGAAGAACAGGCTTCTGAAAAGGAGGAAAACACATCTAACCTGGATTAAATACAGGCTTCTTCTTGACAAGAGACTTGGCAAACATGGAGATCTTCTTCCGTTTCTTACGGCTGACCCCGATCATCTCGTCGGCTAGATTCCATCTCGCCTGCTCTCGTCTTTGACTCGGATCCATATAATCTGCATCCATCTGTCAGAGTGAGTAATAACATGGACATGTAAGTAGATCAAGGTTGTAAGAAACATGCTCCGGTGACAATAAGCCAGTTCGTAATTACAACATGGTACAAATGACCCCAAAATGACCCCAAAATGACCCCAAAATGACCCCAATTTGTACACGCACGTGCAGTTTGTTTTGGTGGACGTGCTACTTGCTAAACATCTAAAATCATACTGGTGCATGCACCACGGTGCGTACAAAATGATAGCGTACTGGGCACAAATGACCTTTATCTGCACATGCGCAAACCGTAATTGGGAACTGGCTTATTGCTCCACGTCACTTTGTACACTAACCAAATTCTAAACTTCAATCCTGGACCAAACAAAACACCTAATAAGATAACACTAACTCTAAACCTAACCTAAAACCCAATCACCCTTACCCTATATCTTTGATGATTAGAGGCCTGAAGCAATTGTTGACGGAGAATATGTCTAAGCAACGATTATCAAACATTACATTCCTCAACCTACTTGTTCCAAGGACTGTAAATCAAAATTTGATCACTATCATTACCATCATTATCATCAGAATCAGGAAGGCGTTTCATGAAAGGACTTGTCAGATATTTTATCCGACAAATTTGCTCTCAGCCAATCAGATGCAAGGATTTCAGTAGCTTATAACAGTTGTCGGATGAAATATCCGACAACTTCCTTTCATGAAACGCTCCCCAGGAGAGTAAGACTGGTACTTTTTGAACCTATATACGAAACCATACGTCTCATCTATTTTCATTACCATGACTTCATAACATCAACAGGACAGTACATGAAGTTTTTAAGGCACTGGTCCTGGAATATACTGCACAACGCCAGCTTCAAAAGCAATCCATTTCCAGAGTGTCTTTGTGAAGCGTTCAACCACAATCGAAAAGTTCTTCAAATGAGACAAAAATCATAGGTACATGTACAAGACTGGTTTACTAATGCAGTCACATCTACGTATGGATGTTCATCCGCAGACCCCTAGTGACGGACTTCACCTGCTATGTATGATAAGTGCTTCATCATGTGCTCCAGCGAGCTCCAGGCTTTAGTTTGTAAAAGATATAGTGTTAGGGTTAGGTTTGCAATTGGGTTTTGGCTTAGGTTTAGGGTCAGGGTTGGGGATATGGATAGTGTTTGGTCCAAGGTTTAAGTTAGCAATTTGGTTAGTGTAGAATTCTGACCGCAGAGCAATTGTCGAGGGAGCAACCATTTATGATGGCATCACTGTGGGGGGGAATCCAACTTTCATACCTTAGTTGTTGCTATACCGGGCAAGATTCAGGCAACCCTTTCAATCACCAAGAGCAACAAGAAGCATCCATAAAATCTGAACACATTAGCACACTGGTCTATTTCATATTTTTACCTATAGTAAACTTGCTTGCTATATAGCATCCTACAAATGTACGTGTAAGTAAAACAGGCATCGATGTCAACCACCTACGTTAAAATCTGCATCGTCGTAATGGGGCTCAACATCCTTCTCGTACTCCTCATCGTAATGCGGGTACTCCTGGTCCTCATCGTATGCTTCACCAGTGTCTTGGTTTGTTCTCATCCACTCGTCCCAATTCTCTGTCGGATTCAAGTTCAAAATAAAATTATTGAAAAACACTATTAAGAGAAAGTTAATTTTCTCATCTTTTTATGTCAGTTTGGAAGAATATCATAGAAGAAATGTCCCCTGAGAAGAATTTCTCTTCAAATCCCTTATATTCGAAACATGGTGAGAAATAGCTGATAAGTTTGGATCAAACTTTCATGCTACATGTACATGTGTGTAGTCCTACTTACCCATTTCTGTGTGCAATGCACGAGACTTTTGGCGCGATTGAGTAAATTTCTTATCACTTGGATTAATTAAAAAACCTCACAGTATCAAAATCAAGCTTTTCCAACTGCTTCAAGACAATTTCTTTAACAATGTAATCACTTGACCGGAACTCAAACTTTATGTTTAAGCGTAGATAACGTACTTCAAAGGTAATACAATACAGCAAAACTACATTCTATCTTGTTTTTGTTATTTATTTCAATTTTACATGACAATCAAAGGGAGAGAAAAAGTGACATTCCGGATGAGAAAGTAAGCATGAAGTAAAAGAAAAGGATAAGATAAAAAAAAGAATAGACTGATGGATGTTAGAACATTTATGCTCACCTTCTGCAAACTCCTCTTCATCAGCAAACTGCGGTTTGACATGTTCTTCTTGACCTTCGTACTCGCCACTAAACACTTTCTACGATCGATCAAAAAAAGAAAAAAAAGAAAGAAACAGGTTCTACACGTGTTCTTATGACAATTGCTCCAAAGTCAATTTCCCACACTAAACAAAGTTCTACACGTGACTTCAACCCAGGCCCAACCATTATACCTAACCCTAATGCTAACTCTTCAACCTAAACTGAAACTCAGTTGTAACGTTACCCTAACTATAACTCGACATCTGCGACGAAATAAAATGTGGAGCATATATGTCGCTGGAGCCAATGTCCGGTCAAAATGACTGTCCATTCTCATAATGGACTTGTCAAAATTATCATTATTATGAATAGGATTCATTTATGGATAAAAGATGTGATAATTATTCATCATTTGTGGGAGGGGGGGGGGGGGGAGTTTGATGTTTGTGTTCATAGCTGTGGAAATGGAAGGATACTGAAATGGAAAATATTATTTGTTTGGAGCCAGAAGGGCGTTAACTCTATGTTAAAGCATGTGACTTAATGCCCTTCTAGTTCTGAACAGACAATATGTCTGAAATGTAGAACTTTCTTTATGATTTTGTCTTTACTATATGAAATCCTAACTTCTTCTAAAATAGATCCAAGTTCAAATTTCAGCCATATCGCTGGTGCGCCACTGGCACTACAACTTTTAGGCTTCATTCATTCTATCTGGTAGAAAGTAATTCCTAGAATTCTTGAGCAATGTTATTACAGCTCGGCTATTAAAAAGCTGTAATAATTATTGTGCATCTTGTATCTACAATGAATTTATCGTCATTTCTGAGAGTAGTCAACTTCTACGATAATAATCATTTTTCCTTCATCACTGCTACTGCTACAACCAGGATTTGCAAAAGTTTAAGACCACTATTCCAAAATGCAACAACTCAAAGAAAAAAAAAAGTTTTAAAAACTTTGATTTTTCAAGACATACAATTATTTTCATGGCATAACCTATGTATCATACTTGAAATACAGGCTTTTACCATTACTCTTGTGCTACTGATCACTGTAGTAAACATGTTATGTAATCATTCAATGAGACAAAAGAAAGTAGTCCAAATTATTGAAATACCCACAAATCCCGAGATGGTCTTAAACTTTTGCAAATGATGGTACTACAACTATCAATACAAGTCGCCCAAGATGAGTACAGAAATGGAGGGGGGGGGGGGGGGGGTTGCAATGGTCGTACAAGGTTCATCATATGCATTGGAGCAGACAGACAGGGTCAAGAAATCGTATATCGTATTTTTTTTCTCTCTCTATTTTCCTTTTCAGGGAAGTGCCCTATGTGGCTTTTCCACTGACTACCACAACCACCACCAAAACCACAACAACCATTTCCATTACCATTACCACCAATACCACTACCGTTACCACAATCAAACTGCCACTACCACATCCATCGACTACTATTTGACACCATGGCATCTTCATGTTGATTCCCATATGTACATAATTCCACACCATTACTATTACATCTACTACCACATGTATAACTATCACAACTTCTACATGTCGATTTTCATACCTGCATAAGGCGGTCATGCTCTGCGGGGTCAAAGTCTCCTTCCAGGTCATCAGGGTCAAATCCGATTGTGTCATTGCCAGTCACTTCTTTCAGCTTGTCGATGCGCTCCATGATCTCCTCCTTCTTCAAGTTCTTGAGGTGCTTTAGCTCCTCTCTTTTCTTCAGCTTTTCCTGTTATGAGTCATGGCAAAATGGAGTAAGATATCTTTTAGTGTAGGAACTTGATGAGAAGCTTTGCAAAAAAGATATAATGGAGCTCTTTGTCTTGCACTCATCAGTGTAAATTGCAAGAGGTAGGTGAAATTGTCCCAGGGGAATGGGGGTAGATATCTGGAGGAGGGGGGGGGGGGGGGAGTAATCCTGATACACCTCAATAATTTACCTGCTCTTGTCTTGCTTTCTTATCCTGTCTCTTCTCAGCTCTGCTGGTATCTTTCCTCCTTACTGACTCTGCTACTGTCCTGGGATAACGCTTAATCTGCACCACAAATAGGAAACACATAAATTGAAAATGGAATTAAACATACAATAGAAGATTATTTCAAACTTGATCTGTAGATATGTAGACTCAAATGCTCATATATTCGAAATATAACTAGAAATAGCTGAAATGTTTGGGCCGAACATTCATGCCACCTGTGTGTGTAGTCCCATATACCCATTTCTGTGTGCAGTACATGTGCTTTTCAGTGAGATTGGGTCAATTTCTTATCTACATGTATTTGGATGATTCCAAAACAACACAGTATAAAACAATTCTTATGTAGACATAGTAAACCTTTCCCAATTCAGTTTCTTTTGCATGGTAATTGCACGACCAGAACTCTACTTTTGGTTTAAGGTTGTTATGCACTGGCGAGATCAGGGCCCTGTTGCATAAAACTTACCATGAACGGTAGCTTTGCCATTAATGGTAACTCCCATGGAAACCTTGATTTTGATTGGCTGTTGAGTGATGTTACCATGGTAGTTACCATTGATAGCAGAGTTACAATTAATGGTAAGTTTTATGCAACGGCACCCTGGTGCCCCATAAAAATGCAGCATGCTTCCTGCTTTTAAATAACTTTTCTGTCTTCCTGCATAATTTGTGTAATCTAATCATTTAACAGGACTATGTCTGAGGCATTTGTCAGTGCCAGCAACATTATACAGTACTCACAAAGTCAGAATCAGGCTCCTCGTATCTGAAATTGTACTTTCTCTCAAAATCTTCCTGTTCTTCCAACTGTCTTTCTTCTTCTGAGAAATCTTCCTCCTCCTCTTCTTCTCCTTCCATCTCATCATCATTATCATCATCATCATCCATGTGGAAGCCATCCCTAAGTAGAAAACATACATAATAGACCAACATGTGTAAGAAATTATTTGTCACCTGCCCTACCCCAAATATGAATACACAAAATGAAATATTCTCTTCAGGGGACCGATCACCAGGGTTGGTATGATTTAAATAAACTTGACTTCAATCGTTATTCAAATCGCCTTGAATTTTTAAATGAAATTGCTGATTTAAATAAAAAACAAAGAAATACTTAAGTAATTTTGTTGTTTATTTTGTTGATGCAACAAAAAAAAAATCACTCAAAAATCATTGCTTGACTTTTTACATTTTTTTGCTAAAAAGTGCATCCAAGTGAGAGTTTTTGTACTCCAAATACTGTCTGATATTAGCTCTACCAAAATAATTTGTTTCTTTTCTATAGGAGCATCATTTAGGGCAAAAGGAAAAAACATGTTTCTTTTTCAACCCTGTGAATCACAAAAAAATATATATTTTGCTCTGAACATTCTGGGATTCATACAGGTGCCCTACATTTAAAATCAGCTTCATAAATATACCACTTCTGGAAATAAGAGAACTTGCAAGTTTGAATACTCCAAATGAAGGTGAAAGCAACCTCTGAGTAGACTACATAATGTAAGTCTGACTTGGGTTGTGTGCGTGGGTTTTAATAATATGCTATGTTGATTATAATAAAAAAAACATAAATTTCCATCAATTCTTACGACCTTGGTTTGTTTCTTTTTCATATAGACTCACCAGCCTGTTGTATCTTTATCAATGTAACCTTTATTCAGAATAAAATCCCTCAGGAATTTCTCTCCATCATCAAGAGTTGGATCTGTCCAGTACTTTCTCAGAGGGTCCTATATATGAAGAATAAAAACATGCAAGTTAGGTTCAAAGGAGACAAACATTGAAGAGCATGAATCCTGAAACACTTTTTACCCCTATCATGATAGACAATATATGTGAAGGAAGTATAATGAAAGGGGAAATTGAAAAATTTTAAGTGAACTTATCATGTCTACATGTACACTACGTGTAAAAAAGTTGAGCTAAATGGAAGTGGGTAACTCTGAATTTTAACTGTGTCATGATCTTAGTCAAAGCAGCAATGCAAATGTCAAATACTACACATATGGGTCTTATACAAAAATGATTTGCCTCTGCATACATAGTTGCATCTGTATATGATTTTTCCATATTTTGGACTTGTATGTTATTGAAGCAATACCAGGCTCAGTATATTTTGTATACTGCTGAAAGCAGTGTCCAACACAAATTGTTTACAGATAATTTTCATGTGATTGTTAATCTTCTTCACACTTATGCTTTGTATATAAAAAATAGAATATCGATGTCATTGTCAATGAAGTTTCATCAATATACCCCCAAAATACCAAACAATATAATGCAATAGATCCCCAGGATGCCTGATAAAAGATACAAGTTTGCAGAATCAAAACAACTGGGGGCAGAAGTTCTGCCACTTGCATTGGGGTATACAATCTGTATTTAAGTAAGCAGTATGCCTGTCAATACAGCATATATGAATATGTGATGCCTATAATTGCTTTAACCCTTTCATGACAGGAATTATTTAGGGGCTAAATTGATCACATTTTGTTCTTCAAATTGGCAACAATAATGTTTTGCTTTTAGTGCTACATGGTTCTATTAAGATGTATGTCTTTGAAAACGATATACATGGTTGGGAACTTTGTGAAAAAGTTTTTAAAAATTGCCAATTTTGATAAAAGACAATGATTTTTAACCTCTCAATGTGTTGCCAATTTAAGGATTTTAAATCTTATTCTCCTTTTTAAAATTCTTACCATCAAACGCAATATGGTCATGCAACAAAAATGGACACAGTGTGTGCAGAAATTTTTGCTCTTTCTCCTCATGCATCTGGTATATTTTTTAGGGCTCTGAATCAAAAGTTATTGAGCCAAACCACAAAATGTGGTCAATAGTCTCGAAAGGGTTAAAACATCATGAACCTGTACCATTCATCACCATCAACACTTTATCATCACATCAGTCTGAAAAAACAAACTCTAATATGACACTTTCATAGACTACCTTATGTCTTGAAGTGAAGATTTTTTTATTAATTTGGACCCTACCCACAGGCAATTTCCTTTTAAAGGGCATCCGATTTTACATTTTATTTTCTTGCTGTTATTATATGTCCATGTTCTTATACATGTTTGTATTGTTTTAAAATGGACAAAAATGAATTGAATTGAAAATTCAAGACTAACAAAACAGATACAGTACATGGCCCATGGTCTACAAGTCTTAAAATTCAGACCATGCAACAGGCATTATGACAGGGGTTTGTACCAGCAAATTAATCATACCACCCAATTGTGATAATTCCTTACCAGCTGTTCAGCATCCGCATCATCTTTTCCTAAGGTATCCTTTTCTCCTTTCAACCATTCAATGTACTTCTTCTCTTCTTCTTCCTTTGAAACAAAACAAAATGGAGATGATGATAAATCTCTATTTTTGTACTAGTGGCTGAATTCTGACAACTCTTCTCACACGTTACATGTAACTTTCAAAATCATTGACCCTGAAGGGCATTTTCCACAATATCTTTCGAAGAATCTTTTTGTCTATTTCAGTAACCGATCCAAATATTTGATCATACTGCATACTTGTTATGTGACTGAAAGATATTAATTGAATTAATTGACTTAAGGTGAAAGTCGGTCGATATTGATAAAATAATACACCTAGACCTGGTATTAAGAGTTGCAATTGATAGCATCTTGCCCAAATTAATCTCATTCAAATCAATTGTATCTTTGCAATTAACAATAACCAAAGATCCATTTTATGTTACAGAAAGATACAATGGATTTGAGCAAGAATGGAAACGCAAAAATTTTTTACAATTGATTGTAATACCTTAGTCTAAGTCACACCACCAAACGGACTCCAAATGGATTCCAAACTGACTGATTCTTGGCCATGTGGTGTAACATGAGTTTTTGTTTGGTCACACTGCTGGTCAGGGCCCTGTTTCATAAAACTTGTTATCAATGAAACTGCCACATTTCTATGACAAATTTGCTCTCAGCCAATCAGATGCAAGGATTTCAGTAGCTTATAACAGTTATTGTAACTTGTTATCAATAACAACTGCCACATTTCTATGACAAATTTGCTCTCAGCCAATCAGATGCAAGGATTTCAGTAGCTTATAACAGTTATTGTAACTTGTTATTGATAACAAGTTTTATGATACAGGGACCTTGGGTTGGTCTTGTTGGTGTGACTGAGTATTTAACGATATGTAAATTACAGGGCCCTGTCACAAGGTATACACATTCCAGGATGATATATCCCACTTAGGTTGGAGCATGTGAACTGAGCACAGGACCAAAACCAGGACACATATTAACTGGCCACAATAACAAAATAAGATATATTTAGCATGTATATTTAAATTTTCATATTAAAAACAAGTATTCCAAATGTTTTTGAAGCAGAGTATTCAGTCACAATGAAATCAACTCATGCCTTGTCATGTTCATATACACTTACACATACATGCATTGCACTGCCACTTTCAAGTGCCCTTGCAATAAAAATGTAGATGTTCATTCACTATACTGGCTTAGTGCATATCTACCCTAGTGGTACATCAAGGTTTCAAGATGTGTGTCTTTATAATAATAATAATAGTGTGTTCTTGTATAGTGCACAGAGTCTGTCAGACTTGACACTCCTGGCATTCAACAATTATTACCTCGACTTAGGCATGGTTGCTTTTACAGCGCGCTAGCATTTTAGGGAATTAATTACTGCCACGTACCCACTTACCTCACCGGGGTCGAGTATGAAAAATGTAGATAAATGTCTTGCAAATGGATGTTAGTCAGTGCTGTGGCAGGGATATGAACCCTGAACCTTGTGGTTCACAGTCCAGTGATTTATCCACTTGACCACAACAATCTACATCTCTCTACCCTAACACCAAATCAACGCTTACCGGTAAAGATTTCTATTGAATTTAATGGAGGACTAATCCCTGAAGAAACAAATAAAACAGATTTATACAGGACTTGATATAAAATATTGTCACCTCTTCAGACTTTGACTTTTTCTTCATGGTTAAGATGCCACCATCATCCTCTTCATCATCATCATCAGCAACATCATGGATGGCCGAGAAGAAACTGGAATCAGAATAAAAATTAAGCACAGGTTAAATACCTGCTGGCTCTTTCACAGAAGTATATATAGACACTATAAATGGATTAGTAAAATTATCATATACTTTTTCAACATTTCTGGGCCATCTAGACCAGTTCCTACAAATCAAAATCATGGAACAGGGGCCAAATTTGTCAACTTAAAAGTGTTAGATAGTTTTGGGAAGCCCTCAAAAACTTTTCATGAGATTTCTTTGATTTTACTTAATAAATAGCAGGGTACTAACATAACTAAGATGCTGTGAAGTTTTTTCCTCCTCAAGTGAAATATTTATTGAATTAGAGGTGAAAAGAATAAAAATCCCTGGCCCAAAAAAGAGGGGATGTAAATTCGAACAACGGCCACACACATTACTCACACGAGGATTACTGTGTGTGATAGAATACGCTACACATAGTGCGAAGCGCTGGGTTTATTGTGTGGGGAACCTTCGGGTGGATATGGTCTCAGCGTGAGGCAGTGAAAAACCGTTACCAAGCGTTTCTTACAGATATTTACACTAAAAATTTGTTCGAAATCGTGAATGTAATGTTAAATAATCTTGTACATGTGCCTTATGATAAAAGGAGAATGGTATGTGACTATGTTAGATAAGTTTCTTGCCAGTATGATTTTTGCTACCGAGACTGTCTATGAGCTTTAACCTTTTTGATAATAATAAATAACAGAATTTCAAGAGCATCCTGACTTTGATGCAAAGTCAAGACATTGATCAACCATGCAAAATTTAACAAACATTCACTATGAATAGTTTTTTTTTTTATTAATAGGTTGTTACTTTTAAAAGTTCTGCAATACCTGTGTGCCTCATTGCAGAATCTGAATTTCGGGACATATTTTTCATATCATATACACATGTATGAAGATGAAAAGTCAATCAGGAACAAAGTTAAAGCGAAAAGACTGCCTATATGTATAATGTATAGAGAACTTGCAAATATTCTTCGATGTTACAATGCAGAAGCCTCATCACAGTTGCAGGTTTTTGAAATCCTCATGATTAATATCACTAGCAACAAAAAAATGGCACTTCAATAAATATTTAAATTTGATGACATCATCTACGCACATCATGAACATGCCTCACAGATCTCCAGGATGCATGATAAAAGATACTTGCAGAATCAAAATTCAAGCAATTCAGTATTTGGGCATTCTTATTTTTAACTAAAAAAACACTTGGAAATCTGACATTTCAAATCCAAGAGGTATAAGAAAGTGGACGCATTTTGAAAGCTAAAAAACATCGGATTAAGAATATATTGTACTCTTTCATACATAAAGATTTAAAGACGAGCATCTAACTTGTGCAAATCAACAACATTCAATCTACCCCACCTATCTTTGAGACGTTGCTGCTCCTCTGCATACGAAGGAGACATAGCTCTCTCACGTTCCTCAGCACTGTCCTCCATCTCATCCTCATCTTCTACATCATCAGTGAACTTTCCTTCCTTCTCAACGATGATCTTCCTCTCATAGTCCTTCAGGTACATGGGCTTGTCTTTTCTGGATGATTCTTTCTTCTCTTTAGGTCGACGTGGCAAACTTGGTTGGCCATCTTCTGAATCTGAATCTGCTTTAAAGGAAAATCGTTCTACACTGTTTATAAAAGTAAGACAAGGTCATGGTTATAGTGTGAATTCATCAAAGTCTTACAGTCTTGACCAGAGTATTCCAATATCCTAGAACCCAGAACTGGAAATTTGCATTTCAACCTGAAAGTAATTTTCTTTCCTATGCTTATTTCACATTCCTTTCAACATAAAACTATAAATAGAAAGGAAACATGTTTTTGAATAATGTCCTTTAAGATGCTTGAAATATATATATATATGATACATGTACATGAAGTAAGTTAGGGAGGAGCCAGAATCACACACACAAAATTAAAGAGAATATTAAATTTTGGGAATGGTGAATAATACTTTGTGAGCTTTCTCATTAATTTTATGTCGGTTTGGGAGAACATCATAGTAGAAATGTACCCTGAAAAGGATTACTCGTCAAATATCATTTATTTATTTCAAATTATTTATTATTTATTTATTTTCAAATTCTCATAAAAACATTAACAATTTATACATTCAGTAACATAAAAGTCATGCATATATAAAATACATAAATACAATACAAGAATTCGAAGGAGCCAGCAGAGGCCATTGGCCTTTCAAAGGCTGGGCTCCTAAAAAACCACAGTAAGTAACTTATAGTAAAAGAAAGGAAGAGAAAATAAATAAGTAATAAGTGGGATTGGGTATTGATACAAGTTAAACAAGATTAAGTTGAGAGTTCATTCATGAGATAGTTACTATATTTTCGTTTAAAAGAGGCAAGAGATGGGCACTTTTTGATTTCAGTCGGTGTGGCATTCTACAATGTTACACCAGAGTATTTGACTGATTTACGTGAAGTTTGGTATTTTAACATAGGGATATACAAGTCATTTGCATGTCTTGTGAAATGTGTATGAACATCCTTTGCAGTTTTATACATATTATCAAATATCAAAAATGCCCTCATATTTGAAATATGACGAGAAATGGCTGAAGTGTTAGGGCAAAACATTTGTGCCACATGTGTGTGTACAGGGGTGGATCTAGCTTTTTTCCAAGGGGGGGGTTTGAGGGGCTGAGCTGGGTATTGCGAGGGAGCGTAGCGACCGAACCCGAGCGAGCGAAGCGAGCGAGGGGGGAGGGTGGATACCCCCCTCCCACAGTAGGGAGATTTTTCATTTTTAGGGTTGCCAGCTTGTGATTTTAAGCATACTTCATTATGATGGCATTTTCCTATGCACATTAATGTTTACTTGGCAGCCCAAGGGGGGGGGGGGGTTAAACCCCCGAAACCCCCCCCCCCCCCACGTAGATCCGCCACTGGTGTAGTCCCTTATACCCATTTCTGTGTGCAGTGCATGTGCTTTTCAGAAAGATTGGGTCACTTTCTTATTATTTCAATGATTAAAAAAACCTCACAGTATACACCAATTCCTATATAGACATGAAGTTTTCCTAATTGCTTTGAGACAGTTTCTTTCACAATGTAATCACATGACCAGCACCCAACTTTATCTTTAAATGATAGTAAAATCCCCAAAATGCAAGTCTCTGTTCATAATCAACTTTTATGGGGATTATACTCTACCTGCACTTTCATAAAACCAACAATGAATTTTAATGACTGAAATCAAACACATAAACTACACTAGATTTTTTGCTATCAGCCAGCTACCACTTGGTATTTTTATGTAACATGTGGTATTTTTAAGTAACATGTAAAACAGTCCCTACCATAATTCAAAAATCTGACCACACCATCTTTACATCACTCAGTACATACTGAAGATAGTAATTTTTCTAAGAATAAATACTACCAACATGTAAACTGACATTTAAAGTTTAAAGGGTACCAATCACCAACAAATATTTTGCTCTTTATGTTAGAGGTACCATGTCATTATACTATATTCAAAATATGGGCTTCAAATATTATTTCTATAACGAGATATTGCCAGTTTAATTACACTCTCCACAAGCATAAAAGCAACTTGTGAGTAGACTACTCGATGCCCGTACGCACTCACCAAGATAAGAGGTCGCGCGGAACTCAACTCGTAGTTCAGTTCTGCGCAAGCACCTTAATGTTATCATTTATTTCCTTCATACTCCTAAACTGTTGACCTATAGAATGCCAGGTAAAGTTCTGTGAGGTTAATTTTATACTTTCCACCGGTATACAAATTATTTTTTTCAGGTGGTTGGTACACTTTAACCATCACAAGCTGAGGCATTCAAATCATTTCCATTAGAAATGATGACACAAAATTAGTCAGAAGGTACATGTTTTTCTAGCTTAGATGAACAGTTGAAAACAACAGGCAAATCTTTTTAAGCCTACCTTCACTCTCGTAAAATTTGGCATCTTTGGTGTACATCTTGGGGTCTCTGCTTTTGATGATTGACAAAGTTTTGAAGAAATCTTTTTCAACCTTTGGCGTGAGGCCCTGGTACAAAAAAAAAATTATGCAGCAGACGTATAATTTCATTACAAAATAAATAAATAAATAACATAAAAGGGGGGGGGAGTAAACACAAACAACATCATACATAATTAATTCTCATGCAACTACTGTATGAAAAAAATGAGATTACATACTAATTCATGTATTTCAAAAAGATTTAAAATATTAATTTTAATATATTGTACACCCAAAGATATAAAATGCATTTAAATTCACAACAGTTCAATTGAGACACAAGTAACATCACAATCTATTTTCTTTCACTATCTTACGCAGTGTATCCAAAAAATCAAAAAGAAATTCAGTGAAGAATCAATTGGTAATAAAAACAAAATTTAATTCTGTATATCTCCAAACAAACATTTGAATAAAAAATATCAATTTATTGATCATGGACTGCAATTTGAATCAATTTAAAACAGTTTCATCTGACAAGAAAATATGTTCCTGTTCTTGGTCTTGGGATAAAAAACCCAGTAGGAATGTTTATCACTTTAAAAGAAAAGAATTGGAATGATTGGATTTTGAGGGCTGAATGAAACAATGAAAAATCTTTTCTTAAAAGTCATATTTTAGAAGTCATAGCACTGAGGAAAAAAGAAACATAATATATTTATATAAAGTATAGTCCAGTGACTGATTTTGGTGATTTATTCTTATCTTACCTCTGCATCTTCATCCTCAGTCTCAGAAGAACTGGAGTCATCTCCTTCATCATAGTCACCATATCTATCTTTATCTGGAAAAAAAAAAAAAAAGGTGGGGGATGCCCCCTACATGTTAGTACAGTCCCTCGTGTGCATGGTAAAATCACTTTTGTGCATAGCACTGATAGCATGATAGCATATCACACACAAACAATACATACCAAAGTCACGGGAACCACAGCAATGAAAAAGCTATCAATAAATATTACATTTTAGCGATCTAATCGGTGGTCATATCTTCTACATTTTTCCCATTCCCACATTTATCATTTGTCTTTTTTTTCTAAATGTTCTCCCTTCCTCTTCCTTCTCTCTTTTTTTCATTTCTTATCACCAATTCATTTATTTAGTGAAGTATCAGCGACACTTTCATGGTGGAGATACTGAATTGTAGGTTTAGTTTTTCAGGGTTACACCATGTAATTCTTTCAAGGAATAAGAGCCCTGAAAAGGGCTGGTGAGCTCCGCTAAGAGCTCTGTGATTCTCGATGTTTCGATCAGTATGCTCTGATCGTCATCAGGAGAATGACTAGAACATTGCCCAGTGGAGGCTATTTATTGCCTACGGAGGGATCCGATTCACAGCCTGATTGGCGCCAATCGGAAATGCCCGCGAATTCTATTCACGGCTGCATTCTCATTCTGGTCACTGGTGGTGCTATAATTCCTCTAAACAGAGAAAGCACCGGACGGTGCCATTGTTTTCTCTGAATAAAGAACAAGGGCCAGATTTTCCGCTGAATGATCGCTCCCCTTAGAGCCGGTATTTAGTGAAGTATCACAGGGTTTGCCCTTAACTTTTTTTTAAACTAGCCAGACGGACTAGTTAGCTCTAATTTTGGGTAGTCCGCCAGAATTTTGACTAGCCACGATGAAAATTGACTAGTCTACCAGCCTCATTTTTTAAAAAGCATAACAAACTGTTTACGGAGACGGAATCTATCCAGTTGGCAATAAACATTCTTTTCACTGCTGCTCTGACCCCCCCCCCCCCCAACAAAACAAAAAAAAAAATAATATGGCGCAAACATCCTATAAGGGTTATCCTTTTGGCTGAATTGATGCCCTCTCAGTAATTTATTTTGAATATTGTACTGATATCTTCCTTGTATTGTTTTGTAAATTATCCCATTTAATGTAAATCATATTTTATACTGACTCTTTGAGTAAAATAAAAGGAAATGTTGTTACCTTATTACCCCTGAGTGACGGTTCAGATTATGTAATGTTGCACTTTGATCAGGAAAATGGTGAATACACGAGTGATATTTTACTACACAACACCATTTCACACTTCAATTATAGCGAATTAATACCAAGTCAACGGACTGGCATTTGAATTTACCCTGATATTCAACAATTCAACTGCCATCATGACATTTATTGATGAATCTTCATGTAGCACTGCAGCCTCTGCCACTATATTAACATATAACTGTGTAACTGTTACATGATCTCTTACTTTATAGTACGAGAACATGCCACAGTTACACACTGGCAGATGTCTATTTATAATTTTTTTTTTATCTGCCCACAGAATTTACACAACTGGGTAAATCATAACTCGGTAAGAAGAAATCCTACCAAAATTATTTTGGTTTCATTCACAGATGAAACACAAAATCCGTTATTAATGTTAAAGTTCAGTCAAAATATCAATGTATAATGCATCCAGTTTTGTTATGATTTGATAGAAAGAAAAAAAAAACAACTAAAAACTAACGGGTTTTAGAATGGTTAGGGGAATAAAATGTCATAAAAAACATGAAAGAGATCGTGAAGGATCAGTAAAATATTTTGACAAAGAAAAAGACGCAAGCAAAATCACGATGTACAATGTAGTCCACTAGCACGACTAGGGGGCGAATACAGGCTGTGCTTCGTGCAAGCACAGGTACAAATATACTGAACGAGATTGGATCAAACTAAGCTTTAAAACAACAAAAATACCCCTAAAAAACAAAATTACCGTAAAATAATTATTTGCTTTTGAAAATTATACTATTGTTACCCGAAGCAACTCCCAGAAATAATGACTTTCAAGGAGTTAATTTCGATATAAAGACGTACTCCGGAACGGAAAGCCAATACGAGAAATTATGTGTTTGACAGCAGAAGGCAAACTCATGAATATTCAACAAGCAGTCCTGAGTATCTCGGTGACGATGGTATTATTATTATTATTCATGAGTCTGTACCGCGAAGTTTGAATTTTCCTTGCTCCCCGAATAAAGGCTGTGCTTTTGTGCAGGCACAGGTACAAATATACTGAACGAGATTGGATCAAACTAAGCTTTATAAAAACAACAAAAATACACCTAAAAAAAATTTAATGTAAAGCAATTCCTTGCTTTTGAAAATCATACTATTGTCACCCAAAACAACTCCCAGAAATAATGACTTTTGAGGAGTTTCGACATAAAGACGTACTCCGGAACGGAAAGCCAATAATATGAGAAATTATAATGTTTTTGACAGCAGAGGGCAAATCATGAATATTCAACAAGCAACCCTGCGTATCTAGGTGACGAATGTATTTATTATTCATGAGCCTGTACCGCGAAGTTTGAATTTTCCTTGCGCCCCACATTTTTCGAGCGATGAAAAAAGTCTCGTCGTTCGAAAAAATATAATTCTATTTTCCTATTAATCAGAATTTTCAATTCAATTTAATACATTGTGATACTTATTTTTGAATCGTGATGCAGCGACTGGGTGGGTAACCGTTTCTAGTTGTGCTATATTTTAGGTGACTGGAAATGTACTGTTTTGGGTGGTGACGTTATATAGGCATATTGACAGCTGACGATAATCGAATAACCCATTACGCCATATCGTGAAGCCCTAGTATGCACGACATCGTATTTTGTCCAATAAAAAAAAAAAAGAAAAAAAAAGGGGGGCGGGGGGGACGTAAACATACCAGTGCGCCCTTTCTCGTCGTAAACACATCTGACACATGTACGTACATGTACATGTATGTGCAAACACACACAATTAGCTACATCTAGGTACCTCTCTCGTGCTGCATTGTAGCTAGCTCTCGTACGTGCTCGCTACAGCTTGGTAAGCTGAAATATCAAGTGTGAGTCGACAGCGAACGCATGCTTGCACGGATTTTATAGACTTTAAGATGAAACAAATCTGACATATTAAATACTTTACATGTAGAGCATATTGTCAATCACTGATTATTAATTGTTTGAATTTGAATCATTGTCGGATGTGTCGACAATGAGCATCGCTTTGTGCGACACTAGAGTGATATTTTGGCTAGCCACACGGACTAGAAACTTCAGATTTTGGCTAGTCCGCCGTGATTTTTACTAGCCATTGGCTAGCGGGCTATCGTTAATGTCGAACCCTGTATCAGCGACACTTTCATGGTGGAAATACTGAATTGCAGGTTTAGTTTTTCAGGGTTACACCATGTAATTCTTTCAAGGAATAAGAGCCAATCAGGCTGTGAATCGGATCACTCCGTAGGCAATAAATAGCCTCCACTGGGCAATGTTCTAGTCATTCTCCTGATGACGATCAGAGCATACTGATCGAAACGTCGAGAATCACAGAGCTCTTAGCGGAGCTCACCAGCCCTTTTCAGGGCTCTAATTCCTTGAAAGAATTTCATTCATTATTTTCTTCCATTCTGCCCTTGTTTTGTTTGTTTTTTTACTTTTTCATGGGCAACTTCATTCTACTCTACCCTTTCTCACTAGTTTTACTTTGTTTTTGTTTTTTCCACTTTCAAACATAATTATGCACTCTATAAAAATGTTTCGTACTTTTCAATCCTTCCCTTTCATTCATTACCTTTTTTCTTTCTCTCAGTTATATCACAAAAGACAGTGGGAGAAAAAAAATATTGTAACTAGAATCTAAATTCAATTATTCAAACAGACCTTCATAATTTATATATTAAGAAACTAATCATAAAATCAAATAATTTCCCCATTTGGCCATGATTGTTACAGTGAAAATGATCTGAAATTTCTTTTATATTTACCAAAATGTTTTCAACATAAAATAAAAATAAAAATATAAATTACTGCACAATATAGCATGTTTTTCCTGGGCTCCATTGACCACCCCATTTTGGTCAGTTTCTGCACTGCGTTTAACCATTCATCACATCTTTCTGGAGATTTCTTTAGGCATGATGATCACCTAACTTGGGGAACTAAAACTTGGAAGACAGACGACGCTGTGTTTCTGAACTATAGCAAGTGGAGTGGTAGTTATGCCGACGCGCCCTGCTTCTATATTTCGCGGGCAGTACATATTTTGTTTTCACCTCGCTCTGACTCGGCTAAGGATACCAAAGTACCCAGATGTACGGAAAAGTCGCGTCCCCCCATTGAACTTGAAGAATCTGGCAGGAAATCAGATATTTTTTTATCATACATGTCATCCTAAATATGCTAAATTTAATTGTGCTAATATCTTGCACTTGTATATACTGCAGTCTGCAACGGTGTGAGATATTAACAAAAATAAACTTAGCTTGCCACATCGGAACCGCTCAGCATTGCACTTGCCTTGTACTCCGTTCATCTACAACACACATTCTGTGCCGATCACGCCGTCTTTGTAATGCTAATCGCACAGCGAAAGCTACATGTGAACAGTAATTAAACTCATATCAATGTTGCCTTAAATTGTATTTTTTCATGCTTCTCATGATCCGATCGTGGAAGTGGTCGAATGAGCTGAAAGAGTAAGATTTTAGCAAACTCTGAAGGTGGTTTGGTTCAATGTAAGTGGAAATGGATGAATCTTGCCCACTTATTTTTTTGTTTACTTGTCTCTCCGTACAGGACATTGCTTCCCCTGTGTGGCTTGATGTTCAATGTTAAATTTTTATAAAACATCAAGCCTGTGTGTGGCTAATAAAAATGTAGAACTGTGTAAGTTAGAAATGGAAGGAAATATTTTCTCATAGTCATATTTTTGCTGATTATTTTGCTGATTATTTTGCTGATTATTTTGCTGATTATTTTGGTGTTTTTATTTTACCTCTTCAACAGTAGATCTAGGTCTAGATCTAGGTCTAGTCTATGTGTCAACTAATTGTGACTGCCACCACCAAAAATGACACAGCCCCACATAGTGATGGTTCCGTGAGTGATATGTGTGCAGTGTGCTACTTTTCTATTTCCATACACTGAGACTTTTTTTTGGAATACGAATACGAATTCTGAACTAAGTATAAGAGTTAAATACATAAAAGTCAATGAGTGGGACTGAACTGGTAAAATCACCCGGACCCCACATTATTACAGCTCCAAATACCTCTAAAACCTACCAACATGTAAACTCATTAATACACTTACATTTTTGTAGTTCTTCCTTCCTCCTCCACCTATTGTAGTTCTGTGCATAACTTTTGTTAATGCCAAATTCCGCACTCTCTTTCGCAGTCTCGTTAGCCATGCTGTTCAGTTTTTTTTCCGTAAAATACGACCATAGTGTCGTTAAAATCTCCAATCGAAAAGGAAAAAGAAATTTCCGGATCTCGGTTGACGATAACGGCAATGGGAATAAGGGACTAGATTGGAATGCTTTTAAAACTATCGACAGACATTTTAACTAAATAATGACCTATATGAGATTAATGCTCAATAGCTGTTCTTTACTCTCATATATGTCACATGCCAAAAGTTTTTGTCTGGGTTTTGAATTAAGGGCTCAAAATCTGCATACCGGAGGTCTTATCCGCACATTGCACACAGAAATCAACAGAATTCGTTTTTAACTTTGAAGCCTTTTAAAACTATCGTAATGTCGATCCCGGGGGGGGGGGGGGGGGGGGGGGGGGGGGGAATGGGGGGTATATATTCCCCAAAAAATTTGAGGTGGAGGGGGGGGGGATGGCCTGTATTATCATTCCCCCCCAAAAAAAAATATTTTGGGATAAAAATAGATAGGAATTATGATACATTAACTTAAAACTAATAATTATCCAAACTCATTAAGTTTGACCGTGATTCTTTAATAAGTAGAAGTAAGGAAATAAAAAATGCCATAATTTCAAATTGCGAAAATATCAAAGAAAATTTGTTCGCTCGCGTTGTTATTCTCAATTAAGGGGTTCCGTCCATTGGTGTAGATCCTTCTTTTCATTAAAAACCATTTTGTGATGCTCTAAAATGCAAGTTTTATAGCCATATTTTTGAAAAAAGTCCCTGGTGTGGGAGGGGGGATTCCTCCCTCCCAGGGGCGGCAGAACGTCTTTCAAAGTGGAGGGGGGCACCAATAAAAAGGGGCACTTTGGGGGGAAAGGGGGCACCTACAGAGGGTGAAAACAAGGCAAAACATGCAACTTTGAGACATTAGCATACTGCTACATTCGGATACACTATCGAGGATCATTTTCGACACATTATTGTTTATGTCTTAACATGGTTCTAGATAAAAACTACTTTGCAGTTGAGTGTAATGGTCTGATTATTCATTTGCGAGCGAGCAAAATATTTAAGATATTTTGAATAGCAGCGATTTTCCTAATATGATAAGAAGACAATGGTGAATGCGAGCGAGCGTAGCGAGCGAGCTTTGGAAAAATTTTAGAAAAAAATTGTCCTCCTTCCTGTTATGATTTAGAGGCACTGCTCATTCTTGTATTATTTAGGGAACTGTGCGCCTCCTACACCCTGCTCCATTGCCTCACATTGTGCTGATATCAGTAGGGGAATCTATTATTATGAAGCCTCTTATTTTGAGCTAGGCAAATGGCTCTTTTGTGGACTTTAGGGCACAATTTGTTACCGACATCGGGGTATATTGGTAAAATATATTAAATATATACAGGTAGGGCACTTATCAGAAGACAAAAGGGGCACTCATCAAAATGGAAAATAATACTATTAGAAAGAAAAAGGGGCACTGATCAGAAGTAAAAAGGGCACTTAAAAAGAGGCATTTATCAGAGGTGAAGAGAGCACTTATCATAAGGAAAAATTAGAATGGAAAATGGGCACTAATCAGACGAAAACAGGGACACTTGTCGGATTTCAAAGAGGGCACTTCTGAGCTTAAAAGGGGGCATTAATCAGAAACTGAAAAGGGCACCTGTTAGAAAGAAGAAGGGGCAGTCATACGAAGAAAAAGGGTCACTTATCAGAGGTGAAAAGAGGCACTTATAAGAAGGGAAAATTGCACTATTAGAACTGAAAATGGGCACTAATTAGACGAAAAACAAAGACACCGATTTCAAAAGGGGTAGTAATGTCTGATGTTAAAAGGGGCACTTATCAGAAGGTGAAAAGGGCATTTATCAGAAAGAAGAAGGGGCGCAGTTATACGAAGGAAAATGGGGCACTTATCAGAGGTGAAAAAAGGCACTTATCAGAAGGAAAAATTGCACTATAAGAACGGAAAATGGGCACTAATCAGACATAAAAAGGGCACTTATTAGATTTCAAAAGGGGCAGTAATGTCTGAGGTTATAGGGGGCACTTATCAGAAGGTAAAAAAGGCACTTGTTAGAAAGAAAAAGGGGCACTATACGAAGAAAAGGCGGCACTTATCAGCTATGAAAAGGGGCTCTTTTCATAGATAAATAAGGGGCACTTTTGGTGTACTTGAAAAAGTGGGGGCACTGTGCCCCCTGCCCCCGGGAGCGCCGCCTCTGCCCCCTCCCACACCCTCCCCCGCTCGGTCATCCCCCAATCATGAACACGGATCGACACCCCGGATTTTAACTAGATAATGACCTATATGAGATTAAAGCCGAATTGCTGCTATTTACTTTCATTATGTCACATGCCGAAAATTTTTGTTTTGGTCTTACTGTTTTACTTTGAAAACAGGGCTCGAAACGGCCTACTGGCGATCTTATCCGCACATTGCACTCAGAAATGAACGTTTTTAGCTTTGAATGCTTTTAAAACTATCATTTGACATTTTAACTAAGTAATGACCTATGATGAGATTAAAGCTGAATAACTACTTTTTACTCTCATATGTCACATGCAGAAACTGTTTGTCTTGGTCTTATTGTTTTAAATTGAATTCAGGGCTCCAAATCAGCATACCGGAGGTCTTACCCGCACAATATAGCGGGAAATGAACAGAATTCGGGGTTTTTTTGTTGTTTTTTTTTGTTTTTTTTTAACTTTGAAGTCTGTGAAAAGTAGTGTATGACAGTTTAACTCAATAATGACCCACATGATATAAAAGTTGAAAAGTTGCTTATTTAAAGGGCAACTCGGGGCAGTACTCAAAATATATTGGAGATAGCATATTGCTATAGGTCCTCATGAAAGAAAAAGATCCTACTGAGTAATTCATTTTGAAAACTAGATGAATTCTCGAACGCGCGCAGTCGAAATTTATGCCTCCGCCCTTGCTAGATCAGAAATATTTATCGCACATTCATGTTGATTTGTTTTAAAGTTTGACTGAAAAATTTAATAAAATATTTTATAACTCTACAGAAATTAGCTAAAATGCTGTTGTTACTGCAATATGTATCTGAAATGACTGCAGAGACCATTTCCTTGTTTTAAATCAGTGAAATTATAATTTTTAACACTTGACACTAATGACATTTCATTGATTAAGGACCCTTTGGTATTCTAATTGAAGTATAAGTTTTGCTTGATTCTATTCTAAAGAAAGTTGTCATTCCATTCGACCAAGTTAAAGCTGACATGCCAAGTGGTTCATGGGGTTAAAGATCACAAGCAGAGTTGCCATAATATGGCTGAATTCCCTAATCTAATCAGATCATTGTCACCCTAGTATGCATACATATACATGTATAACACGTATATATGAAGTTAAAATGTCAAACTGTGCTCAAGTTATTGCAAGAACAGTCTATTTACAGGTATATAACATCCTCTGTGACCTTTGACCTTTGAACCTATGACCCCCAAATCTAATCAAATCACTGTCATCAAATTCATGTGTATGTGCCGAGTTTGAAGTTGAACATTAAATCGTTTTTGACCATCTGTGTCAAGGTATACAATGACCTCTGTGACCTTTGATCTTTGAACTCGTGACGCCAAAATCAACTCAGATCATCACTTCCATATGCATACATGAGCAAATTTTGAAATTTATTCCCTAATGGTTCTTAAGTTATGGTGAGAACAAGCCATTTTCATATATGCACTGACCTAGTGACCTTTGACCTTTGATCTCATGACCCCCAAAATCTAATCAGACTATATACCTCCCATGCATATGCATACATGAGCGAAGTCTGAAGTTGATACGCCAAATAGCGAGAATACCATTTTCATATATACAATGACCTCTATGACCTTTGACCTTTGACCTTGTGACCTCAAAATCTAATCAGATCATTGTCCCTCCCATATGCATACATGGGCCAAGTTTGAAGTTGATCTGCCAAATGGTTTTTAAGTTATCGTGAGAACGAAAACGGGGCGGACGTACGGACGGACGTACGGACGGACCGACAACCCCAAAACATAATGCCTCCAGCACCCACCTTCGGTGGGCGGAGGAATAAAAATGACATTTAGTCATTTCGTGTCTCACACTGACATTACCTATTCCTAACCTTCCAATTTGAAAATTCCCATATATATGATTTCAACTTTCAAAAATTCTTATTGCTTGTCCGATTTCGTTCAAACTTTCACCAATATGCTTCTCTGATTTGTCTTCTTCCTTTCAGAGCAACTTGCCATCAGGTAGGATTTCCCTTTAATGAAGAACACAGACTGGCAATTGATCGTAAGTATACAGTGTGTATTTAAAAAATGTACACACTTTTTAAAAATACATCCTCAAAAATCATAATTTCAGAATATCGATACGATTTTTTTTCTGACAATTATGTGTGAGGGTCTGTTTCACTGGATGACACTAATGATCGATATTATTGACAATATTTTAAACTTGAAACTTGAGTAGGCCTACCGGTAGGGGCCGCGAAGCGTTTTTAAAAGAGGGTGTGTGTGTGTGGGGGGGGGGGGGGGGATGGTGATTTGATTTCACTTGAATAATTACAATTTCTAACCTTTTTTCGGGGATTTCATTAAACGTGTCTACTAAAAAAAGTGTGGGGCCGGGGTGCCCCTGCTGCATACTGTTTTTGTGAAACTCACAAAATGCCTCAGTCTTGAATTAGATCAAAGTGCGTGTAACTGCATGTTCTCTGTTATACCTGTATCAATATGAATAATTGATGGTAAGTTCGGGGGCGGGGGGGGGGGGGGGTGTCTCATTGAGGCCTGCACATCATCTGCGTACACGAAAACGGATAAAAAGTGTACCTTTTCAGCATTAGGCGTGTAACCCGGGTTACGCGTTTAGGGTATCAAAAAATCAAGAGGGTATCAAATTCAGAGGTGATATAAGAAGATCCGCGGAAAGGGGGGGGGGGGGATATATAGTTCGGTAATGTGTTCCAAATTTGGTTAAATTTCTTTTACGGTTCCTTTTTGGATAAAAAAAAGGTCTATGATGATTATGAAATCCTCAAATAGGATAAAATACCACGCAAGATATAAAATCGCCGTTAAGGGTATAATAATCAGAGATTTTAGACTTGTTTCCCTGTTTATAGTGTATCAAAACTACTCCTACGACAATCCCCGTTTAGGGTGCTTTTCAGAAAGTGATTTACGCAGATGATGTACAGGTCTCAAATAGACATGTTCCCCCGGGTTGTATATGTATATGTTATGTTATGTATGTTATTAATAAGTTAAGTAATTAATTAATATGTGACTTTCAAATCGCATTTTTTAATGCATGTGCTACTTATGTATTGAACGAGTTGAGAAATAAAATCCTGGAAAGAAAAAAAAAGGTTATTCATAGTTCATCATCTATTTATCTTTAAATTAAACAAAACTAAAGGGTGATAAAGAAAGGGAGTCGAACTACAGACCAATCTCTCTTTTATCTGTTTTTACTAAAAAATTGTATACAATAAACTAATTAATTATATTGAAAAAATGATGTTTTGTACAAAAGACAATTTGGTTTTAGAAAAGGTTACTCAACGAGTACTGCTCTTTTAGATTTTACCAACAATCTTGCCAATGTTTTTGAGCAGAAGAAATTTTTAATTGGAATATTTTTAGACCTTTCAAAGGCGTTTGATTGCATCGATCATGATATTTTATTGCAGAAACTTGAATATTACGGTATTAGGGGAAATATACACAAATAGTTTCAAAGTTATCTTTTTAACAGGAAATAGTTTGTATCTACTAGCAAGGTATCGTCTGATCAACTTATTTTATGCACTGGTGTTCCAAAAGGATCAATCCTCGTGCCTTTGCTATTTTTATTGTTTGTTAATGATTTTTAATATGTTAGTAATTATTTTCATTCAATTATGTTCGCACATGACACTAATATATTTATTTCAGGTCAGGACATAAGTGAAACAGTTACTATTGTAAATACTGAATTGCAGAATGTTCACAAGTGGTTTATAGCAAACCGTTTGATAACTGATTTGGAAAAAATTTCTTAAATGATTTTAAATTTTAAAAAATTCACATTAGATAATCCAGTAATACAAATTCAGATTGGCAATTATAACACTAAAAGAGTAGAGCAAACTAAATTCTTAGGGATTGTAATTGATGAAAAACTTACAACACGATAAAAACTACTTTCGAAAAATAAACTCAAGGGCAATTTCAAAGGCCTATTGTACCGCCCATAGAATTCAGGTTTGGATTACGTAATACGCCATTGTAATGTTCGCACATTTCTAAAGGTGACAGACAGGGCTAATGAAATTGCCTTCAGTTGATTTTTCGAAAGTAGTTTTTATCGTGTTTTACCTGGAAAGAACATGTAAATGATATATCGTCCAAAATAGCAAAGGCTGTTGGTGTGATTAATCGTATCAAGTTTATAGTCCCCATGAAAGTATTATTAATGTTATACAATAAAAAGATTTTACCTCAGTTGTCTTACTGTAATATCGTTTGGGGAAACTGTGGAATAACTGTTTTAAATAAGTTGTATATACTTCAAAAGCGTGCAATTAGGGTAATGTGCAATGCTCCATGCACCTCTAAGTCACAGCTCTCCTCTTTTCAAGAAATGGAATGTTTTAACAATTTTTCAACTAAATCAATTACAAGTTGCAATATTCATGTATTCTTACTTCAAGGGCTTATTGCCATCACATTTTCATGATTTTTTTTTTACTCGAAATACTGCAATTCATTCATATAGTACTAGGACTCAGGGGAGTATACGTTTACCTTTATTAAAATTCAGCTTTTCAAGAACTACAATTATATTCATTGGTACGAAGTGCTAGAACAGCATTCCATGTGAACTTAAACCATGTCCTTCATTATCAGTATTTAAACGAAAATTCAAGTTTTATATACTGCAAGAAGATGTTTAACACAATTTACATTAGCATACTATATATGTTCAAACTTCCTTTTTCTATCTACATGTAATCCTCAACATCAATTCTCATCCTGCTCCTAGTTCTCTCTCTCCTCTATTTCTCTCCCTCATCTTTTTGTCTTTTTAATGTTATTTTTACTTTCTATATCTTTGTATTATAGCATTGCTTTGGGATTACCCTCGATAAGCCTCTTTGGCTTTTGGTAATCCCTCCATATTTAATTATATATATATATATATATATATATATATATATATGTTGTTTTTGTTTTTTTCCTTATTGTCAATCGTCACAAAATGTATTTTTATCATGCCTGTATTTGCTCTCGTTTGTATTTTTCATGTTGTTTTTATCTTTTGAATTTGAATATGGAAATAAATAAATGAAATGAAATGAAATGGACTATTAGCTATGTTAGAAAAAAATCGAATTAAGTACTATGTTGTAATTGTTGATTGTTCGATTGTAATTATTGATTGTTGCTGAATATAATTCCAGAATATTATTACCATTATTATCAATCCTGGATCCATTGTCTTTATGCATCTTCATCATAACATACTTTCTCTTCTTCTTCTCCCCGCTTCTCCCCCTCCCCCCCCCCCCCCCCCCCTCTCTCTCTCTCTCTCTCTACAGTGCGTCCCCCCAAAAGTTAATAGTTGGAAAAAGTCTCCCCAAATCAATATTTCAGGATATTTTCCATAAAGATAAATTAATGTTGATAGCTTAGGGTCTCTCCTATGCAATAACACACAAAAAATCTGACTTGTTATTAAGCTTGAGTGATCAAAAACCACTTTTGTGAAAGGGTGCAAAATTCAGACTTGACAAGAATTGATATTTGTCCTGGCTGGTATGAACGAAGTTGAGAACCGTTTAACATTGTTGAAAAAAATCTCATTTAAATATTTCAAAATATTTTCAGAAAATGTTAATACCTGTGGAAAGCCTAGAGTCTCTTCTATCATATGACACCAAAATATTTCACAATATTTTACGATTGAGTGAGAAAAAGCCAATTTTGTGACAGGGTGCAAAATCCATACTTGACCCTTCCACAAAAATGGCTTTTGCTCACTCAATCATAGAACATTGGGTGATATTTTGGTACCATTTGATAGAAGAGACCCTAAGCTTTTTTTCACAGGTATGAAAATTTCATTAAAATATATTGAAACATTTATTTGGGTAGACTTTTTCCAACTGTTAACTTTTTTCTGGGACACACTATATTACTTGTTTTCTTTCATATATTTATATTCCCCAAACTGTAACACTCCAAATCTTTTACCATTTTTTCAGATTCATCTCCTTTTCTACCATTGTCTTGCCTACCTTTCACATACAACTGTAATTGACAAATTTCAAGTACTGTATTCAGTTTCAATCTTGAATATATCTATATTTCTTATACATGTATCAATTTCTTACATTTAGAACATTTTGAAGTGCAAATATCCTTTTGCAAATTCAACATGGATAACATAATTCTAAACTCATTTGTGCATTGGCAATGAATTTCTCATAATGAATCAAACACTTCAAAAATACATTTCCACCTGTTACATGGAATTCATAACATTGATAATTTCCAACAATAATGACACCTATATCAGGGGCAGACCCAGGAGTTTGTAAATGGGAAGGGGCAGTCCAATTGCCCCCAAATCTCTGACAAACAAAATTTTAAAAAGGTTATTAGGGGAAAGGGGGGGGGGGGTCTAATCCCCAAAATCTTTGACAAGCAATAAAAAAGAAAAACAAAAAACAAGACAAAAAAGGTCATTAAGCAAACAAGGGGAGGGTCCATCCAATTCACAACAATTCACAAAAACCTTTACAAACAAAAGTGGAGGGGTCTTGAGTCTAGACCCCCATGATACCCCCCCCCCCCCGAATCCACCCCTGTATATGCAGCCAAAAGTAAGTGGAATGAACTGATTATATTTTCTTATATATTTTCATACCCTTTTGATCAAAAATATTCATGGATACATACAGTTGAAAAAGTACAAAGTAATTCTATCACAAATACTTTTTGCTATACTACATTCACCGAGCAGGATCGGAGTACACAGTACCTGCGTGAGAAATAATGAATACTCTTGATGAAAATTTAAGGACTCAATGAGCTGTTCTGAAAATAGTCTTCAGTAATCATATTGCATATAATCTATTTTGCTAATCAAAAGAGTATAAAAGAAAGTTGATTAATTCTATTATAGGATAAATTATAGGATAAACTCACTAAATTAATCAGGGGGGTGTTTCACAAAGCTGTTCATAAAGTTACGCACGACTTTACGAACAACTTAAATACGACAAGCCAAATGGGATGCTCAATCATTTTCAATTACATCAACTAAAGTTGAATTGTGCAGACGTAGATTAACATTCTTATTATAACAAACATTTTTAATGCAAAGTATATTTTTTGCCATAATTTAAATGAGGTTATTGGAAATACAGTCACACTTTATCAAAACATCAGGAAAAAATTTGGGCATCCTATCTGGCACTTCACATTCAAGTCGTTCATAAAGTCATGCGTAACTTTACGAACAGCTTTATGAACAACCCCTAGAAGTATGAACAAATTGAAACTATAAATTTGCATTGACTCGCAATGCAAATGTATCCCCCAGCACTGGCAGTGATTTTTGCGTCATCCTTTTGTTCGAAGGAGGAACAAAGAACCTCCCCCCTCCCCTCCCTCAAACAAAAGGATGATGCAAAAATCAGCATTGATGAGGGCAGCATTATCAAAAAGTCAGAGCTATCCATACAGAGAGTCCTGACACTGGAGGTCGCTTCTGATTGGTCAGTCATTTCATGGAGCTTCAAAAAGTTCCCTCTCATAAGAATGTACATGAAAGGGATCTATTGCAATAGTTCCCTTTCACGTACATGATCCGCCATGTTTTAAACAAAGACCGCGTACGCGTAGGCTTATTATGCACGTGTCACAACTCTATCAACGCGCTCTGCAAAAGTATACATTTGTAGATTGTACCAAGATACATCTCCGTACAAAATTTGAAAGGAATCCGTCAAGAAATATGGCCTGCAGAGCACACACAAGACATCGTCCAAATTCTCCAAAATATGACCTTTGACCTTATAAAGGATGGAACACTGGGGGCAGTATCACCAAAAACTAAAGATGTGTAGATTTGACCAAGATACACCTCCATACAAAATTTGAAAGAAATCCGTAAAGAAATGTGGCAGTAAGAGCGCACAAAAATAAGTAAGAAAGTAAGAGTGCCAGGAAGAGTGCCAGGAAGAGTGGCAGTAAGAGCGAACAAAAGGAAATAACCTTTGACCCTATAAAGGACGGAACGATGAGGGCAGCATCACCAAAAAGTAAGGATGTGTAGATTGTACCAAGATGCATCTCCATACAAAATTTGAAAGAAATTCATTAAGAAATGTGGCCTGCAGGAGAGTACACTCACGCCATCCTCCAAAGTATGACCTATGACCCTATAAAAGATGGGACACTGGTGGCAGCATCACCAAAAACTATAGGTGCGTAGATTGTACCAAGATACACTTCCATACAAAATTTGAAAGAAATCTGTCAAGAACTGTGGCAGTTAGACCGCACACCAGAGTGCACACAAGACATCTATCAAAATATGACCTTTGACCTTATAAAAGACGGAACACTGGAGGTAGCATCACCAAAATCTACAGGCTTGTAGATTATACCAAGATACACCTTCATTCAAAATTCAAACAAAATCTGTTGAGAAATGTGGCCTATAGAGTACACACAAACCATCCACAAAAATATGGCCACCTACCCTATAAAAAACGGAACACTGGGGCAGCATCAGCAAAAATTATAGGTGTGTAGATTATACCAAGATACAGCTCCATACAAAATTTGAAAAAAAATTTGTCAAGGAATGTGGCAGTTAGAGTGCACAAAAGAATATGATGAGGCAGCGGCGGCGCTGCTGAATCCAAAGTACCCTCTGGCATTCTACTGGGGGATACAATAATCAATGGAGATGGGGTGAAGAATATATATCAAAGCAATTTATTCAAGTCACTCTAGTTGTAAACATAAAAAGAATAGAGAGATATAAAAACTATAAATGAAGAGATCCATACATATGTGATAAATACTGGAGTTGTGCTGTGACTAGTCAGTTCAATGTATTGTACTGCAAAATGTTTTACAAATGTTTATCACTCAACAATACACAGGTAACACATTCAAAAGGGAATTGATGAAAGAACATTATCACATTACATATTACTGTCATCAAAGACTATAAAGATAGATATGAAGATCATAGAAAAGCCATATGTCCTGCTGTTATAAAAATATTCAACATATATATCCTAACCTGCATAAAGATTGCTCAATACAACATAATTATCATCAATTAATATAAATAGAGATATGAAGATAATAGAAAAGCCATAATTTGCTGATATAAAAATATTCAACAAATACATGTATACTGTAACCTGCATGAAGATTGCTCAATAAACATAATTATCATCAATCGAACATAAAGATATATGAAGATCATAGATAAGCCATATAACTTACTGATATAAAAATATTCAACATATACATGTATATCGTAACCTTCATAAAGAGTGTTCAGTACATGTACAACATAATTATGCTGGACTGCTGGTATCATTTAGAATTCATTAAATTTCTTTTTCTTTGCATATTGTCACTATTAAATGATTTGAAGTTGTTTGCCATGTTTTTCTATGGGATATAATCGTATCTAGGACTTCGTAAGACAACTTTATAAGTATATAAAACCCTTTATTGGGTGATACACCAATGCTCCAGTGCCATCAAATTTTTGCATTATGTGCAATTAGGGGTTAAAGGGAAGGTTGAGTTCTGGGAAAGGTAAAAAATGATTTGTGAGCTTTCTCATTCTTTTTACGTTATTTTGGAAGATTATCATAGTAGAAATGTCACCTGAGAAGGATTGCTCTTCAAATGCCCTCACATTCAAAATATGACAAGAAACAGCTGAAATGTTCATGCTGAACATTTACGTGTAGTCCCATATACACATTTCTGTGTGCAGCGCATGTGACTCTCAGCAGGCGGGATTGAGTCGATTTCTTATCACTTTGGTGATTCAAAAACCTTACTGCATACACCAATTCTTATGTACTATATAATCAGAGAGGAGCAATGCAGATAAAATGCCTTGCTTAAGGACATAAGTGTCATGCTGGCATTGAACTCACAACCTTTGCATCTCCAGTCAAGTATTTAAAGATAAATTGGAGTTCTGGTCATGCAATTACATTCTGTAGCAAACTGCTTGGAAGCATTTGGGAAAAGAGGATTAAGTAGTTCAAAGAATGGGTGTTTACTGTGAAGTTTTGGAATCACCAAAATGAGAAGAAATGGACTCAATCTTGCTGCAAGTCCAATACACTGCACACAGAAATGGGTATATGGGACTACACACACATGTAGCTTGAAAGTTCTGGCCAAACATTTCAGCTGTTTCTCATCTTATTTCGCATATGAGGGCATATGAAGTGCAATCCTCTTCAATGGACATTTCTTCCATGATATTCTTCCAAACTGACACAAAAAGAAGAAAGGTCACAAATTATTTTTCACCTTTGCCAGAACACAACCTTCTCATACCACTCAACTATGATACCTCTTGGTCAGGGATGGGGTCAGGATGGGGAACCGAAAAACAAAATTCCTAGCCCCTAACAGTGCACAATATGAAAATTATTATGTTAGCAGCATAGGACCAATGGGGTCTATTCCTTTGAGGCCTGAGGATACATGTATGTAGACTTGTGCTGTATGGAAGATTGGTCTAGTTTCTCTTACTTCTCTTTGTCTCTACCTGTGTGCATGCAGCTGGTTTCACACCTGTATAAGACTTGCAGATAAGTCCAAGACAATCTGTTTCTGCTTCCATTTCAATTTCACTGCTGTGAACCTATGATGTATATAGTCAAACATTTACAATGGGTTAGAATGATAGTACTAGCAAAGCATAATAATAAATCCCCACTTTGTATAGCACTTATCACATTATTATATAACACCTATGTGTGGGCTTCCAACATTATTATCATTAAGTATTTGGCATCCCCTGTGCCTGGGAGGGGGAAAAGCGAACTGAATCACTGTAACCCTTAGGTCTCTCCTCCCGATATAACTGATTTGGATGTGCAGGTGTACCACAACACCGGGGTTTCCCCCTACTCTTATTCGAATAGTGCAGTGGGTTCTTAACATGCAAAGGTGGTGAATGTCCTCTCCACGGGGCCTCCAGTTAACGTCCTATCTGAGGGAAATTATTAACCTGGATTAAATATGTATGGATTTAAACATACAGTACATGCATAACCTAAAGAAAAGCATAAAATCAATAAGTGTTGGAATAATAGCATGTGTGTTGTTATAGGAGGGTGGTACATGTATGTTTCCCTATAGCTGATAACTCTTTCTTGGCTTTGGTCAATAAATGGATCACACATTGGACTGCCAAAGTCAACTTTAGTCACATGTACAGTGTACATGGTACCGTATATTCATAACAATGAGACAGTTTCTGTTTCGATCCATAGCAAATAAAGAGTAAATACTTTATTTGTAGAATACTTACTCCATTGAAAACAACCCATGGTGTATACTCGTGAGGAGGATTCAAGGCATTGGTCTTGAGGGCCATGGTATGCTCTAGGGAGTTTCCCATAGGTCCTTCGCTGCAGTTCTTGATGGATGGGTAGACAGAGTGGAGCTCCAACTTTTTGGCACACTGAGAAGTGAAAGAGAGAGATGAACAAAGAGAAATCAAATACAGCATCAATAAAATGCTTCAGATTTGTATCAAAATACAAGAGTCAAGTTCCCAAATATAAGAAAAGGCTATTTCATCTTAGTCTTGGTTAACACTTATGAGGTGGTCCAAGAGGGGGGGGGGGGGGGGGGAGTTGTATGGGAGGGACTAGTCCTGCTGGTACTTGTCTTAACTAAACTTAGGCTGGAGATTTACAAACCTTGTCTCCAGAGGTAGCAGGATCATTGGTTTCTAGGCAGTTGATGAAAGGGAAGGCTTTATCGAAGGGAAGGAGTGACAAAGCACAAGTCTCCATGATGTTCCCAACACACTCCTCTGGTCCGTGCTGACATGTGAAGTTCCACTGTCCTTCATATGCAACTTCCTATGGTAAACCAAAAGAAAAAGAAACAAGAAAAATAATTTCAAAAAAAAATTTCTGGTCAACTTAGTGCTTGGAGTTTAGATACGGTAAAGAACTATGAGGTTGCACATTTCACATTAAGGCTAAGTGACACTGAATCCAAGTTTCTTTGGTCACTCTTGATCTCAAGGCAGCAGACAGCAAGAAACTCGTCAGCAGACACAGACTCTATGAAGCCTTGAGAAGAGCCTTTCTTTGCTAGTCTCCAGCTTTGTCAAATGGACTGCCTGTGGACTGTGGTTTCCAAGTCTCCTAGTTCAGACTCCCTGTTACGTGTTGTGACTGAAAAGGGTTTGTGCCTGCAAACTAGCAAGAAACTTTGAAAAGAAACTTGTCTTCTTAATTTTAAGGTGGGTAGAAGCTTAAGCTCTAGGTATGTTATGAGTATCCCAACCAATGAAAGTTTCTGTATCAGTAATCAATATATTTTCCCCTGATAACTTTCCTAACATAACAAAAACAAATACATGATGCAATAACACAGTCAGGCATTTGAAATATACTAGTATACATTAGTAACGAGGCATATGGGGGAAGAGCAATCCATAAAATCACATATTTGAATATACATGTATTTGGAATTGGTCTATATAAAATGAGTCACTAAAACAAAATAAACAAAGGAGGTATACATACTCTGGCATTGCCATAGGGTACCAAAGTGACATTGACAATGCTCTGAACCTTCTCCCAAGCTGGGAAAAGTTGAGTGGTGAGGAGCTGACGGCAACCGGGGCAAAGCGACTCATAATAAAGCTCAAAACGCACCAAGGGAGCATCAGCGACCCCCTGCTTAGACTGCCAAAACGAACATTGCTTCTCAACCTACAATACAACAAGAGCAGAAAAAGAAATTAATCATAGATCTTTATAAAACACTTTATATGATACTACCACAAAAACTTCAAAGCTACAATAGCTACAAAAGTATATGTGCAATTAAGCATGACCAAATAACACTTACTGCACAGGAAAAAAAGCATTACCAAAATCATTGAAGGTCGTGCCAGTGTGTTGCTGCCCTCTCGAGGCAGGTTTATATCTGTTGTTGTTGTTCTGCTCTTTTGGTGGTGCAGCTTGTTCACAGCCATACCTAAATAAATGGTCTGGTAAGCCTAATACTTGTACAAGCTTATCTGAATATAAGCTAGTACTCCACAGTAGCTTTAACGGGTGAATAAGCTTCAATAGGTTTTGTGTGTACTAGTGAGGATTGGTCTAGTCTAGATCATTCATACATGAGAGGAAAATAATTATTTAAAATTCAACTGTCAACTCTGAAATCCCAAATCTGTAACACTGCAAGAGTTGAAGAGTCCCTGAATCGGGTAATCTAGCATACTGAAGAAAATTAAATCCTGCTTAGAGTAATTTTGTTATCTGTTTTTGACTACTGCAACAGTGAATGTTTGACAAAGTCCCACATAGGCATGGGCCTATGAGTGGGTAACCCTACAACTATTGTGGTTTAAGTGTTGTCATTACTGTCATAGTGGCAGCGGTGGGATATGAATCCCTGTCGTGTGTTCAGGAGGATGGCCATTGCTATCCTTCCAACTACCTATCACAGAAATGTATGCTTTCTGACAGATTGAATCATTGAACTTACTAACACTACTGAATAGCTGAATTCAGGGGCTTTTCAAATATATTCTGCTACAGATTAAGGAGTTTCCAATATGAAAATAGAGTATTTTAAATGCTTTAGAAAAAATCTCCATGTATGACTCATGTACCCTGGGTTTTCCTCGGTAATATTTGATATTTCCATTGCAAACAAAGCACTTGGGACATGGCCTATATGGTACTAGGTTATAATCTTAACCACAAATATACATTGTACATTAATTTTACATGTTTAAGTTATAAAGAAAGGACAAATCTCACTACCGTATCCATCCATATGTGTGGCTATGCCAGAATAATCAGCAAAATTTAGGGGGGGGGGACTTCCTGTTATTACGCAGCACAAGTATATCTTAGTTTAATTCCTTTGGTTGGATCTCTTCCATCTTGATCAAATGAAATTTTCTGGCTCTTTCTGGTAAAGTGGTAGCCAGCGAACTTGCTCATTTTAAACTTTTTGAATGTGCGCTCACCTACATAAAAAGTCACCCCATTACAGCCCTTTGGTGTAGTAGAAAATCCTAAACCTTCCGCATGTGGTTGAGTCAATGATTTTGGAGGAATAGCAATTTTCTCCTTCCATCATCTTTTTAAAGTTTACCCTTAATGATTATTGCATATTGGATAATTTAGTAACTAGAGGTACTGAGATAATCTTGTATAATTGAGTACTGGGTAGTACGACTCGATTAACTTACACAAGATTCACTGATACATTCTCTTATGATCATATTATTTAGATGTCTATAGTTCGGAATTTAGTTAACTTTCGACTTATAATTAGTTATATTTCAATAGTATCATAACAAAGACAGAAAATTCTTTACTAAACTTACGTGCATGCATGGATCAACTTTGGATTTTTGTGATAAGATAATAACTGATAAATCACAAAATGCATCAGCATGGCACATTTCTGTCGGCTTCCCTTCGGCTCCATGATCTAGCCTTTGGAGCGCAATGCTAGTCCCCCCCCCCCCCCCCCCGTGCCATTTTTTTTTTCTGTCAGGACTTGCGGTACCATATTTCCCACCAGACAACGAGAGAGGGCAGTATTTGAGTGTCAAGAGGGGTGACAATACACTTTATTCCGTCAAGACTAGTCGGCATGAATATTAATGAAAAACTAATTGTTGGGAAATAATAAAATGAGCAAACCAAATTAGCATTTCTCCGTGTGGTGCATTCGGATCTAGTTTGAGTCTTGTCCACTCACAGGACCATCACTATATGGAGCTGTGTCAATTTTGGCCTGTCACGACCTCTAAGTTGAAGAGGTAAAAACACCAACATTATCAGCAAAATTTTGAGAAAATACTTCCTTCTACATTTTAGAATGATAGAATATCTAATTTCATGCCAGATCCTTTGATAGGATCTTTATCATCTTGATCAAGTGAAATTTTCAGGCTGTTTTTGGTCGGTGATCTTGCTCCTCTCCTGCACATATATGGGCAAAATATCACACACTTGCCCACTCACGGGACCATCACTATATGGGGCTGTGTCAATTTTGGCCTGTCACGACCTCTAAGTTGAAGAGGCAAAAACACCAATATAATCAGCAAAATTTTGAGAAAGTACTTCCTTCTACATTTTAGAATGATAGAATATCCAATTTCATGCCAGATCCTTTGATAGGATCTTTATCATCTTGATCAAGTGAAATTTTCAGGCTGTTTTTGGTCGGTGATCTTGCTCCTCTGCCGCACACATATGTGCAAGATATCACACACTTGCTATGGGTGGCAATTGCTCACGGTATGAAGGTACAGAGTGCGAGGTTAATATATTAACCTCGCATAAGTGTGAGTGACACTTGCCTACATGTACAAGAGGCAATTGCTCATGCATGGTATGCACTCACACTTATGTGAGGTTATTGGAGATAACCTTGCACTCGGTACCTTCATACCGTGAGCAATATGAAGGTACAGAGTGCGAGGTTATCTCCAATATCCTTGCATAAGTGTGAGTGAGTCTCGTCAGGGTTTATCATTGACAAAATTTTCTTTTGCTGATTTAAAAATAAGGTGAAACTTTGAGAAAATACAAGTCTTAAAGTTGTAGTCTTTCTCAAAGTCTTCAAAATGGGACCTCTTGACACTCAAATACTGCCCTCTTTTGTCGGTGGTGCAAGTCCTGACAGAAACAAAGATGCCCCCCCCCCCCCGGGTAGCCTGAAAAGGCTCTTTAAAGAGTAAAAACAAAAAAGCTAACGCTAAGAAAAGAGTAGCGTCAGCTTTTATTGTTTCTACTCTTCAAAGAGCCTTTCCAGGCTATCCCTCGTATTTCTGAGATTCACAATAAATCATGCACATGATGCAGGTACATCATGGACATGCAATTCACTGTAAATGTAGATTTTCTAACAAAATTAACTTACCCCACATTTTTTCGAAATTTCTGTTGAGCTACACCAGAGATCAGGGTGAAACCCGCAACCAAGGACCTCTGAAAGTGTTATACATAACACCGTAATAGTGATAAAAACTCTGCACATTTCGAATGACAATTCCTCTCTATTTCTTTCAAAATTCCAAGCGAAAGGTTGTCCTTTATCTGAGACTCCCTCGAGTACAAAAGCACGGCCAGGTAGATGATCGTGAGTTTGTAGAGTCACATGCATGCATGCACCGCCCCCACCAGGTATGTAACGTACCGGCGCGGCGTTGCCGATGATGTTGTAAACAGAAATCACATGATCACAATCACAATCATGTGACTTTAATTCATAGCGTAGCCGTAGTCTGATTTAACAAACACTTTTAGGTTAAACTATATTCTTGATATAATTCCTATAGGAAGAAGAGAGGATCCCCTAGTCTGGAAGCACAGATCCTAATTTGAAACTTTATCAGAAAAATCATAGTGTCTTGAGAGAAGCCTCACCCAGCTACCTTCTAGTCTATATAAAACTAGAGTTTAAAAAATTTAAATTAAAAAAAGAAAAAGAAAAATAGGTCTACTCGGCCTACATTATTATAAGTGGTGTGTACTATCTAAGAATGTATTACTAACTGCACCATAGGACAAAAGCCCAGAATGTCTGCCACAACTGAATATTTGAAATGTATATGTACCATTAATTATTATGTATTTTGTCTTATAATTTGTCTTTTCGGAAGGAGACACACCCACTGACGGGCACCGCACGGCCCTAGCCTGATGACCGGTATTGGAGGGGCCTAGGCTGCGCATGTGCATTAATGTCATGCCAGTTGAGAAGTCTGTTCGATGTACCGAACCGGGCTGGCCAGATAATACATAAAAAAACGGGCAACGGTTTGTGCCGATAGCCTGTCAAAATGTCTCCCCAAAATTAAAATCGCCAAAAATAACGCAGCGTAGCCTAGCATAAATTATATAAAGCAACAAGAAATTATATTGTATATTGGCGTAAATATTCACAATTGAATGACATGCGCCGTTAAAACCAATCCACAACAACAACAACATAGTCGATGGTCGTGCCAATATATAAGCTACGTCAGGAGCAGCTACAGTACAGGGCCTATGGTAGTCTTGCAGTGTAGATACTCTTTTACGACGTACTGACCAGGGTTTATGCCTGCAAACTATAGGGGTCCCCGTAGCAGCGCTCCTCCCTAGACATGGGCCGCAGAACCTGGGGGGGGGGGGGGGGGGGGAGGCAGGGGATGCTCCAGCCCCCCCCCCACTTTTTGCGTAGACACGTTTCATAAAAACCTCAGAATAAAGGTTCGAAAATTGTCATTAATGAGTGAAATCAAATCAGCCCCCCCCCCCTCCCACATTCAAAATGCTCCGCCGCCCCTGCTAGATATGCTTTTTATTTCAATGATCAGGTTATATGTAATTCCTGAAATGTCTAGTTACAATGAATTTTATGTTCATGTTGCGAGATCACTGATCAGGCCAGGGGCGTACCCAGGATTTTTTAAAGGGGGGTGTTTAAGATCATTCTTCATTTTCTCACAAGCAAGAAAAAGAAAAAAAAAGGGTAATCAGCATTATGGGCTGTCTTTTTAATCAAAAATTCTCTGACAAGCAAAAAAAAAAAAAAAAAAAAAAAAGATCAGCATTTGGGGGTAAAAACAAGCTTTTGTATTTTTTCTGAACACTGGCCTAAAACACTGCTAAAGGGGGGGGGGGGTGTTTGAACACCTAATATACACCCCCCCCCCCCCCCCCCCCCGGTACGCCTATGTGCGAGATAGTAGGTTGTTGTCCTATGCATGCACTGCCATGGCGGATTTAGGTTGGGGCACGGCTAGACAGTACCCCCATGCATATACAACCCAAAAATCTACCCCACTGGCGTATCTGGACCTTGGCTTCGGGGGGGGGGGGGCAAAACATCCGAGCCAATATGGTAATCCAGAAAATTCATTTTCCAGGCCCTTCATTTGCGTTGAAGCCCTTCATTTGCGTCGAAGCCGGAGAGGGTGTTTGTAGCTAGACGTTGGGTTTTCCTTATACCTTTTCATAATTTGCAAATTATGATTTTATGATTTTCACTTTTTATCCATTGTGGTGTCATTATAGCAACAGGCAGTGGCATATCCAGGATTTTGTAAAGGGGGGGGGGGCACACAAATGCAGGGCTGTCAACTTTGGGGAACTGCTTGGGGGGAGGTTTGTATTTTTTTTTTTCCCGTCAGCCCGAAAGTCGCTCAGGGGGGGGGGGGGGGGGGTTATCAGATTTTATGGGATCCAGTTTTCCTCCATCATTCTCTGACAAGCAACAAAAAAAAAAAAAAAAAAATTATCAGTTCTAAAAAGGACAATTCAAAAAAAGGGGCACAATGTATACTTTTCTTTCAGAAGGGGGGGGGGCACGGTCTGGGATTGCCCCCCCCCCTCTAAATCCGCCACTGATGGAGAATTATTCATGAACCCGATAACCTTTTTTTTGTCAAATATTGTCAGGGGGCAGGGAGCCCCCTTGGCTACGCTAGTGGCAACAGCACAATGAAGTAATAACTTTTTGAGAGAAAAAAAAGAAGAAGAAGAATAAGAAAAGAAAGAAAAAGAAATCTCGACCAGCCATGAGTTAAGTGTTGTATATAATATATATATATATATATATATATATATATATATATATATATATATATATATATATATATATATATATATATATATATATATATATATATATATATGGAGAAAAGGGCATTTTCAAGGCATGTGGAATTTCTCTTCAATGGCCTTATGTAATTTGTATCTTTTTTCTCTGGCTTGTTCTAGGAAGGAAGAAGTTCTAAAGTTTGCATGTTGAGATTAAGATTTGAGCATTCAAACTTTTATTTCTAATTACCTGTAGCAGTAATTAATATCATATAAACCAAAATGAAAATTCATTTCAACTTATTATTTCATAATCTGATCGTAAGTTAATTTCTACATAAATTATGTTTGCTCATTTCAAGTACGAGGTTGGTCCTATAAAAACATATAATGCCACAATACAGGAAAAGGATTCACGGTAATTCCTAACGAATCGTAGTGATTTGGGAAGTGAAAGTTCATGTTATATATCCCTGCTTTTTGTGTATACATGTGTAAGTCCTTTCTTTCTTTATGTATTGTAATGTGGTTTTAATATGTAAACTATATACCCATGTATACATTGACATGTACATGGTACATGTATATTTTATTCAATATACCATTTATATTATTGTAAATATGTTGTGCTCTCATACCGTACCCCGAGAGTGGGTCGATGGAGTGAATAAATTCTTATCTTATATTTATCTTATCTTATTAGCCTTGATGAAGGGGCAAAGCCTTGGCCTTGGTGGTCAAAAACTTGGCTTGGCCCTGTATGAGGGTCAGTTGGGCCTCAGACTCACAACACTGGTTTGGACAGGTTCAAATCCTTATATTCATGCATAAACTATATTTATTTGTATGAATGGAAATATTTCACATTTTATTCAAATCAATTCATAATAAAAAGAGTAGCAGTCAATATTCACTCTGTTTGACTTGACACCTGCCCCAATATCAGCTCTGACAGCTCGATCATGCATGCTTTTTGACATTTGGCTTCAAAACCAGTGGCGGATCTACACAGGGGGCGGGGAACCGGCCAGTGCCCCTCCCCCTTTGAATGCCAACTGGCATACACAATAAAAAAATTTTAAAATGACCCCTTTATTGTGAACTTTTACGGCACTGTGCTCCCTCTTTTACAAAATCCTGGATCCGCCCCTGTTCAAAACGGCTAAATAAATCAATTTTTTTTTTTTTTTGGGGGGGGGGAGGACGCATTGCTACCGAGTATCTGAAGTCTGAAGGCACTACTTTTTCTTTTTTTTTCTGCTTGTCTTTTTTCCCCTCCCAGCGGCCCCTTTCCAAATCCTGAATCCGCCCCTGCCTATATGAGCATTGGCGGAGCTGGGGTAGCTCAATAGGGTACAGATGGATCCAGGATTGAGGTTGCGGGCCGGGGCGTATACTGAATACAAACGGAACATCGCACATTTTTCAGGTGAATTTTGGGTCTAAAAGGTGCACAAAACCTAATGGGGGGGGGGGGGGCATCGTTCAATAAAAAAAAGAACTTGTGATAAAATTATCAAAATCAAATTCCATCCATATTATAGCTACGGAAGCGTTAAAGTGCCATCAGTGGCGTTTCTAGGGGGCAGGGGGCACGTGCCCCGGGCGGCACTTGGAGGAGGAGCAAAAAACGTAAAAGAGAGAAAGAAAAAAAAAAGGGGCGAAATGCATGAAGAAAAAAATCATAATCCTTAAGGATTATGCGCCCCCAAATCGGCATGGAAAATGTATTAGAATTACAGTTTTTGAGGATTTAAAATGCGAAAATTTTCTAAAGCTCGGTCGCTTTGCTCCCTCTCATTAGTCGCATAATTATGTTTTTTCAGGATCTCGTAATTTCGCGCCCCCGGTAGTTCTTAAATAGCTTTTTTTTAAGGGTTGAAAATTAGATGTAATTGTTGTTGCTTTGCTCGCTATCATGTAAGTTTTATCTGCCTCTTGCTAAATATTGCGCCCCCATTGTAGGATAAAGTGCATAAAACAGCATTTGCAGAACTTCAACATTTAAAATAAATCTCAACTTTCAGTCGACTATTTCTTAATTTTGCTCCCAATTTTAGTAGGGAGGTTGGGGCACGGGGGGAGGGGGGGGGGAGGGGGGGCACAAAATTAGTTTTGTGGGAATATAAATACGCAGTACCGTACGGGGGATGGGGTTATATATCCCCCCCCCCGGCCCCCAAAAAAATATTGAGGAGGAGTGGATGGCCTGTATTATCACCCCCTCCCCCCCAAAAAAAAACACACAAAAAAAAACAAAATTGGATAAAATAAATAAGAATTATGATACATTAACTTAAAACTTAAAACTAATAATTATCCAAACTCATTATGTTTGATCTTGAAATACCATCACATTCTTTAAAGATTAGAAGTAAGGAAATAAAAAAAACCGTAACTTCAATGCGAAAATGTCGAAGAAATTGTATAATAAAACTTCTTCTTCGAGGGTTGAACAACAAACTGACTATCTGCCTTCTTTTTCCTAAATCATTACAAATAATTTATAAAACACATATTTAAATATCTTATGTTATGATTATTAATATTTTGTTGTATTTGCCGTGACTTTAGACAATATTCAATCACACAGAAAACCATTTTGGGTTGCTCTAAAATGTAATTCGAACTTCTCTCTAAAAAAAAAATCGAGTGATCACTGACGTCAATCCCCGGGGGAATGAAAAATAGACTGAAAAGAGAGTGAAACTACAATCTTTTCCTAATTTTAGAGACCACTCGATAGTCACTCGATATTCACTCCTAAACAAGACTAGTGACTGACGTGACTCCCGGGAGAGTGAAAACATAGTGAAAATTCACTCTCTTTTTAAAGAGAGTACCACTCAATTGCAGTGGTCAGTTGCAAAAATTTCTGGGTAAAATGGGCAAGAAATTGTGTTTTTTAGGGTTAAAAAAGCAAAAAAAATTCCGCTCGGTCGCTTTGCTCCCTCGCGTGTACATTAAAGTAGATTGGTTGGGGCACGGGGGAGGGGGGGGGGGCAACTTCATTATTTGCCACGGGCGCCATAATCTTAGATACGCCACATTCTTCTTGACGACATGACGTCATATTTCATCTTGTCATGTCGACTTAATATCCATATAATATCATGTCGACATGGAAAGATATTTAACTTACCATGTCTACTTATCACCTTGTATTAGTCGACATGGCAAAATAAATTATCTTGTGAAGTTGACTTCACAATTCATGTCGTCATGATCATTTATTACTATTACGACATGAACTTTTTGTTAAGTCAACTTGGCAAGATAATTTATTTTGCCATGTCGACTAATAAAACATGGTAAGTTAAATATCTTTACATGTGGACATGATATGGATATTAAGTTGACTTGACAAGATAAAATATCTCGTCATGTCTTTAGGTAGAATGGCACATTAACGCTTCCGTATATAGCCTAAAATTAGTTTTGTGGAATATAAATACGCAGTACCGTACGGGGATGGGGTTATATATCCCCCCGGCCCCCAAAAAATATTGAGGAGGAGTGGATGGCCTGTATTATCACCCCCCCCCCCCAAAAAAAAAACAAAAAACAAAAACAAAAACAAAACAAAATTGGATAAAATAAATAAGAATTATGATACATTAACTTAAAACTTAAAACTAATAATTATCCAAACTCATTATGTTTTGATCTTGAAATACCATCACATTCTTTAAAGATTAGAAGTAAGGAAATAAAAAAAACCGTAACTTCAATGCGAAAATGTCGAAGAAATTGTATAATAAAACTTCTTCTTCGAGGGTTGAACAACAAACTGACTATCTGCCTTCTTTTTCCTAAATCATTACAAATAATTTATAAAACACATATTTAAATATCTTATGTTATGATTATTAATATTTTGTTGTATTTGCCGTGACTTTAGACAATATTCAATCACACAGAAAACCATTTTGGGTTGCTCTAAAATGTAATTCGAACTTCTCTCTAAAAAAAAATCGAGTGATCACTGACGTCAATCCCCGGGGGAATGAAAAATAGACTGAAAAGAGAGTGAAACTACAATCTTTTCCTAATTTTAGAGACCACTCGATAGTCACTCGATATTCACTCCTAAACAAGACTAGTGACTGACGTGACTCCCGGGAGAGTGAAAACATAGTGAAAATTCACTCTCTTTTTAAAGAGAGTACCGCTCAATTGCAGTGGTCAGTTGCAAAAATTTCTGGGTAAAATGGGCAAGAAATTGTGTTTTTTAGGGTTAAAAAAGCAAAAAAAATTCCGCTCGGTCGCTTTGCTCCCTCGCGTGTACATTAAAGTAGATTGGTTGGGGCACGGGGGGAGGGGGGGGGGGGCACAACTTCATTATTTGCCCCGGGCGCCATAATCTCTAGATACGCCACATTCTTCTTGACGACATGACGTCATATTTCATCTTGTCATGTCGACTTAATATCCATATAATATCATGTCGACATGGAAAGATATTTAACTTACCATGTCTACTTATCACCTTGTATTAGTCGACATGGCAAAATAAATTATCTTGTGAAGTTGACTTCACAATTCATGTCGTCATGATCATTTATTACTATTACGACATGAACTTTTTGTTAAGTCAACTTGGCAAGATAATTTATTTTGCCATGTCGACTAATAAAACATGGTAAGTTAAATATCTTTACATGTGGACATGATATGGATATTAAGTTGACTTGACAAGATAAAATATCTCGTCATGTCTTTAGGTAGAATGGCACATTAACGCTTCCGTATATAGCCTAAAATTAGTTTTGTGGGAATATAAATACGCAGTACCGTACGGGGGATGGGGTTATATATCCCCCCCGGCCCCCAAAAAATATTGAGGAGGAGTGGATGGCCTGTATTATCACCCCCCCCCCAAAAAAAAAAAACAAAAACAAAAACAAAAACAAAAAAAAAAAAAAAAATTGGATAAAATAAATAAGAATTATGATACATTAACTTAAAACTTAAAACTAATAATTATCCAAACTCATTATGTTTGATCTTGAAATACCATCACATTCTTTAAAGATTAGAAGTAAGGAAATAAAAAAAACCGTAACTTCAATGCGAAAATGTCGAAGAAATTATATAATAAAACTTCTTCTTCGAGGGTTGAACAACAAACTGACTATCTGCCTTCTTTTTCCTAAATCATTACAAATAATTTATAAAACACATATTTAAATATCTTATGTTATGATTATTAATATTTTGTTGTATTTGCCGTGACTTTAGACAATATTCAATCACACAGAAAACCATTTTGGGTTGCTCTAAAATGTAAGTTTTATAGACAGATTTTTGAAAAAGTCCCTGATGTGGGAGGGGAGACTCCGCCTCCCCACGTGACCCTCGCCGGTCATTCCCGGCCCCCCCCCCCCCCCCCCCCCCCCCATCACGAATACGGATCGACACCCCTACCGGCACCCCTGATCAAGTCAAAATGTTCAGATCTACTTAACGTAATTGCCGGTTCAAAATTATTAGCCATGACGATTAAATATCAACGAAAGTGGAAAATTTCAGTCATCATGCGGTCACACCGGCCGGTCGTCATCCTCATGATGATAATTACGCAATACATACATGCATCGTACCCCATCCATATCCATGGACCCGCATGGACCACGCCCCCGCGCGCCAAATATATACGTGGTACGTACATATCATGTACGTCGCGCGCGCGATAGACGGATTACAGAGATTGAGAAGATGGATATGGATGGACGTATGCAATGCCAATGGTTTGGATGTTTTCTTCTCCTTTTATTCTCCGAATTTTTTGAAGTAGTTCTTTCTCAAGGACTGTTCGGTACGTAACAGAGTTTTACTGTAAAATTTTTTACTGTATTAATGGGGGATTCGGATTTTATACGAGTGCAAATATCATAGTAGATTTAGATCTACATCACGATCGGAGCCTCGGCCCTCAGGCTCAGGCTCAGGCTCAGGCTCAGCGTCGGAGGGTCCTCCTGCTGCTCAAAAGTTACCCGGTCGGGTCGGGTCTAGCTATACGAGCTCTGACTCTGTGGCTTATCAATCTAATCTGGTACTGGCCACAGAGCTATACAGCCCATGCCTATACTGTGTGTGGAGGAGGATATCAACCAAAAAATCTAGATCTAAATATCACCATTTCCCACATACTGTGAGCCATGCAAACCACCCTCGGAGTTTGCTAAACATGCTAAAGGGGTTACCTTCTAGGATCAACTAAGATTGTGAAAATTGAACGAATAAAAAAGAAAAAAAGCCACAAAATCGGCAGGTGTGATCGTTTTTTTTTTACCTTTTATAAAAAATATATGTAACTTGTATATATGGGACTACACCAATCTTTATCTTGCATGTGTAGTCCCATATTACAAGTTACAAGTGCAAGGTAAAAAAACCCCGATCACACCTGCCGATTTTGTGGCTTTTTTTCTTTTTCATTCATTCAATTTTTACAATCTTAAATTCTTAGTTGATCCTGGAAGGTAACCCCTTTAGCAAACTCCGAGGGTGGTTTGCATGGCTCACAGTAGATCTATGTGGGAAATGGTGATATTTAGATCTAGATTTTTTGGTTGATATCCTCCTCCACACACAGTATAGGCATGGGCTGTATCACTCATCCAATTTACTAGGTTATGATTATAACCTCGTACTCCTCTTACATTACGGGTACGTTGAAACTAAGTTTCACCTAACTCACGCTCTTTTACCTCACCATGAAGTAAATTATTTACTCCGGAGGGGTGACTAGGTATTGAAGCTAGGTCTAGCTGGTAAAATTATCATTAATTTTTCAAACTTAATGATAAAAAAGACAAATCTTACCACCTTCCAAGGCAAGTCGTCTCTGGCATCGGAGCATTTTCGGTGGTATGGTGGTTGTGATAGGAAAATCGGACGGGGAAAAAATACTGCCGACCCTTGTCGTTATGAGGCGCCGTTTGTGAAGTTATATTTTTTAAAGAAACTGTATATCATTTGTATATGTTTTTCCACTTAATTGATAAAGGGAGAGGGAGAGGGAGAGGGAGAGGCTGAAAAATTTGTGGATCTGTAAATAAACTATTGTTGTAACTAAGTATGATATCTGTTGGGATTTTTTTTACTTATGTATTCGTAATGCTCTTGTTTAATGTGTCTGTTGATTTAAGCTTATCACACTTTTTCTTAATAATAACATTGTATATTTGAAAACCTTTCTAGATCTATGCCTCGCTATTTATTCATCCTTCTGAACATCATTATACAAGACAGATACAAAAATTCAATTTATTAAATCAAGCCTCCACAAAGTTACCTATTCCCTTTTAAGGGATACAGTGTCAAGCAAAGATATTGGATATTGTGACAATTGTTATTTATAAATCGTGATAAGTGAATCCTCTCCCCCCCCCCCCCCCTTCACATAAATAAATATTGTGAAATCATTTATACTTGAAAGCAAAATAGATAAATATAAATAATGGATATTGTTAAATCATCATTTATAAATAATTAAAAACATGAAAATTATTATTCATAAATACCTGTACTCATTCTATGACATTTTCATACGAATAATTATTTGACAAAAAAAATTGTCTAAATTATAAATTTACAAACGGCGGCTCATACCACGGAACCCCCAAAAGTAATCTTCTATATCGGGCACAAGAGGGCAGCAAAATACATAAAAACGGTACAATCAACTCGTTCAACTGTTACCTCAGCCCAGTCACGGCAAACAACTTTCAAGCTCCAAAATTCGGCTTTTTCAATACCAAGGTGCAGAAACTTTACATCAAATTCAAGAGTAGACCCAAGGCAAGGTATTGGTAAGTGATGTTCCAATTTTACCTTGATATTTATTATGTTTTGGTTAGGACTATTACAGCAGGCTGCACATTCAGCAGGGGTACGTGATCTCAAGTGGAACCGAATGGTTCCGAAGCACGAGTGGGCTGTATAGCTCTGTGGCCAGTACCAGATTGATAAGCCACAGAGCTTGTATAGCTAGGTCGGGTCTACTCTAGCCATACGGGTTTGACACACAACCTCGCACTCCATACCTTCATACCACAGAGAATTGCCTCACATAGTTTTTAGAGCAATCTCCATAGAGTTATCTCACATAGAGTTATCTCCAATAACCTCGCATAAGTGTGAGTGCACATAGAGAGTGTGTAATCTTCATTCCAGCACATATTTGTGTTTTGAAGAAAGTAGCAAGATCGCCGGACAATAATAGCCTGAAAATTTCACCTGATAATTAACAGTTAAGCCTTCAAGCTTCATTGACATCATGATCATGGGCTTGTCAATTAAGACTCAAGCCAGGTGATAAGCTTAAAGTACTGTTAAAGTAAAGATCAAATTGAAAAATTGTGAAGAATTTAGTATGAAAATTGAAATCAGCTTTTCTATCATCCTAAAATGTAGAAGGAAGTATTTTCTCAAAATGTTGTTTATTATAGTGCAGGGCAGTGGCGCAAATCCATTTTGACATTCGGGGGGGGGGGGGGGACATTCGCCTCCAAAATTCTCTGACAAGCCCCCCCCCCCCCCCAAAAAAAAAGGTTATTCAACTCTGACAAGCAAAAAAAAAAAAAAAAAGGTTATTCAAAAAGGTGGGGGGGGGGGGGGGTAGCCTGGAAGGCTCTGTGAAGAGTAAAAAAAAAAAAAAGCTGACACTACTCTTCACAGAGCCTGGTTTATTAACCCCACTCTGCAATAGAGCAGCCATTTTAATGTCATCGACCTACAGTCACACAATTTTCAGATCCACCATACGTTAGACAAGACTGCTACTGCATGCATGCAGAAGACGCACAATCAAAATGCGTGCGATGCCCGTGCGCGTGCTTAACTTGTAGCGGTCTTGTCTAACGTATGGTGGATCTGAAAATTGCGTGATTGACTGTAGGTCGATGATATTACGGGACACTTCCGGGTCTACGAGCATAGTGAAGGCTTTTTCGGGGCGTCGTTCGGACAACATTCAACCTACCGGTAACCATTAAAATTAATATTTCACATTTTTTCCCCCAATATTTTTTAATTCTAGGGTAAAAAATGGGGTTTTAATATTCTAAAGCTATGGTGAAGAGGAGATGAGAGAAGCTGGCTCACAGTAAAGGTGATTTTCAGGAGGTTCTTTAGACTCTAAAATGGCTGCTCTATTGCAGAGTGGGGTTAAAAAACCAGGCTCTGTGAAGAGTAGCGTCAGCTTTTTCTTTTTTTACTCTTCACAGTGCCTTCCAGGCCGGGGGGGGGACATTCGCCTCCAAAATTCTCTGACAAGCAAAAAAATAAAAGTTATTCTAAAAGGTGGGGGGGGGGACATTCGCCTATTTTCAAAAAGATGGGGGGGGGGGACATGTCCCCCTGTCCTCCCCTGGATTTGCGCCCATGGTGCAGGGCTGCCAACCTTGAGTGAGAGTTTAGTGAGACATTGGGAGGGAGCAGAGCAGCCAAGCCCAAGGGAGCAAAGCAATCGAGGGGGAAAGATGTGGAAGGGGGCATGTCCCCCCTTCCATGGTAGGGAGCTTTGACAATTTTACATTTTAAATGGTGCAATCTGGTGCATACTTTAGTCATGATTTCAAAATGTACATAGAAGCAGTATTAATGTACTAAATTAAATTGAACTAGAACTGCAATCATATCGGAACGATGTGCATGCAATGTCGTCCGCATCTTTCATTTTATTTAGAAGTTGACAGGTGAAATATAAAGTTATGTATGTTAAAACATGATATAAGATAAGATGGGAGAAAATAATGCATACTGTACAATTAGGAGATGATAGAATCGTGAAAACAAGAAACAACGAACAAAAAACAAAGAATGATGATGATAATGGTGATGACAATGATGATGATGGTGATGATGGTAATGGTGGTGTTGATGATAATGATGATGGTTATAATGATGATGATGATGACGATGATGATAATGGTGATGATTATGATGATGATGATGATGATGATGATGATGATGATGTGGCTTGCACACTATATGTGACATAAAGCATACCACGCCACATCGGCTTTGCATAGAATTGTATTGAAGAAAATGTTAAATGGCATGTACTGAAATGGCTTTATTTTCTAATAACTTGGCTCTTTTTTGTTCTTTATGTGCCGTATTTGGTATCATACGAAAGAACATTTCATGGCCATCATTTTGAGACCACTCTCATATTTTTATGACAATCCTATCGAAGCATGTGATGCAGGATAGATTTAGAGAACAAAATGGCGTCTAAAATGTCACGCTTGACCGATTTTAAAAATCCGGCTTCGAGATTCTCTTCATTTTGCCTCAAAGAATATGCCTGCAAAATTTCAAGAAAAATAAAGATCGTTCAGGGGGCCAAAGTCGTGTAACCGATTTGCCCCATAGACAATACGTGTAAAGCATGGGCGGAAACTGTGCAGGATCCGTATTATGACCTGATTTAAATCGCGATTTACTGAAAATTTTCTGTGAGACCTTATACCGTGTTTGGTATCCCCGAGAAGGGAATTTCATTGCGGTCATTTTGAGCTGACTGCTGTTAGGGTGCCATTTAAAATAAGCATATTATTCAATAATATGTCATGCATGGTAAATTGAGGTTTTTCCGCACTTACTTTGCGATGACGTCATCAGTTTTCATAAAATTTGGCTAACAGTTGTTAAATACATAAATACACATACCCACAAAATTTCAAAGACGTAGGTTAAAGTTTCGCAAAATTAGAGCAAGTTGAAGTGGTTTCGGCATTTCCGTAAATATCGTGATTTTGACGAGCAATTTTCGCAAAGTCGGTCAGTGATAAGGTTTTTTTTTTTTAATTTGGCTGAAAAGGGTATATCTTGAAGTATCTAAATCCAAAAAAGGGTATGGGTTTATCCAAGCATGACGGAGATACGGCCACAAGAAAATAGCCATTTTTGAAAATTTAGAGGGCGCTAATTATATTATGGGGAATCATTGAAGCATGAAATTTAGCAGGTATGTGTGCAATGATAAGATAAAGCCACAGTCTAAATTTGAGACAAAAATGAATTGATATGAGGAAGTTATGGCATTTTTTCATTTTCAGAAGTGAATATTTTAAGAAATTTAGCATTTTTCCACATGGCCGATTTCGGACTTAAATTTAGAGTATGAAGATGGAATTTTTTGTATAATATTTTTTATGGTTATGTAAAGAGCAACTCTTGGACGATCTAGAGGAATTTGTTAGAAGTCTGTAGGATGTAGGATAGTGGAGATAGGCCAGGAGAAGAATGGCATGAAAATGGCATGAAAATGGACAAAATGGCGCCTGGATGGTCATGCATGAGTGATTTCGAAAAATGAAAAGTTATAGGATCAAGATGAAATGGCAAGGAACTATGGGGCGCCAAGTGTTCACCTACTTATTCCGTCCAAATCTGGCTCATTTTGTTACAAAATTCAATCAAAACTCGTTTTTGTTACAAAATTATTGAATAGCTATTCATTTTGTAACAAAATGAATTTAATAGGGTAATTTTGTAACAAAAAAAAATTCTGTTACAAAATTAAAATTATGGAATCATTTTGTCCGATTTCATTTTGTAACGAAAATCATTCTGTTACAAAATCAACATGACAAAATTTTCATTTTGTTACAAAAATCATTCTGTTACAAAATGAACATGTCCAATTACATTTTGTAACGAAAATTATTTTGTCCGTTCTCATTTTGTAACGAAAATAATTTTGTTACAAAATTAACATACGAAATTATTTTGTCCATTCTCATTTTGTAACAAAAATCATTCTGTTACAAAATGAACATGACAAAATTATTTTGTTCATTTTTATTTTGTAACAAAAATTATTTTGTTACAAAATTATTTTGTTCATTTTCATTTTGTAACCAAATTCATTTGGTTACAAAATTAGCATGACAAAATTTATTTTGTCCATTGTCATTCTGTAACAAAAATCATTCTGTTACAAAATTAGCATGACAAAATTTATTTTGTCCATTTTCATTTTGTAACAAAAATCATTTTGTTACAAAATTAGTATGACAAAATTGGTTTTGTCCATTTTCATTTTGTAACAAAAATCATTTTGTTACAAAATTAGCATGACAAAATTGGTTTTGTCCATTTTCATTTTGTAACAGAAATCATTTTGTTACAAAATTAGCATGACAAAATTTGTTTTGTCCATTTTCATTTTGTAACAAAAATCATTTTGTTACAAAATTAGCATGACAAAATTGGTTTTGTCCATTTTCATTTTGTAACAAAAATCATTTTGTTACACAATCAGCATGACAAAATTGGTTTTGTCCATTTTCATTTGGTAACAGAATGAGTTTTGAGTGAATTTCATCAGCAATTGAGGCAAGTCTGTACAGAATAGGTTGGTGAACACTTGGCGCCCATAGGGTCGCCAAGTGTTTTACCGAATAGGAAAGTGAACACTTGGCGCCTCTCTGTGCGCCAAGTGTTCACCTACCTATTCCGTAAAACACTTGGCGACCCCATGGTCGCCAAGTGTTCACCGACCTATTCGGTAAAATGCCCAACCTTCCTTTCTAGTCAAATCAGCGACATATAAACAAGAACGCTGATTGGCTGCCTGGTTGGCATACCAAGCTCACATGATCCCCCCTCCCCCCCCCCCCCCCCCCCCGTTCTCCGCCCTCCCCACGCTATTGGGCAGTGCGAGCTAGCGCATAGCGCGCGCTGTTTAATTATGCAATCGAAGTACTAGTGTACGTGCAGGTGTACGGTACGTGTACGTACTACGTCGATTTGTATATAGGATATTGCATGCAGATCGTCCATCTTTATCATACACTGTACTCAATCCATACGCCACATCGGAAAGATCCTTTATTTTGCTGCATTTAGAATGTTATGATTGTGTCATATCGAGGCAGAAATAATAGAAGGTAAGCTTGAAACTGTAAACAAAGCTTAGACTGTCTACAGAGTACTGCTATAGTATACATGTAGGCTAGGCTCAGAGCAAGGAGTTGATAACTCCTTGCTCAGAGTAGACGTTGTAATTCCGGACAGGTTGTTAAACTTAATCCGGACAGGTCATTTTTAAACAGTAAATCGAAAAACTTTTCATGCAAATTGTCACAAATCTTTCACAGGATAGGTTGAAAATCATGTGAATTGCAAATATTCACTGGTTTTAGTTATACTTGATGCATGTTTTCCGTAAAATCTGGAGGCAAAATTGCCAGGCTAATTTTTGTTAAGTGTCCGGAAATGCAACTCCCTATCCTAGTGTAGTCAAACTTAATAGTACTATTATTAGTGAAAAAAAAACACTCACACTTATGCGAGGTTATTGGAGATAACCTCGCACTGTGTACCTTCATACCGTGAGCAATTGCCTCCCATAGCAAGTGTGTGATATCTTGCACATATGTGTGCGGCAGAGGAGCAAGATCACCGACCAAAAACAGCCTGAAAATTTCACTTGTTCAAGATGATAAAGATCCTATCAAAGGATCTGGCATGAAATTAGATATTCTATCACTCTAAAATGTAGAAGGAAGTATTTTCTCAAAATTTTGCTGATTTAGTCAAGGATTGTAATTCCGAACAGATTGTATTACCGAACGTGTACAGTTAAGCACCTAAAATGGGTTTTCATACGCGTGGGATTACGCGTATGAAAACCACACTATTGAAACAAAGGTTGTGTCTTTTTTTCCATAGGTTTCACATGTTCGGAAATACAGTACCTTTTTCAAGGGACCAAAACACCACGTCGTAGGGAAGGGTTCACTCGGAAGGAAATATCTTTTTAAAATTCCATCAACTTCTTTATCTGTAGGACTTTGAGCATTCATTATGTAAGTTTGACAGATAGACCCCTATTCGTTTGATTTTTATTTGCTATCGAATCATTGATTTTCTGAAAAGTATTCTGACACTGGATCCACCACCTTATTGGTGTTTTTACCTCTTCAACTTTTAGGTCGTGACAGACCAAAATTGACACAGCTCCATATAGTGATGGTCCCGTGAGTGTAAAAAAACTAATACCTACATATATGATATAGCGGGCATAGGCCTAGACCGAAAATTCTGTCTCTCGTTCGTTAGCTCTTTGAGACAGAAATGGTCGTACTCGTATCACTCTGCTGTGCAAACCGAATACACATTGACTTACACACTAATAACAGTCTGAAAGCCGCAGCATACTCATTCATCTTTTCAAGAGGTTGTATAACCCCCTTCCAGGAAAAAGGTCATTTTTTCATTGCTCTAGTTGTTTATTCTGGCTCTTTTATCAATAATATGTAATAACTGAACATTAAAAAATACTGTTTGGGTGGTTTTCCTCAGAATTTCCTGTTTTGGTCAAAATTTTGCTAGGTGGTATTTACCAGTAGTTATTAATTGCCCGAAAATTCCAGCCCCAGTATTTCTTGGTCAACCCTGTTTGGGTTAGAATTTTAAATTTTGGATGTAAAGTTGCATTTTGGGTCATTTTGAAACTCTTAAAAAAATTTTTTTTTTAGTCAGATGGGGTGTTATAAGGCCCTTAAACATTTGGGTAAATTTTTCTTTGGAAGCTTAGGGACAATATTTTGTCAGAAGGAAGAGCTGTGGATTTTTTAAACGAAAAATATTCAATACTGACTAAACTGTTCATGGGGAAGGGGGTAAAGTATGTTTTATGTACCTTCTGAAATAAAAACACCAAAGTGCCCCTTGATAAAGCTTTGCTTCCCCCCCCCCCCCCACGTCTATATAAAGAAAATCATCTTGGTACCTTCTGACGATGAGAATTAAAAGCGTTTTATTCATTTCAGTTCAAATTTACATAATATACCCCCCCCCCACTTCCATTGTCCGAGCCCGATATTCTGCCACTGAATCGGCCAATGGGGGGGGGGGGGCACCTTCAGTTCGGCGGACAAAAGATGCCCCCTCCTCCACTTCCATTGTCCGTGCCCGATGTTCCACCAAGGCTCAGACAATGTAAGGGGGCACCTTTTGTCCACCAAACAAAAGGTCCCCCCCCCCCCACATCCATTGTGCGAGCCCGACATTCCACCGCCTCTGAAATATATCATCTAGTCTACAATCAATTTTTAAGTAATAGCTAGACAGTTGCATCTTAAGCGAGAAGAGCTAGCAACCTCAATGTCGCTGCTGGGTGGACATGGTGGGGATACATTAATTAGTAGTGGACACACTTCTTCCCATAGCACAAGATTAAAAACTTTTTTAAAAATTGTCTTTCATGTGTACAGATGCCACAGGTAACCTGCACATTGGATTCTTCTGATGCTATGGCAAGTACAGTCAGCCATCACTGCTAGTATTCTGAAGAAAACTGCTGTCTGTCTTAGTCCAGGCATAACATTACTTGCAAAGGACCTAAAGGTAAATGAAAGTATTGTAATCTGAAACTTTTTTAGTCTTATGACATATTTCCATCAGTCACTAGTTGTTTTTTCTATGTAAACCATCAAGCTAATGACAAGTTCAAATCAATCTTAGAATGAGTACTAACTGTTTAGTAAATTCCACACTCCCCCCCCCAAAAAAAAAATAAATAAATAAAAAGAATAAACAAAGACGAAATTTGTTTTACATTGTCATAATAAGCACCTGTGTATTATGCAAATATATCAGATGCTATATTAATTTAAAATTCATGCTCTCTTTCTTTCTTCAATTATCCAAACATAAACATGTAACAGTAATGGCTTTTTAGTATACTAAACTTAAATCTCTAATATTTCTTTAGATCAGGCACAACAATACTTCCTGTTTTAAATACATATGCTGATTGCAAACTTAATGGTGTAAGACAAAATGTTGATATACATGTACATACACAAAGTAGAAGTAAATAAAAAATAAAGCTTAGCCAATAGATTGGCCCTTTCCAGAATCTTTCAAATGAGTAAATGACCTAGGGGACAACAAATTAGATCTCTCATCAACTGATTCTTCTTTTTTTCAGTTCTTCTGACTGTTTGCAGTATACTTGAGGATAACTCCATGTAGACTGGACCTTGACTGACTGCAGGGTTCTCCTGGTATCCACAAAGGTCACTGCAGATTGTACTGAGCTGCAAACTGTCCTTCTTGTTCACCCATGAAGCCAAAGGGAGCCTTTCATTTATGCATGCATGGAATGATAGATGATTAAAAAGTAACAACATATCAGGGCAATTCTAAGGTGTATTAGGTCATTTGTTTTCCCCATAATTTACCAGGTATTATGGAGTTCTGAGCATTATTGACTTCGAAAGTGTAATTTTCCTTGACATTTGTTGGGATGTACACTCTAGTAGGGCTCTTAAATTAATATAATGAATATATACTAAAATCTTCAATCTAGTCGGTAGCGTAAGGGGCAAAATACATTGGACTTGCCCATCAAACAAATAAAAGTAATAAATTAGCAAGAATAAGGTGCCATGGACTTATTAGTTACAGAACATTCATTTATAACTGAAAGACAAGTTACAATGATACAACCTACCATTACAAACATCCTTACCTCTCTTTTGTTTTCTGTATATATATCGTCTGACATGATTAAATGTTAATGTTACCACCTCATCTGGATAATTTAATGAAATAGTTCAGATTCAAACTGTAATGGTACAAAGCTTTGCATATTTACTGTTCTCTGTCCTGGTAGAGTAAATGATGCTGTCTCTCCATCAGAGATATTATAAAAATATTTTTATGTGCAATGTTCTGTTTGTTAAATACATGTAATATACATGTTCTAGGCCTTGTTTGGTATCATAAAATGTGGCACTCTCAGACATTTTATCTCACTGAATGCTCGCCATGCCATTCATGTAAGGTTCATTCACCTCTTGGTACGGACTCGGCTAATGCATTGTTTCTCTATCTATGCTTTCCCCCTTTAACTGAGACAAACTCAGTTGGTCAAAGACTATTGGCATGGCTTGCTGAACTGAGAAATGTTTTTCATGACCTCTTATTTTATTATTCTTTAAAAATATTCTGTTTATTTTCCCCTCTTTTCTTATTTCTGTTTTCTATATTATGCAAAAGATGACCAATGTGAGTTCTATTTCTGGTTTTGTAACAAATGATGGCACACACTTTATTCTTGTTCATTATTATAGCACAATTATGTTTGAAGGGAACTGTATACTGCAGTATATTAGTTCTTGTGAATGTAATTGGTAATAAAATATCTAGCAATCTTTTGATATAAACACCCTGTGTATTCTCTCTCTCTCACACTCATTGCTTCCTCTTCACCCCCACCCCCCCCCCCCCCATTTTCCCCTTTCTTTATTTTCTCTTTCAAATTATAAATGACATGTTAATGAGGGATGTGGTGGAATTCAGTCGTAGCATAACATTTTTTTTTAAATACCCAGGTAATATTTTTATTTGGATCTTCTTTTATAAATTTTGAGTTGATACATGTACATGTGCAACTTAAAATGTACATGTACATGTTTGCAACCAGTGGTAGGCTTTATGGAACGGTTATTCAATTCAGTTTTTCTGTCCCTGGTGTTCTAGTTGATGCATTGTATATTTGGTCAATTTATTTTTATTACTTGTAATGTTTCTTTGCCAAATAAAGTAATGATAATGAAATATAGAAAAACCAAATAATATTGTAGCCCCAAGGTAAATTTGCAGTGATGTAAGTTGTGTGAGTGGAATGATTAACTGAAAGTGGCTGTGTGGTTGATATGATGCATGAATGTCGACCAGTTTGAATGTAGGGTATGTCGAGTTTGTGTTTTCCAGCTTCCTTTGGGTTAATCTAAGGATCCAGGGGCAGATCCAGTATTTTTAAATGGAGAGGGGGGGGGGGGGGTGGTATTCTACTTGTACTTATTCAAAATTTCCACGGGGAATTGCCCCCCCCCCCACCTGGATTGTTGCCCCTGTAATTCACAAACACACCACACACACAAATATACATGTAGATCTGTATTAAAAATATAAAAAGGGGTCCAGACCTCATGACTCCCCCCCCCCCCCCCTCATTTGGGATACCGCAAGGGTCAATTGTTGGGCCACAGTTATTTACATATTACATTAGGTGTATTGGTAACATCATCAGCCAGCATTCAGTTCAATACCATGTGTATGCTGATGACATCCAGATGTTTACCATTTTTGATCCTACCAAGCCTGGAGATGCAGCTTGCGCATACTACCGTATCTCGAAGTGCTTAGAAGACATACAATCATGGCTTGTCAGTAATAAATTGAAGTTGAATTCCGGTAAAACTGAGTTCTTCATTGCTGCATCATCCACCGACTTGAATCGGTTCAATGACCTTTCATTTTCTATTGATGATCTAGACATCCCAATGTCTTCAACAATCAAGGATCTGGGTGTTGTCTTTGATAAGGAAATGAAAATGTCTGACCATGTAACAAACTTGTGTCGTACCCTCAATTGGCAAATTTACAACCTCAATCGCATCAGGGGGTACTTAAATAAAGACACTTGTCATAATGTTGTTAGAGCACTTGTGCTATCCAGGCTTGACTATGGTGGATGTTTGCTTGGGGTCATCAGTAAACAGGACCTGGGCAGACTTCAACGTCTTCAGAATAAGTGTGCTCGTCTAATATGTCAAAAACCAAAATGGTCCCACGTCACTCCATTACTCAATGAACTTCACTGGTTTCCCGTTTCTAAGAGAATACAATACCGTATACTGGTTCAGACTTACAAATCACTGTCAACCACACTTCCTCAATACATCTCTTCACTCTTTCAGCAACAGAGAACATCATATTCTCTTCGTTCTACCTCTGCTCCTTCCTATGTCATTCCAAAATCCTGAAAACAGGCTGGCTTCAAGTCCTTTCAGTCACTTGCTCCACAACTTTGGAACAGACTCCCCGCATCTCTCCGTAATAGCACATCACTTGACATCTTCAAGAAACATCTAAAAACTTACTTATACAATTCTTAATTTACTTGAATAGACTTTAGGTGACAGCGCCTTGTATCCTTTGGAAAAGGCGCTATATAAATCCAATTATTATTATTATTATTATTATCTGATCCGTGGGATATGTGTGGCACCTTATCTTAAGTGTGCTTCCCCACCCCTTGATCCGCTTCAAAGCCTGCATACGGATTTCAAACCCTGGACAGTTGTTCATTTCTCAAAAAGTAAACAGAAAATGATGCTGGCAAGCCTATATTACTCGTTCAGTAACTCTTTCAAAAAAAACTCTACAAAGCCCGGACTAAAAGAAATATGCAGGCAAATGCATCAAAATTTCCAAAAAAGTAGGCAGCAACACACAAAAAAATTCTACAATTATAAAAGAAGTGAAATAATAAGTGTCAAATTTGTGAATTTTGCATAGAAACGTATGTAGGCCGCGCGCGCGTCAACATTTGCACAGCCACGCACGGCCCTCCATGCGCGCTCCTTGACTGCATCGAATCTCCGCGCGTGCAGACATACGTGCCTAGTATGCACCCCCACCCCCCCCCCCCCCCAACGCACAAGCACAGCGCACAACAAAAACACACACACGTCGCTGATTTGACAGGCAGGAAGGATTAGGTCGCATGCATGTTGTGCACGAACGCGAACGTACACGGGCATTTTACCGAATAGGTCGGTGAACACTTGGCGCCCATAGGGTCGCCAAGTGTTTTACGGAATAGGTAGGTGAACACTTGGCGCACAGAGAGGCGCCAAGTGTTCACCTTCCTATTCGGTAAAACACTTGGCGACCCTATGGGCGCCAAGTGTTCACCAACCTATTCTGTACAGACTTGCCTAAATTGCAGATAAAATTCACTCAAAACTCACTCTGTTACAAAATGAAAATGGACAAAACCAATTTTGTCATGCTAATTTTGTAACAAAATGAATTTTGTTACAAAATGAAAATGGACAAAACCAATTTTGTCATGCTGATTTTGTAACAAAATGAATTTTGTTACAAAATGAAAATGGACAAAACAAATTTTGTCATGCTAATTTTGTAACAAAATGATTTTTGTTACAAAATGAAAATGGGCAAAACCAATTTTGTCATGCTAATTTTGTAACAAAATGATTTTTGTTACAAAATGAAAATGGACAAAACAAATTTTGTCATGCTAATTTTGTAACAAAATGATTTTTGTTACAAAATGAAAATGGACAAAACCAATTTTGTCATGCTAATTTTGTAGCAAAATGATTTTTGTTACAAAATGAAAATGGACAAAACAAATTTTGTCATACTAATTTTGTAACAGAATGATTTTTGTTACAAAATGAAAATGGACAAAATAAATTTTGTCATGCTAATTTTGTAACAGAATGATTTTTGTTACAAAATGAAAATGAACAAAATAATTTTGTAACAGAATAATTTTTGTTACAAAATAAAAATGAACAAAATAATTTTGTCATGTTCATTTTGTAACAGAATGATTTTTGTTACAAAATGAGAATGGACAAAATAATTTCGTATGTTAATTTTGTAACAAAATTATTTTCGTTACAAAATGAGAACGGACAAAATAATTTTCGTTACAAAATGTAATTGGACATGTTCATTTTGTAACAGAATGATTTTTGTAACAAAATGAAAATTTTGTCATGTTAATTTTGTAACAGAATGATTTTCGTTACAAAATGAAATCGGACAAAATGATTCCGTAATTTTAATTTTGTAACAGAATTTTTTTTGGTTACAAAATTACCCTATTAAATTCATTTTGTAACAAAATGAATAGCTATTCAATAATTTTGTAACAAAAACGAGTTTTGATTGAATTTTGTAACAAAATGAGCCAGAATTGGACTAAATAAGTAGGTGAACACTTGGCGCCCCATAAGGAACATGCATATGAAATTTGAAAGGAAATGGACATCAGGAAAGTACCTAAACAGTGATAACAAGCACTACGTGCAAAACAAATAGGATTTTGGTGGAAGAAGAATGCAGAACGTGAACGAAAACAAGGCAATGTTGTAGGACGACATTGCAATAAGTAATACCCCAGTAAATAGGTTACATTGTTATTAATGCTACATGTAGTTCACTGACCATGAAAAATTACAAAGTTCTAGATTTGTAACTGCATGATTTTGAATATGAATTTCAAGAGTTATAAACTTACAATGAAAGATCCTGCTGTCCGGCCGTAGAGAGATGTGTCACACCAAGTAATAGTGGTCATACTGACCACTAAGCGGGACAAATGCAAAAATACTACTCATTTTCTACTATAGGGGAAAAATAAGATAAATATTTCAAATACTTCCTTTCAAATTCAGCTCTTAAAAATCTTACTCCTACCTTAAATGGCCGTTAGGAAGAACTCCTGATATTTCCAGCAAAATTCAAAGACAAAATCATGTCCAAAACCGAAGAAATCCCCACCGATTTTTTTCACGATCGCAGGTTGTTTTCTTTCCGCCGATGTTTCAGAATAAACTCTGCCAATAAAATTTTGTCCACAAAGAAACTTGGTACCGCGCACATCGATCTCTATGATCGCGCACACGGAAAAATGGGACTTTTACATGTGTGTGCGATAGGGGCCGAATTTTTAACGGCGGAATGTTTTTGGGGAGAGATGTCAGTGCTGGCAGCGATCAGGAAATGTACACAATGACTTGCGATACCCCGTTTCGCCAGAACTGACAGTAAATTACAGATTTCATTTTTGGAAATATCTTTTCCAACATCGGTGAGTTGAATTTATTGTATTTCATGGATATGTTGGTGTCGGTTTTTGTAAATTAAATGCCGATTTTGCGTGAATGTTGGTGACTTTTCCGGCTCTGTGCCCCCTCTTTTACAAAATCCTGGATCCGCCCCTGAGTACTACCATAATGTGAATTTACCGATGAGATCAATTTCTGGGTTATACTGTATAATCTCTATCTTTGATATCATGATTCATGAATACTTTCTCTTTGCAATATTTTGTTATCATGTAAGTACAGATCAAATGTCCTGTATGAAAGGTCTTTTGTGATTTGTAACTTTTATTAGCCAGCCTGCCTTTTGATTTTTTTGAAAACTACAGTATTTTGAATTTTCATACATTAAACATGTACATGTAATTTATTAATACGAATTGCACTTTATATGTAATATATGCAAATGTTGATTTATTTTTATTGTGAATATGACATCATAGGTATTTTGACTATTGTCATGTGTTTTATTGCCAATAAAACCGAAATTGAATTGAAATTGAAAAGGTAAGTAAAGTCCTTTTCTATCAAAATGCAGAGAACTTGATATTGTCTTTTACAACATTTCCTTTGGAAAATTTTCGATGTTAGAATTGAAAAAAACAAACTTCTTTTTGATACTGTAGATGTGAGGCTTGTAGGAGGGTCCAATGATGCCGAAGGGAGAGTGGAGATCTACTACGCCTCACAATGGGGTACAGTATGTGATGATAACTGGGACACAGAGGAGTCGCTGGTGGTGTGTAAGCAGCTGGGTTATTCTGGAAATGCCGAAACTCACGCCAAGGCTGCCTTTGGTCAAGGAAGTGGGCCGATCTGGTTAGATGATGTGAGTTGTACAGGGACTGAGAGGTCATTATGGTTGTGCGCTCATCGCCTTTGGGGAAACAATGACTGTAGTCATTCAGAAGATGTAGGTGTCAGGTGTCAGGCAGGAGGTGGTAAGTTTAGTTAATACCAAGTTTTAGTCATTAACTGAAAAGATGTTTGGTACTACAAAATCGGAAAATGGCTTTGAAGAGAGACATACTTCAGCTTTTCGTCTTGTACTCATCAGAGTACACCGCAAGAATGAAAAGAAAGCCAGAATCCAACAATTGATATAACAGAAAACTGAAGGAACAAAGCGTGCAAAAGATACAACAGGTTTTGTTCATACTGTTCATCTTGGTTCAATGTTCTCAGCCGAGCGAGAAACTTTACACATCTGCGCATGCTCGTAGCCACATACATTCAGCTCACCGACCCTATTCTGTGCCAACAGAAAGAGTTCGTGAGGATGCTCGTATTATTTTAGCTCCCGTTAATACAAAACCTGCTGGCAATAAGCCTAATTTCCTGTTATTTTCAGGCAGCCAATCAAAACCTGTTATATATTTTGCTTTTTCCTTGTTCCTTTAAGTTTCTGGTTATATTGTTCGATTTCAGCTTTCTGTTCATTCTTGCGTTATACTCTGATGAGTGCAAGACGAAAAGCTTCATTATGTCTCTCTTCAACGCCATTTTCCGATTTTATTTATTACTTACTAAAGAGGTGAGTTTTGCTATAAAAATCTTTAATTCTTAAACTGAAATGTAAATTCCAATTACATAGACCTTAATACTAGAGAGTTATTCGTTAAATATTTAATCTAATTGATGTCAAAGTTGAGTTTGCATATATAGTGCTAGTCAAAGTTTTGGTACACCCTGGATTTTGAAATGAGTCTTTACTTCAGTGTCTATTCCCATTTCCCCCACATAATGAGCATGTCTAGGCCCTTACAAATGTTGGTGTTTTATACATGATTGATGATATTCCTGACCACCATGAATGCCACAACATATTTCCAAAACATACTCTGTCTTTAATCAGATGCCATTTCACACAACATCACAGTAACAACCCCGAAAACATATTTTTATTCAAGCTAAACAATATGCAGGATCGATCAGTGGATACAAAAATAGATATAACATGGAATAACAGCCTTAGTGAGCATAGTTTCTGTACATGAACCCTAAATGACATATGTGGGACGAGTTGAAAAGAAGTGGCAAAGAGACTTTCTGGACTGTTGCTGCATGAATATATTTAAAGTTAATAAATGAAAGTAGTCATACATGTAGGCATGGTAAATGTATTTGATTTAAAAGGCTGTAACCAAAATTTTGAGGATCTCTAATGTAAGAGTCAGTTTTCTATCAGTTTTGGGCAAGAAGGTGTGTTAAAAATCTAGTATCATTAGGCTGCTTTTTGCCAGCAAAAAGCGAGACATGCACCTACAGGTGTATGTCTCGCTTTTTCGACGGTGGCAGCATCAACAATTTTGGAAATGCTCTCATTTCAACATTGTATATTCAATTTCCATGAAACTTACACATAGGGGTTGTGGAGTATCACAAATAATGTGGAACAAATTTCAGGTCAAAAAAAAAAAAGTCGAGGTCAAAGGTCAATTAAGGGCAATTGAGTTCGATTGTGTTCCAAAAACGTAACCTGAGGTTAAGTTTTTGAATTTTTACTTTATTTCAAAAGTATTTGTTCAAATTCTTTGAAACTTGGCTTCATTCTTTGTAGGGATTTTCTTTATGTCATCCTCTTTCAAATGAATACCCAAATCTTACATTTTCATCGTATTAAAGGTCACCTACTGACAGTTTAACTCAGTTAAGTTGTTGGTAAAATTTGGTTTTATTTCATACACATATTCTGCTTCTTTAAAACACACAGCTTAATTTCAAATGAACTTCAGCATCCAATGAATCTTAGTTTAAGGGGATTTAAGTTGGCCCACACGAGGGGGGGAGCTTAGGGGCAGCACCCCTTTAGTGCCCCAACATTTGATTTTTCACCAAGTGAAAATTGTGCCCCGATAATTCCACAGTGCAGGCGAGACTGCCTTGGGCACTTCCCTTTTTTAAAAATCAAGAAAGAAAAATGCACATGTACATGTAAGTATCAAAACATTATATGTAGATTATCTTTATATACAGTTTAGTATCCAAGCTTGTAAAAATGCTTCTGAGAATCTGCAGAAGGTCATTACAAAAAAAATAAAAACTGATTTAAATACTTGTCACTGAAGCTCTTGACCAGCACTGTATGTGTATAGAAAAGAAATTGGAAAGGTTCAAACAAATGATTTTAAAAAGATATTTTCATGAAATTGTCCTTGTTCAAAATTCTGGATATACGATGTTCTAGCGGAGGAAGAGGGGATAGAGTATCACATCGTTAAAGATATTGCGGTTTTTGACGGGGTATATTTTCTGAACATCATTATTTGCAATGGGTTGTCCAGATATCAAATGCAAATAAACAACAAATTTAAATTCATTATGAAATGAAATATGAGTCAAAGTGAAATAAAACTTTTTTGCATTATTTCTCACTGAAATGATGTGGACTTTGTCTATCAGTTTCTGAGGGATCATTGAGACTTGTAAGAGGATCAACTGAGAATGAGGGGCGGATCGAGATCTACCATAACGCGCAATGGGGCACCGTGTGCGATGACAGATGGCATCCAGAAGATGCAGATGTAGCCTGTCGGCAACTTGGCTACCCAGGGGTCGATGTAATAATTGACGTTGATAGTGGATTTGGACCAATCTGGTTGGATGAGCTGAGGTGCACAGGCACGGAGCTGACACTTTCTTCATGCTCTCACAATGGTTGGGGAATCAATGACTGCACCCATTCAGAAGACGCAGGAATGCGGTGCTTACTCAATGTTGGTAAGATGTATAAACTTCATTCTAAACTTCAAATGTATTATAATTATTATTAAACATGTTTGTTGATTGGATTGTTGCAAGAGTCAAATATGTTCTGGAAGAGAATTTCATTTTGCATAATAATTGCCTAGATGATATTCTTTAATCTTCAAATCAGTTTGATGTAACATGACAAAGGGACATTAATCTACATTTGCCACACTCCATCCAGGGTTTTTTTTCATAAAGCTGTTCATAAAGTAACGCATGACTTTATGAATGACTAATAAATATGGCGAGCCAAATGGGATGCTCAATCATTTTTTATTGCATCAGCTAAAGTTGAACTATGCAGATGTAGATTATCATTTTTATTACAACAAACATTTTTGATGCAAAAGGATATTTTTTGCCATAATTTAATTGAGGTTATTGGAAATACAGTTTCAATTTGTTAAAACATCAGAAAAAACTTTGGGCATCCTATCTGGCACTTCATATTCAAGTCATTTGTAAAGTCATGCATAACTTTATGAACAGCTTTATGAAACACTCCCCAGGGGGATGTTTCATCAAGCCTTAAAACCGATCAGATCGATTATAAGGGCCTAAAATTGATTTCGATTTTAGGACCTGTTTCATCAAAAACTTTAAGATTGATTTTATCTCTAAAATCAATTTTAAGTTGGGCTGTGATCCTGATTGATTTTAAGAGGTCCTGAGATCAATTTTATCTTATTATTGTTCATAATCAATCTGCTATGTTCAGCAAGATTAACTTAGCAAGCTCAAATGAAGTTTGTTCATGTCCTTTTTTAGACCGTACAGGTCTGTTTTCACCAAAGTGGCCCAAAAATGTAAATGCAGTCAAACTTTGAAAGAAAACTTTTGGCCACATGTCGAAGGGCTCATCTTTTATCTCAACTAGTCAAATGATTGCTAATGAAAATCCTCACATAGCAACAACTAGTGCATAGAACCTGCTTTGTGATCAACATTGAAATGCAGTATCCCGTATGAAGTGAATGTAACATTTCATCTTTGAGGGCCTTGGGCTAAAAGCGTCCATACGTGGAATAGATTTGTGAATCATTCTATGGCATGATGATAATCACTACCTGTATGTGTCTCTCAGATCCAGATGGATCACTTAGGCTTGCTGCTGGAACGACTGAATACGAGGGACGTCTTGAGATTTTGCACAGTGGGGAGTGGGGCACCGTGTGCGATTACCAGTGGGATGCTGCCGATGGTAGGGTAGCTTGCCGACAGCTGGGCTTCCTGGGAGTTGAATGGGCTGGGTCTACGGATGGAGCAGGCACAGGGACAATCTGGCTGCATGGAGTCCAGTGCAGTGGCTTAGAGACGACACTAGCTGATTGTCCTCACGGTGGCTGGGGAATGAACAGATGTTCCCATTCAGATGATATTCGCATTAGGTGCTCACCTACGAGTAAGTGATAAGAATTGAGTTCTTAGCTTCAGATTTGATGTCAATTTTTTGCCCAGTGGGCAGCCCAAGATGTACATGTTCTACATGTACACGTATCCAATTTTTTTTTTACTTTAATAACTTTTTTTCATATGACACATAATCAGGTGCATAAATGCATTTATAGATTATTAGCTCCATATATGTAGGGCATCAGCAGTGTCACTGCTGCACTAGTGAAAAAAGAAGTGCCAAAATCACTGTATTAGTTTTGTATATACTTACTATTGCTGGATGACTTGATTCTCTAATTTTTAAAAATATTTATACAAGAAATTTGAGGTATCTAAGAAGACAATAAAGTATTTAAAAATTGCTTGCCCCTTTTTCTTCCCTTCCTCATATGTATGATCTACCCCCAGTTTATTGTTGCTAACTCTCAATACTCTCTTTGCAAACAAAGGAAGTAGAGGTGTGATAGCTAGTCCAGTGGGTTAAACACTTGACTGAAGATTGGAAGGTCGTGGGTTTGAACCCCGGAGCAGCACTGCTATCCTTTGGCAAGACATTAATCTGCATTTGCCACTCTCCACCTACATGTGCATAGGTGTTTAATTGGTACTGGCCGGAAGGAATTCCTTGAAAGACGTGAGCGCCGAAATCAGTAGCCTAGCTAAAGCCGGGGTATTATTGAAGGGCCTTGAGCACCTTTCCTTGGTGGATATGAGCTTTAATTATATAAGTATCCAGTATTATTATTAGGTGATGTGCAACCTATCTGCAGATCACCTCTTATTTTTGTCAGAATCTTTATTTCTTTCTGTATATTTTTTGTTCACATATTATCTCAAAAACAGAATTGCCGATCATCTTCAAATCTTTTTGATAGATTACCTGTCATCAGGAATAGAAAATCTCCTTTTTTCAGGGTGATCACTCAGCTGTGACATCTTCTAGACACCATTTTGTAAAATCACATGATCATGAATTGACCAAATTCAATACACTTTAACTTCAGGTCACAGGTCAACAATCATACTGTCATAGTGCCGTCCACGCGCGTCATGCCGTACGACGGTATGTGTACGCTAGTCAAAATTTAAAATGCTCAGAAGGACCTTTTGATCAATTTAGAATACATTTCAGGCCATTTTGAGTTTCAGAATTTTCTGCACGTTCATTTTTACAGGTGTACGGAAGGTAGAAATGCAGTTTTTTCGCATGGATCTTGTTCCTGACACTTTCCTTAGTACATTCACCAATCTTCAGGATATCTATTAACCCCTTCTTTTTCATTATTAAGAAAGGGTATGAGATGTAGATCATTTCATGCCTTATTAAGGTCTTGTAAATGTTGTGACGTAATGTCGGCATTTAAATTCAAAATTCTGAAGTTGAATAGATTAAACCAGCTTTTTCAATTTGACTATCTTCTTTGAGCTATACATCTCACTAATTTTGGGCAAATTTTCTCCCTAATTTTTATATGTTACAGCTGAAAGTAAACTCTAGCATATAGGTATGCCTTCCATTTCATTTTGGCGACAGGATCATATTCAAATTTTGAGTTGAATGTAACCATGCATAATCACTGTTAAGGAGACAAAATCACTGAATCGCCACTCAACATGCTTTTGCATGTAATTAATGCAATGGCAATGGTTTCTGTCAACTGCTGTCAAATTTTGAGTTGGATGTAACCATGCAAAATCACTGTTAAGGAGACAAAATCACCGAATTGCCACTCAACATGCTTTTGCGCGTAACTAATGCAATGGCAATGGTCCCTGTCAACAGCTGTCAATTTTGAAGACTGCCAGCTGTTGGAAAAAACAATATAGTCTAAACTGTATTTATATTTAAAGTTTGAATCTTTGACGGGAATTTTGAAGCTAAAGATGGCATTTAAAAGGCGTAGGGTCATGATTGGATATACATGCATCCTACTAAAAAGTATGTGCTAGTAGTACTACCGTATGGTGGTGTTGTGAACTTCAATAATTTGTCATACACATCCAGGTGCACCCAGAGGCATTGATTCGTTCAAAATAGACAAAGCATTGGAGGAGCAGAGCATTGTTTACAAACAATGCTTGCCCCTCCAATGCTTTATCTATCCGAACAAATCGACGCCTCTGGGTGCACCCACGTGCACACACACCTATTTTCCCCCTGTTCTATATTTCATAAACTGCTTTGCTAATAACCTCGAAAGTTTGTGGGCATTTCAGCCGTAATGAAACTATCATTTCTTAATGTAAGAGCAATTTCATTTGAAGTCATCTTCCATATATAATGATGCTTAAAGTCCAATTTTTAAAATGCAATTTTTAAGCTAAAAATAGCATTTAAAAGGGGTAGAGTCTTACAAATGTAGTTCACTTTTATCTACATGTATGTCACCATGTTCTATATGTGCTGTGAACTTCCCTAATTGGTCATACTCATCAAGGTCCACCCACATGCGCACACATGTATCTCATAAACCGCTTTGCTAATAGCCTCCAAATTTTGTGGGCATTTTGGTCATGATAAAATGATCATTTCTTAAAATAACAGCAAATTTATTCTTTTGCGATCGTAATGTCACAATTCAAATCTGCTGCAGATCACCTATTACTGCGACAAATTAAATCAATTATTATAAATAATATAATCCTTGTATACAAGGTTGTATGCATGCATACATGTACATTGTGAAGATTGTTTCCATGAAAAATAGTTGGAGCCAAATCTAACAACGAAGCAAAGAGTCTTAACCCCAGCTTTGACCTTTGACCTTTGACATATTCATTTAATATGATAATTGTCCCCGCCGAACGAAGTTCGCGAGGGGACTATGAAACGGGCTCCGTACGTGTGTGCGCGTGTGTGTGTGTGTGTGTGTGTGTGTGTGTCCGTCCGTCCGTCCGTCTGTCCGTGTGTGCTCAAATGTTAGAAAATGCTACTTCTCCGTCATTTCTTGGCCGATTTTGATTCCGATTGTTTTATCTGATAGGGCTGGGTGGGGGCTTCCAAACTTCTACACAGAATTTTGAAATTCATTAATTATGCAAATTTATGCAAGTTTATTCAAAATCAACGAAAAATGCTACTTCTCCTCTATTTCACATCGGATTTTGATTCTGATTGTTTTATCTGATAGGGCTGGGTGGGGGCTTCCAAACTTCTACACAGAATTTTGAAATTCATTAATTATGCAAATTTATGCAAGTTTATTCAAAATCAACGAAAAATGCTACTTCTCCTCTATTTCACATCGGATTTTGATTCTGATTGTTTTATCTGATAGGGCTGGGTGGGGGCTTCCGAACTTCTACACAGAATTTTGAAATTCATTAATTATGCAAATTTATGCAAATTTATTCAAAATTGACGAAAAATGCTACTTCTCCTCTATTTCACATTGGATTTTGATTCCGATTGTTTTATCTGATAGGGCTGGGTGGGGGCTTCCAAACTTCTACACAGAATTTTGAAATTCAATAATTATGCAAATTTATGCAAATTTATTCAAAATTGACGAAAAATGCTACTTCTCCTCTATTTCACATCGGATTTTGATTCCGATTGTTTTATCTGATAGGGCTGGGTGGGGGCTTCCGAACTTCTACACAGAATTTTGAAATTCATTAATTATGCAAATTTATGCAAATTTATTCAAAATTGACGAAAAATGCTACTTCTCCTCTATTTCACATTGGATTTTGATTCCGATTGTTTTATCTGATAGGGCTGGGTGGGGGCTTCCAAACTTCTACACAGAATTTTGAAATTCATTAATTATGCAAATTTATGCAAATTTATTCAGAATTGACGAAAAATGCTACTTCTCCTCTATTTCACATCGGATTTTGATTCCGATTGTTTTATCTGATAGGGCTGGGTGGGGGCTTCCAAACTTCTACACAAAATTTTGAAATTCATTAATTATGCAAATTTATGCAAATTTATTCAAAATTGACGAAAAATGCTACTTCTCCTCTATTTCACATCGGATTTTGATTCCGATTGTTTTATCTGATAGGGCTGGGTGGGGGCTTCCAAACTTCTACACAGAATTTTGAAATTCATTATTCATGCAAATTTATGCAAATTTATTCAAAATGGCTGAAGGTTCATAATGTTTTCATGTTTTATATTTCAGTTGTATACATGCATTGTTGGTATTCTCTTCTTTTGCATGCAGTAACATTATTATTTTATTCACTAAAGTTTTTCACTGAAGTTTTAAGGTTCAGGCTAGTTAATTTCCACAGATCTGCACTTCCGGCGGGGACATTTATTACGCATTGCGTAATTTACTCATTCACTTGTTATATTTAAACCAGGTTGCTCATAAGGGGTTGCTGTTTCATTATTCATTAACAGGAAAGGATTGCCAAAACCCAGGAGAGAATCAATGTTATTGGAAAGTGAGAATTCAGAGAAGCACTTTACAAAAAGTTTCATTAAAATTGGTTAAAAAATGAGAGAGTTATGGAAGTTTGAAAAGTCTCGTTTTACTTTCTGTGGGGATCCTCAAATTGGCAAAATTGCTTCAAAATGGCTGATTTTGTGAACAACTCTCCATTTGTTTTGTACACAGATTTTCAGATTTTCCCCATTATCTCTCAGGGTGCTCCTTGTCTCCTCCTGAACTCGACATATGTGGTGTAAAATACATTTTCCCATTATACATGTTGAGCTCAGAAGGAGATTAACTGCACCTTGAAAGATAATGGGGAAAATCTGAAAATCTGTGTGCAAAACAAATGGAGAGTTGTTCACAAAATCAGCCATTTTGAAGCAATTTTGCCAATTTGAGGATCCCCATAGAAAGTAAAACGAGACTTTTCAAACTTCCATAACTCTCTCATTTTTTAACCAATTTTAATGAAACTTTTTGTAAAGTGCTTCTCTGAGTTTTCACTTTCCAATAACATTGATTCTCTCCTTGGGTTTTGGTTTCCATTAACATGAAAGGATTGCCAAGTTTGATTCCTCAAGTATAATATTCAGAATAGAGTGATACTATGGAATTTTTTTTTCAATAAGTGTGAAATAATGCAACTGAATGTTGCACTATTTGGTGGCAAGGTGGTATAAAGGGGCTTCCTTCTATGAATGCCAGCCGTAGATATGCTGATGGGTCAACTGTCAGTACGGTATGTTTTGCAGTAGACCCCTCATCTGTATTATAGTAAATATAAAAATTATGAAATGATCACTGGCCATGCCTCGACTTTAAAGGGTACCGATTACCAAAAAATATTTTGCTCTGTATATTAGGGGTTCCATGTCGTTATACTATATTCGAAATATGAGCTTCAAATGTTGATTCAATAAAGAGATATTTCAAGTTGAAATACACTCCCAATAAACAAAGCAGTGACTTGTGAGGAGACTAGTGAGGCACCCGTAAGCGCTCGCATAGAATAGTGGCCAGTGCAGAACTGAACTCGGAGTTGGGTTCCACACTAGGGGGTTTTATGTTTTCCTCCATTTTCTTCATACTCCTTAACCGTTAACCCTTAGAAGGCTAGTTAAAGTGTTGATTTTATACATTCTAGCTGTACACAAATTATTTTTTTAGGTAATTGATACACTTTAACGGTGGCCCTGATGCCAATGGCCTACTGAAACGGCTTCAGGCCACCTGAAACTGTCGAATCAGTGGTCAGCTGGGCCACCGAAAAAATATAGTGTAAGATAAATAAAATGTAGCATCCAGGCCACCTGAGAATCCATTTGGCCTCCTGGATCTCATGCTCAAGTGACCCTGCTGGCCATCTTAAAAAAAAGTTAAGGGCAAGCCCTGCTGCCTTAGAATTAGGTGGCAAAAGGACAAGATGAACAAAATGAATTATGTCAGATATTTTGTCCACTTTCCAACAATGATTTTTATCACAAGTTTTATGTGAGTTAAACTGAATTTACTGATATTTTACAGTACCTGATGGATCAGTAAGGCTCGTTGGTGGAGAGATAGAAAGCGAGGGGCGAATCGAGATTTTCCATGATGGGGAGTGGGGCACTGTATGTGATGATTCTTGGGATAGGTCTGATGCTGTGGTAGCTTGCCGACAGCTAGGCTATGAAGGAGCCAATATGGTATACAGTGGAGCTAATTTTGGTCAAGGTTATGGGAACATCTGGCTGGATGATATGCATTGCAGTGGCACAGAGCTGACGTTGGCTGAGTGTTCTCATGCTGGTTGGGGAATACATAACTGCGGTCATTCAGAAGATGCCGGTGTAAGATGCTCGCTCTCTTCTGGTAAGTCACATGAACCAGATTCTTCCTTGCTGTTATTTCTCTGTACTCCGCACCAGGGGCGGATCCAGAGGGGGCACAGAGCCGGAAAAGTACACAATTAAGGGGGCAATTTTTTTTCATTGTGTACTTATGGTATGCCAGTTGGTTTTCAAAAGAGGGGGCACGGGCCGGTTTTCCCCCTATTTAGATCCGCCACTGCGTCGCACTATCATCTTCTCCGAAAAATTGTACCAGCATACATGTGCATGGCATTTAATTCAAAGTTACAGTATGTCTGTGCTTGCTGTGATATGATATTATCTTTCCCCCTTTTGATCTTTACTCTTTAACAATCTGTATGTCTCAATTTTTATTTTTATTTTTATTTTTAATTTGGGGGGGGGGGGATTTTATGCCGGGCTGCATACTAACTTTTTTACCAGGGGTCCAGATTGAAATTGTAAGGGTTCATGTGCAATGGTCAGGGTCCCCTCTGAATGATTGGAAACTTTGGGGGTCCAGGGTGAATTTTTAGGGGCCCACGTGTTCCAGACCCCTGTTGTAGAGCCAAACTCTGTTTCATGTCCTCTTAAGATTACTTTTATGCTTCCACCCACCAAAGGTGTTACCGGACGCATTGTTTTCGGGTTGTCTGTCCATCTTTCCGCCCCGCCTTATGGTTAACGCGATATCCCAAGAGCCATTTGAGATATGAACTTTAAACTTGGCCCTAGTATGTATTAACATGGGAATGCCTTCTGAGAAGAGTTTGGGTTTAAGTATGTGTAAGGTCAAAGGTCACAGAGGTCAATACTGAAATTTCAGGTTTTAGCCTCATAAACTCAACATGTCAAGAACCAGTTGAGGTATGAATTTCAAACTGGGTGCTAGTATGCATCACTGTAGTAAGACAAACTAATAAGATTTTGGGTAAGTAGGTCAAAGGTCGAAGGACACATGTCATTTACCATGAAATTTCAGGCTTTTAGCCTCCTTATTGCAATATCTCTTGAACTATTTGAGCCAATAACTTCAAACTTGGTACTAGTATGCATCACCTCATTGAGACGAACTGATAAGATTTTTGTTTACATAGGTCAAAGGTCATGAAGGTCAATATGCATGAAATTAAAGATTTGCTAGTTTTGTTATCACCATATCTCCACTATATGTATTTGTATTCATGACTAGGAGGAGACTTTTTGTTTGTTAGGTCAAAGGTCAAACATCAATAAGGTCAATTAACATGTAATTGTAGGCTTCTTATTCTGGTTATCACAATATTTCAAGAACAGTTTGAGTCCTGAACGTAACTGAATATAAGCGGAGGCGCTAGGCATATAGGAGACGCAGTCGCATTCATCTTGTTTGATGGTGATTTGTTCCCTTTGATATCTCCATTCTACTTCTTCTCAATCATTGACCGATGCAGATGAAGGAGCAGTACGGTTGGTGGATGGTCCTTCAGAAATGGAAGGGCGTCTGGAGATTTACAACGAGTATAGGTGGGGCACCGTTTGTGATGACAGCTGGGATAAGGTGGACAGCCAAGTGGTTTGCAGGCAGTTGGGATTCTCCGGGACTGCTGATTACTTCACCGCCACGGAAAAGGGGTATGGGGAAGCGGAGGGTCAAATCTGGCTTGATTCTGTCACGTGCGAAGGGTATGAAGACCGATTAGATTTCTGCACGCACAGCGGATGGGGAATACATGACTGCTCACATTCAGAAGATATAGGTGTAGCATGCTCAGCCAAAGGTATGTGTTGAAGACTAAAACGGGGCAGATCGAGGATTCTGTACAAAAGGGGGGTGCCAAATTCAGAAAAGACGTGAATGCATTGAAATGCAATAATGAAACTAAATAAAATTCCTCTTGCCATTCTATCTTATTGGGAATAGATATTGCAAGATCTTTTGAACATATATTTAAATGTGTTTACAGAGCTTGCCATTTTTAATGCTCTGTCAAACTGATTCCATGCTATATTTGAAGATACGAGGGGGCTATGAGGGATCTTAGTACATAATTCTAAATTTTTCCCTTCCCAATTTGTGTTGTACCATTACAGGTGGCTTATCAGGAGGGGCAATAGCTGGAATTGTCATTGGATCTTTAGTAGGATTATTTTGTTTCTATTACTGCTGTATAAGAAAAAGTAAGAAGAATTCTCAACCAACCACTGTGTATAACACAGTTCCGATCGACCATTCAAGAATTGATGGACCGCTGGAATCGGGCACAGTAACGAGAGCTGATGATGCAGGAAACACTCCACCAGTCATTCCAGTTGATCCTGCCGACTCAAGCATACCCGACCTTCCGCCACCATCATACGATGATATCGGGAAGTACACATGCTATGATGGTATGTCAGGAGCAGAGGCGGCATACCCCCCACCAGCATCAGCACCCTACCCTCCGCCAGCATCGGCACCCTATCCCCCGCCAGCAGTATCAGCACCCTACCCCCCACCAGTATCAGCACCCTACCCCCCACCAGTATCAGCACCCTACTCTCCACCAGCATCGGCACCCTACCCCCCACCAGTGGCATCGGCACCTTACACCACTGCTGCACCCTCTGCTCCCTATGCACCACCGTCTACAGGTTCTTTTACTACGTACCCTGACCCTTCTGCACCCCCTGCAGACTAACGCAGCTAATCCTCTTCCAGCGTTTGAACGAATAGATGAATCTCTTTATGAGTGAGGGACAAGTTTTTCTTTACATTTTTATACACAGTTTACCTAAGTCTGTCTATACTAAGAAATGTGTTGTTTTTTTTTTTGTTAAAGGGTATCTAGTTGGTTTTAATAAAAGGGGGGAAAAATGAGATGAACAGATAAGTGAAAGGAAAACCCAAAATAGGGAAGAATTTTATGCACTTTTGAAATTGTCAATGATCAACCATAGCAGCCCTTCATTTTTTGAAGTATTTATAGACCTTTTATTGAGGAGGCATGTAGAACTGTCATAGGTATGACAAGGTATTTTCTACGGAGAAAAATGAATATTCATCAGTTTTTAGAATGAAACAAATGCACAGGTGCTCACGAGGAAAATCACAACTTTAGAACATAATTATTTTCTTCCTCGAACTTTCACTCATCTGTTTCTCTCATTTCTCTGCTTTTCTGAGGGTAGACTTTCCTTTGAATTTTCCATGGTTATGGAGCTAATGCCGAGCTAATGGCAAAGAACAAAAGAAAGAAGAAGAAAAAAAAAGATTTTAAATATTTAGCAGGTACAGTATCCAATTTCAACTCCTTACTTATGCAATAGGTGAGAGTGGCCAGCATTTAAAGCTCTTTGCATTTCTTAGGAGCTTGTGTAAAGTGCAAGAAAACTAGGATTTCAGTGTGACAGTCATAGGGGTGTAATGTTCTGAACTTCTTTACTTTTGTGTAATGTTCATTGTGTTATGAATGTTACATTTGCTTTTACCTCTAGGCCCCATTGCATAAAACTTACCATTAACGGTAACTTTGCCATCAATCGTAACTCCCATGGAAACCTTGATTTTGATTGGCTGTTGAGTGGTGTTAGCATGGTAGTTACCATTGATAGCAGAGTTACACCATTAATGGTGAGTTTTATGCAACAGGGCCCTTGTCTAATTTATAGATGTACATATTCTATATTTTAGCCCCAATTCATCAGCAATACTGTTTGCAGATCTCATTGTCATTGTACATTATACAATCAAGGTGCTGAAAAACCTTTTTTCTCATGTAAAATGTAGAAAGAATCTAGGTATTTGATGGGTTTGGATCTTTAAAAAAAAAAAAATTGGTAGAGAGGTAAAAGTAAACTATGAATACATGTATATCCTTTTTTTTGTATATTTGCAATATGTATATGATTATATGCTGCTGTCTTAGTATATTTAAGCTCTTACATAGTACACTATAATGAGTATTTCTGTCTCATTAATATCTCATACCAAAAGTATAAAATGAAATTTTCTTGTGTGTAGCTATATCACTCTGTTAATGATATATGATTTTAAAGTACTCGTAATATTTTACATGTAATGTATATAAAAATAAATTTTATTATGTGCTATTGTAATTGTATCATGTGTATGTGTGTGTATGACATGCATTAATGTATAAGTTCATCATTACATATATCCTATAGTATTACGGGTAAAAAAAAAAAGAAGCCCACTTTATTATTTTCCTTTATTTTCTAAGGCTGTCTACAAGGATCATGTGCTCTTTAATCCCATCTGTTCCATCTAGTTTATGAATGATTATCGTAAATGAAATTTGAAAAGAAAATGTTCCTATCAATTTTTTGTTTCATTGCTAACTTTGGCAGAAAATATTTTAGCAATTTCATTGCAAAATAATTTATCAGAATATGTTTTTGTGGGAATAAACTTCACAATACATTAACCAGTTTCTTTTTAAAGAAAAAATAAGGTCATTCTAGTATAGTTCAAAGACATTGTGGAATAGTACGATTCTTCAGCCGCAAATGGCACAGAATGGGTTTTGCTAGCCTTTTAATGTTTTAATGTAATTTGTTCCTTAGAAATATGCTATGTAAGGTATAAAAATCAAATAGAGAATCTTACTGCCCAAATAAATGACGGCTGTTGCCCGAATATTGGTAGATTCACGATTCTTCCCCGAGCTCACCCTTCGCCTCGTACGCATATCATTGAGAGTCCAGGGTCCCGTAACACATAGGTTTGCAATCAACTGCAAAATGGCAATGGCCAATCAACATCATCGTTGCATGCACATATTGTTCAAAAGGCTGACAGTTAACCAATCAGGATCGTTGTTTAAAACTTGCAATAGATCGCAAACCTTTGTGTAACAGGGCCCAGGTTGCGAATTAAATTTCTCTTTTTTGATAATCCCTTTCTACTACTTGCCCAGTGGATTTATGGGAAATAACTTTTACCAAAAAAATTGCAGATTAGAAATAAGCTTTTTAATATTATTGCAATTCTTGCCATTACTGCTAATATGGGCCTACTGCCAAATTGAACTATCATCTAGGATTATACATGTAAATCTGCTGTCAGAAATCTTTTTTACAGAGGGTATTTTAAAGCTTAGTTACATATCACCCTTAGCTCTCATCTTTTTACTTCACTTGCCCAGTAATTTAATGGTATTAATATATATTTTGAATTTTTTTAGTGCATGTCATCTTTGGTATTGGTAAAAGTTGAAAGTGTCAGAATATAAATTTTCTTTATTTTTCACACAATTTGGGTAGAACACAACTCCTCAGTTCATTTTTAATCACCTGCTTTTATTGGAAATCATGTTTAATAGTGATTTTGAAGGATTTAACCTTCACCTTAAAATATGTCATCTTGTATTGGTAAAAGTTGAAGGTGCCAGCATGTAAATTTTCTTTATTTTTTCACAATTTTGGTAGAACACGACTCCTCAGGAGTTCATTTTTAATCACCTGCTTTTATAGGAAATCATGTTTAGTAGTGATTTTGAAGGATTTAACCTTCACCTTAAAATATTTTTTGAAGGTATGTTTTTTTTTTCCTCATTATTTAATCTCTTTTGGATTATACTTACAATTCACAGATGAGGTTCTATTCATATTGATGTATCTAAAACAATGGGAATTCACAGGAAAAAAATATGCTTCAATTCAACTTTATTGAATGATTTATATTGCAGAATTACATTTCTTTGTGTTGAATAGAAAACTTGACATTATCCACTCCATGAATTGTCCATTGTTAAGCCAAATTTAACTCACACGTAGTCAACTTTTATGAGCATGGCTCTAAGAGTCTATGTCCTTTAGTGATGTATTTTTACGCCTTGTAGGAATTCATGTCAATTTTCATGTATATGTGTAGGTTTGTTCATTCTTCAGCTACATGTATTAAAATATAGGTGTAATTGTATATCGAATAGGGTAATCAACACCGTTCAGTCATTATCGTAATAGAGTAAGCATATCTGTTATCAACATGCATGAGTACATGTATATCTAAATTTGAATGTGCAGTAATCCTGCCCTATGCAAATGGATGTCTGTTGTATATATGTTATCAGTGTGTTTTTGTGAAAAAAAGGTATATAGGTTTTGAATAGGATGTGATGCTTGTATATCTGGAGAGAGAGAGAGAGAAAGAGTGGAAATATTTGCAATGTGCTCATAAGACATTATATATGTACTGTAATTAAGTACTTCTTAAGGGTTTTATGAAAAAATTTCATTATGTTAATGAATACGCTTTCATGCAGATGTGGACAGCTCATAAATTTCTTACTAGATGATGAATTAATTATCTATGGACAAATTTTAGCTGTGATTTTCCTTGATATCTGAAATGCAATGATATATATATATACAGGATGGTGGCCCAAAAAGAATGCAACACCTGAGATCTCCAATTTGAGTGATATCACTGACATTGCTTCAAGCATGACTACAGTTGCAAAAATAGCAAATTTTGAAATGACATTCAGCCTTTTCACATGAGGGTAAAATTCATCGTATGAAAAGCTGTGAACATCGAATTATACGATGATCGTACAGATACGAACTTGCAGCCTACAGATACAAAGTTTGTGTGGAGGAGGCAAGAGATTTTGTGTATGAACAGATATACGTCTCTAACTGGGCGGAGCTAAGATCAGGCATGCGCTCTGATTGACATGACCTGCTATTATTATGGGCAATGGCCCTACTGCGCATTTAATCAGCAGTGAATCTCGAACGATTGCACCAAAATTTTTTTTGTGTGAATGACATCGTGTGTAAAGCTGATTAGTTTAAAGCTCTTTAAACTAATCAGCTTTACAGAATTTTACCCGTGTGAAAGCGGGGATTGACTCACATACACAGCTGTAGAATCAAAACGCCTTACCCAAAATTGATGATCTTGGGGTCATTTTACTCAGAAAATTTTTTCTACCCATTAAAACCAAAACTGATGATATTGTGTCAATGATGTCGTTGAAATTAAAGATCTCCGGTGGTGCATTCTTTCTGGGCACCCCCCTGTATAGTGGGAATTTTTTTTTTTGTATGTGCACAAATACTAAAGACCGCAGTGGCATTTCTGTATGGTGAGCACAAAGGGTAGACAGAGTTTAGTAATAGCTTCGACTTGAAGTGTCCTTCAGGTACATACAATAAATTCATCAGAAATTCAATCAGGGATAGAATGTGAAATATTTGGTACATAAATGAGTATCTTTTCATATTCTACATGTACTTATATTCAAAAAGTTTCCTTTCCAAGCCCATTTCATTACCAGGAATTAGTGTCACATTATTTAGCATTATGTAAATATATATAGTATATATACATGTATATGTATGCAGGACTCCGCACTAAATTTTTTGGGAGGGGTTGCAGATTTAAATTTCTTAATTAAAAATATTTAGGGGTCTGGATTGAGAGATGGGGGGCCATGTGCCGTGCATCTATATGTATTGTATGTGGAGAAGGACTGAAACTTTTTATGCACATACATGTAGTATAAGGTATATTGTATAGCTATCACTAGACTTTGGCCAACCCAGTATGAAACCTCAGTGGCAGATCCACAATTCCTAGGTTAAGGGGTAGGGGGCACAAGTGAAAAAAAAAAACTCTCTGACAATAAAAAAATAAAAACCAACAAAAACAAAGATCCAACAGACCCCATATTATAGTCAGAAAATCTTGTGACAGGTATAAATGAAAAAAAAGTTTCTCAGAATTTTCAGGTGCCTTTTTATTAACCCCCCCCCCCCCAAAAAAAAAAAAAAGAGCAAAAGTAAAAAAGATTCTCACATTTTCCAGCTGCCTTTTTATTTCAGAATATTTAACAATACAAGAAAATGAGAAAAAAAAATGGTTTTCACACATTTCTCACATTTAAAAAAAAAAAAAATTGTTGGGGGGGGGGGGGGGGCGTATGTGCTGCCCTGCCCCTGGATATGCCAATGATTAGGTTCCCCCAATGTTATTGAGTGAAAAACTGCACTTAGGCCAATACTTTGATTCCTGTAGCCAGACACTATTCCTCTTCTTGTGTGATTATTCATATGTATTTTTGTAAAAAATAAATAAGTTATGTGAAACATATCACATTCTTTACAAATTGACTCTTTTTCTGATGTTATCAACTGTCAAAGTAATTTCAAGTATGTACATGTATGTATGTGTGTGGTGTTTTGTGTGTGTGCTGTTTGTGTGTGAGGTGGATGTGGTTGTCCCCCGCACAGTCGCAGATCCGTAAGGGGCCACAGAGGGCATGTGCCCCCTCCCCCACCCCCCCCCCAAAAAAAAATTTAGAACGAAAAATACAACTACAAATCTTTTTTTTTCCTTGTCTCTATAAGTATTTTTAAAACTTATGCCCTCCCCCCCTTAACAGAATTCTGGATCTGCCCCTGCATAAAGCCTTCCAAAATTAAGCTCTCTACAGAAAATAAATTTCTCATAGGTCAGTACTTGAGTTGATGTTTCACAAATTACCTTGATACTGCCATTTCTTCTGTATTGTGATCCTCTAGAATAAAGCTATACTGCAATAGCTAAAGCTCTTATCAGCTTCATTTTCATTATCAACGCTTCCTCAAACTTGGTCCCTGTGCGAATCACTCTTAATAAATATTAAATTTAAAGAACTAAATCTTGAGTGAGACAAATCTATGGAAAGTATGATTTAAATCTTATCTTGGGCTTTTTCTAGTGTTTCTTGCAAATGGTCGTTCGGGGAAAATGGTTATACGTATTCATTTCACTTGAACATTGCAACTCAAATATTTTACATCACAGCTTTTTACGAACCAACCCATCACCTGTATATGGTTGTTTATCTATTTCTATGATGTCAGACTTAAAGCGACCCTTGTCAAGAGATTTGTACTAGATCCTCGGATGACACCAGTATTCCATAAAGAACAGAGGATTGGAATAAACAATGCATAAATACAGGATCGGATTATTTTTGCATTTATTTATACATGTAAGTATTTTTACACATTTTAGGTACTATGGTACATAAATACACAAATAATATAATGAATTACATGTAAATATGCTTTTAAGATGACTCCCAAGCATGGGCGCAAATCCAGGGGGGACAGGGGGACATGTCCCCCCCCCCCCCACCTTTTTGAAGATAGGCAAATGTCCCCCCCCCTGCACATCCACATATTAGATGTTATCTCTCTCTGCTGGCTATCCATAGGCCATCTCATGTACTGTTCGGTAGCATCCTCTATTACAACCCCCTTGGAGTACAATGAATTCTCCCTATCGCATATAGCCGATATCAGCTCCCGATGCCGATATCAGCTCCCGATGCCGATATCGGGGACAACGATGTTGGCACATATATTTCCGGTTCCAGTCTATAGCTATAGCGAGCATACACTGATATTTCCTTGCTTTTTTCGTGCGTGATTGTTCTGCTGAAAACACGTTTTGCATCGTCAGCTCAACATCCCACATTGGGTGGCTTCACAGAAGAATCCCATTTAAATATCAACTGTATAAAATCACGATTATTTGCTAGATTAGGAACAAAAGGGAGTTTTTGCTTTGTCAATGACGCTCCGGCCGGACCCGGAAGCTCAGTTGCCAGCAATCACATGCCCAAAAATTAGAGCGCCGCATGCGTTCGGATTTGGAGAGCTATATGCGATACGGAGAATTGGATCAGCTGTCATCTCCCTCAGTTGGCTCTCCATAGACCGTCTTATACACTGTTGAGTAGCATCCCCAATCTATGGATCAGCTATCCTCTCTCCTCTCTCTCAGCTGGCTCTCCATAGACCATCTCATGCACAGTACGATAGCATCCTCTATCGATCTCCATGGCAACAGACTTGAAGCAATCTCTTGCCAGCTCCTGCTGGACTGCATCCTCGGATGCCATCAGTTCTCCATATAGATACACACCCATGGCCTAGAAAGGGAAATTTGGTAAAGAGAAAGAAGCATTGTTACATAGTTGAATGTTCAGAAAAAAAGCTACAGAGTGAGAACGAATTGTTACAATACTAGGCCTACATGTAAATTCCCAAATTCCCAAAATGCTGCCATTTTCTAAACTCTTGTAATTCCTTTCACAAAAGTTTTCACATAAGATGATAGAAAGATCAAAGCTTTCTTGAATTAAGGATGGTTTGTAATTTTCAAAAGAGTACCAATTTATTGTAGGGGAGGGGGGGGGGGATTTGAGGGATACACCATTGGCAAGGTATGAATATTTCAATATGTCATTGCAGAATGTAAATGGCAATAGCTTTTTAATCTACAATGTATAAGAAATGTAACCTTTTGGTGGCCTTGTATTCATTGCATTATCTTTTGATCTAGAATGCCAGAATTACGCAAAATGCATGAGGAAAAAGCAACAATTACTGAGAAATTTGAAACCATTTCTCATCCAGAAACATACAGCAGATCTTAAATTACAATTCAACGAAATTGGTAACTCCTAGTGGAATGCAATATCACATTTTTTTCTTGTACAACCAGGCAATTTTGTTTTCCCCTGCATTATGTAATATTCATTCACAAGAGTTCATTAAACAAACATTATATTTGGGTGCTCATTTGCAAAGACAAAGCTGATTCATTCAGATCTTTGGAAAATGCTGTCCCTCCACGTTAAAAAATTGAAAAATTGTGTTCATTACCTGATCTTCCATCAAAAAATGACGTACATCAGGGTAGGCCTTGGTGAACCTGTGTTTTACGACAAGCTCACACCAGCGATGTCGCACCTCAGCATTCTGTTGTGTGAGGCAGTAGGTTGTATTGAGATCTTCCAGGGTTTCCGTTGCGATGGTTTCTGAATCCAAGATGCCCTCCAGGAGGAGAATGAGTTGATCGGGTGATAGCTGCAAAGAAGAATCATTCATATTTGATATTATTTCAATAAACACCCCCAGGAGAGGTAATGTTTTGCTATACATTTTTAGTTCAACAGCATATCACAATTAAATGTTATATAAAGAGGGCAATGGAATGACTAAAGAATTGATACCTTAAAAACTGGTAAACCATAAACGATAACGATTTTGTATTCTAGTCCAGAACCCTAAGAAGAATGTTTGCACTTCACTATTCACAAAAAAGTTAACAAATCATTCAGATTTTTTTTGGCAATTCTGCTACAAGCATCAATGCTAATGCAACTGCTTACCTTTACAGCTGAGTGATCACGAAGCTCTGAAGACATCTTTTTCCTCTTCCTCTTATTGGACTTCTGATGAAACTTGTCAATTGCCTTCCATCTCTCGACCTGTAACATAACACAACTCAACACATCACAGACCCATACGATTTCTAACCAAACTGCATGTATATGAATTGTTTGTTGTATCATCTGTCATTTCTAAACAGAGGACAAGATAACAATTTCAAAATTAAATTAATGAAAAACATGTAACATTTAAGAGATGAGCCCTGTCTTATAAAGAGTTGCGATAATTGAAATCAATCAAAACTTTAAGTTAATCCCAACTGCTATCTCTTGTGTACACAGTTGCAATCAATCTGAATCAATCGTAACTCTTTATAAGACTGGCCCCAGAACCAGTTCCACGTTTTAGACTCCATTCACAGCCTAATTTGGGTGTGAGGTTTCAAGATGTATCATGACAACATAATGCAATCAAACGGAATGGTGGGTAAGTTATGTACATGTAGTCAAACTACATCCAAATTGTAGTTATTCTATTTCATACTTGTTTTTAAAAATTTTCCTACAAGTATCTTGCCATGCACAAATCTACATTTGATTGATAGAAAAAAAATTCAAAGAAATTATATTTCATTCATGGATAATGTCTTGGAAGTAGCAGAATATTTGGTAGACTTCATTACCTCTACCATCACATCAGAGATGAGAGTGTTCCCTTGATGATAGATCTCTGGATTCAGATCACCAGGCATTCCTGCTTTATCCAACCAGTCTAAATAGATGTTTTCCATGGTAACACCTTGATCTCTACAAAGGGTTAGATGACAGAAAAAAGGTAGAGATGAGTTGACAATTTGACAGATACTGATCCTCAGTGAAAGAATCCCCAGAGGAAAATTAAAATGTGCTAAAATATGATTTCACACTAGTGAACGCCATTTACTTAGTGATTTGATCACAATCTCTGTGAAAAGAGTTAAAAATATTTTCTGGGTATCCTGAATTTTGTACTTACTTTAGTTCAGGGTACTCATCAAACAGTAGTTGGAAGATGTCCTTTGACAGCACCAGTTGCCCATGGTAACGCATCACATAGAGGTTGATGAACTGCAGGGTTTTCTCCATGGACAGATGACTGGCTATGTGATGGAGGAGAAAATAGCCCTGGGCATTAAAAAATAAGAGAGAAAATAAGGGAGGATGTAAAACAATAACACTAATGACAATGATACAACCCAAGGTGTTGCAGTGAATGATTTATTGAGTAAGGTGCCTACCTCAAAACCAATTAGTCTGCCCACAGAGTTATGAAAAGAAGCATGGTCACTTTAGACACGTGTTTAGGTGCAAAACAAAGAGAAAACCGGTTGAGGGATATGATGTAAATAAGAAAGGATAGAAGAGAACTGAAGAGAAAAATGGAGGGTGAACAAGAAGTCCCCAGAAGACATTGGGGGAGGGAGTACAAAAAAAGAGAAAGGGAAGAGCAGATGAGAAAATTGTCTATATAGAGATGTCAGAACGAGAGAAACAATAGGAATGGTAGAGATAGGAAGAAAGAGATGGGGTTCCCTTCGAAATAGTGTGATCAAATACTTTACATGGATTAAGACATTAAGTAGTCTGTTGACAGCCAGGAGGACGTTAAATCTGTGTTAGCGTATATGGGAAATGCCCTCCTACCTCTCAGAAGGAAATGACACTCGATCAACACTTAATCACTTGATGAATCAATTTTCCAATTTTTAACAAACTGATCATACCCAAACAAATTTGAAAGGTTCTGTTACCTTTAAGTAATGCACCTGTAGAAACCATTTATCTGGGTTGAGGCCATTCTTCACAAAGCCGACATCACTATCGACACCATCTTCACTAGTTCCTGGTCCTTCAACCATGGGCCTCATGATTTGGAGCTCAGACTCGGTGTTCTCCAACTCTGCCTTCAAGGCCTTGTACCTGAGTAGAGCCTTGAGCCTAGAGTGATCCTGGTACTGTTTGGATGTCCACTGGGCAACACAGGAAGAATAACAGACATACAACTTACTTGGAACTGTGGATGTCATTAGCATGACATGTTTTCTACTTAACTACTCAAGCCCATCTCTGCCATGGGTGGCAAACCAATAATTGCCAAGATGAACTTCATGTTCGGACTAAAAGTAAGTATGGTGCAGGTAGTTCTTTTGTTCAGAAACAGAAACTGGTACATGTTTTCTGAAGTTTGTTCACAGGGAAAATATAGTATACCCTGTCCTATCCAACAATGAAACTGAGGATTAAAAATGTGAATTTTACTCTTGAACAAGCACTTTTCATAATTGTTGGTAAACTCAGTGGAAATAGAAGATGGGTTGAAGTTGGAATCGTTATACTGCAAAAATCATTCTCAAGTATTATGGATATTATGGATAAAATATCCAGGAAAACAAATATTATAATTCAGTAAATAATGGTCAGTTTGTTGATACATATATGGTGAAATTTACATCAGAAGATAAACATATGACACCTCTGTTTCTGCAACATTAACACAATATCAATTGTGTCAGAGTAAAGCCTACATATTGTACATAAAGGCCCAGTTTCATAAAACTTGTTATCAATAACAAGTTGCAATAACTGTTATAATCTACTGAAATTGTTGATTTTGATTGGCTGTGAGAAAATTTGTTATAGAAATGTGACAATCGTTTTAGATTAAAAAATTAATGAAACAGGACCCATCTGAATTGTAGAGAGAAGTATATATATGACTCATTATAAACACGCATTCCACGAAACAAAAAAAAGGGTATGAGGTCAGCTAGACGGTTGAATATCTCCCTTACATTCTGGGCCACAGCATGGATTGGATCCTCCATGAAAGTGGCGAATCCCTCGCTGAGCCACTCCTCCGTCCAATCCCTTGCTCCGATCAGGATACCGAACCAGGAGTGGCTGATCTCATGGGCCAAGCGGGGCAAGAAGCTTCCATCACCAGAGATGAGGGACTGAGAGACAAAGATCAGGCTTGGGCTGTATCAGTTTATAAAAGGAGAGAGTATACAGAGATGTGAGTTGCTCTAGCAGTACTGTCAGCTGTCTCTGTCTTGACCTATAAACTGACTCCGAGAGACCCCGGTTCAAAACTGAGTCACGTCTTTCAGATGGTGACGTTAAATGTTGGTCCAAGACGCAAATAATCATATCCAATTGATACAAGTCTGTAAAACTCCAATTTACACACACACTCAAGGATGTGTGTCAACTGCTGAATTACAAAATAAATCCCAAATGCAATAAAGTTCATATAAAATCACAAAAACATTTTTTCACTGATAACTATAATCAACATATTATGTACTGCCATTTTTGTTCAAGGGCATGTAATAAATGTACAAAAAAGTTTTAAAAATGGAAAAATGAGGCATATTTATACTTTTAAATTATTGACAATTTTACTATGTTTTGTTAAGCATTGTTGCATCTTTACATGATTACTCACTTTCGTTTTCACTTTACACATTACCTATCAAGAGAGCAACAGTTCTTACCAACTCATGTGAAGTGGTTTTAAAGGAAATAAAAAACTCAACAGTCCCATAAAATCTTCAGTAAATTCTTTTTATGTAAAATGCAGAACTCACCTTGCGAGTCCCAGGCTTGCAAAGCAGCGAGGTAAGACAAGCACATCTAGCCGTGAGAACGGGTGTGGTCCTAAGAGACAGAAAACAGCATACAGGCACTTTGGTAGAAAGGTGGAAAACTCCTTCACCGCCGCCTCCTTTACAGAGGGCGGAGCTATGATGCGGGATGGGATGATGGGCTGGTTGTAGCATCCGATCCGACATGGCCACTTGTCATGATTGCATTGCGATTGAGTACTTGCCCTGGAATGGAACATGCATTACAAAAGAGGGAAAACATCATGTACAAAGTCGAAATCAAACCTGGGAGACAGTATAAATACAAGTTTGAGAAAACGAGATGAATAAAAGTACCTTACAAATATATGTATGTCTCTGTCAACAGTCAATACCTCTCTACTAATACCATCTTTTACCTCTGCCCACATGAAGCTAAGATTGAACTGATTCATCTATCTATAACTTACACCTCATAAGCATTCTAGAATATCTTTCTGATTTTACGTTATATCCAGCTGGTTTTTATAGTGAATATATTTGCTTGTATGTTCCAGGATGTCTTACATTGTCACAGCAATGACAAATGACCTGGAGAAACTACATGAGTTATAATCTCAAAACAGAAAGTGTCAGAAATATATTATGATATGTCAGAAAGCAATACATGTATGTTGAACAAGAAAAACAAAGGGAGATTCTATGACAGATAGGAATTTATTTTGATGGATAAAAAAGGTAGCACACATGAATCACAACTAACCTGTCCATTCCAACCTTGCATTCTGTCAATGAGAACAAATGCTTCTTGTCTGGTTGCCATAGATCTACAGGCTGAGAGACTGGTACATTGTAACATCTCCATCCTCCAATCGCCAGAGTAACGATGGAGCTGGGTTGGAGCATATCGGTGAAGTGGAGGCTGGACACCATTCCTGGATTGTGGATAGAGGTTGGAATAGAATGATGGCCTGTTAAGTTTCAGAAATATCAGTTCCAGTACTCCATATGCACTGTCAGAATATTACAAATGATCAAATCAAAATTTCTTCCTAGCTGAATATCTCAAGTCATCTATAAATGTGCCGTTGAAGTAATGCTATATCAAAGGTCAGAATAGAACAAAAGAAAGAGACAATGATATATATATATATATATATATATATATATATATATATATATATAAAGAAAGAGAGAGAGAGAGGAAGGTACAGAGACAGAGAAAGAGAAAGAGAGAGAGAGAGAGAGCAAGAGGGTGACAGCCAACAAGAAATGGTGGCAGAGTGATTCAAGTAGAAGTGAAAGAAGCTGTACCTTCTTTCTTCTGTAACACTCTGCCTTCCTCATCACCGCTCATGACTACCATGAGATCCTCTGGGGCGTGGATGATGGCTTGCCAGGTTGCCATAGCACCCGGAGGTTCCTGACATGGAAAGAGAGACCGGTTGTTAATCCATGCTCCTTGGGTGAATACACATGGCCTAAAATTATCAAAAGGAAGAAAATATATTAATGAACCCAAATATATGAAGAACAACAATACTGACATAATATTGAAATAATAAATAATAATGTGTAGATCTTCTCTCAAGCATGAATAGCAATATAGTATTTTGGTATGATAATTGTGATTATAGAGACATGTGATCCTTGCATAACTGGGTGGAACTGCTTATTTTCTCGCAATCCTAATATCTAGATATCAGTACTGCAGCATGCAATTGAGAATGTTGACCTTAAATCATGCTACTGATTCATGGCAAAACTTCTTCAGGATGTATATTCTACATTGCTGAACATTTCAACCATAAAAATGGTAATTGTGGTAAAAATCAAAATACTATTTAGATAATACTCACCTACCATCTTGATCAACTGCCCAGGTGAGTGACTTCCCAGAAGGCCTTGTTCTGTAGCGGATACATATAGCAGCAGGAAAGTAACCTGGAGTCGTCACCCCTCTCTTCCAAACCCTCAGGCACCAGGGCTCTACCTTAAATTCAAGAGGTCTCCTTTCCATCAACTGGCAAGAGAGGAATCTTTCTCTCCTAATGCTATATTCACTTGGCTTGAAACATAAATTTTCTGCTAAGGATTTTCCAGCAGTACCTTCTTGTCCTCCTGAGACCTTCATTGATTTATCAGTAAGCATGTCAGATGTTCTTTCATTTTTTAAGGGAAGATGTAGGTCTGAATTTCCCACTTGTGTTTCACCTGAAGAGATGATGTTTATTCCAAATTTGCTTTCATCCAAAACTACTTCCTCTACTGCTTGAATATCAATATCACAACAGTCTAATATCATGACAAAGTCTTTATCCAGTGGTCGTTCTGCTTCAATACCAGACAAGTGTGATAAACTTTGTTCAAATGTAGAGCAAACCTTGCTCTCATTTGGTATGTCATTTTCAATTCTCTTGCAAGGAGGCAAGTCTTCATTAATATTTCCACATGAACTTGTAAGTTGATCTGACTTTGATCCTGCATGATGACGACTGTCCAACTTGATAATTTGGTCACTCCCATCTTGGATTTCAGAGCAGTTGATTGTTGCTTCACAGGCTTTTGACTTTGAGTTTTCACCACATACCACTTTATCAACACCCATAACCTTTTTACCCAAGTGACATAGGGATTGACTGAAGCCTTGCCTCTCACTACAAAAATCTGTGCCATCTACATGTACAGATTCATCAGAGCCACTGCTCAAAGACAAAGGTTCATATTCTTTGGTCCCAATACAAGTAGGGCTTTTCATTAGTTCTTGACTGACATGAGCATGGGCAGTCTTTGCATCTTCTTTGCCAGACCACTCATCTGCAACATTTGCCTTGTCATTAACACCCTGCAAATATGGACAGGAACCAGAAGGGTTGCTTGCTTGTTTTAGCAGACTGGTCTCCCCTGGTTCAGCTACAGAAGATGATTTGGTCCTCAAGGGTTTAATGTTCTCCATATATTCTTGACTGACAGGAGCACTGGCAGTCTTGACGTCTTGTATACCGCACCCCTCAACTCCAACTTTTACGTCATTACTAACACCCTGCAAATGTGGGCAGGAACCAGAAGGGTCACATGCTAGTGGCAGGAGACCAGTTTCACATGTTTTAGCTCTGGAGGAAGCTGGATGCTCCAAGAAGAGAGTAGTACTCCCTGAGAAGACTCTGTCCTTGAGGTTGACCTCGAGGTCCAGCAGGTAGTGCTTGACCCTGATGTCATTGATGTTTGACATCAAGGGCAGGTCATTGGAGGTTGCCTCCATCCCACCAGGGTCAAAGTTCCACATTTTAGATATATTAGCTCACAGGACTTGTCATAAGCATGGTCAAGATCCTCATTTCAATTGCAGACTGAAAAGACAGGTGGAAAAATAAGTCATTAAAATAATAAAGAGTAAAATATATCAATTGGAATCCTTCTGAACTACATGTAATAATCTTTTTCTTTTTGTTGGTCTTTCTAGTAGATGTCATTATATTAACTTTTCATTAGCTGTCTCTAAAATAAACGTTAATATTAATTTAAGGATCTACATGTATATAGTCCCAATCTGCTGAGCATGATAAAAAAGATCTATGCTGTCACCACTTTAGTACAAATAAGCAATTAAGACTTAGATATAGTAGATATAGTAAATTAAATCTTTATACAGTAACAGTATTTTAATCTAAATTGTTGAAGTCAATTCTGTGTGAAAACGTCTTTATAATAGTCCCATCATATTGGTATTTCTGCAGTTCATTTACAATTTTGTGGAATATAGACCTTGATCCATGTCCTATTTTAACATAATTTATAGTAACATATTTCAAAGAATAATAATAGATCTATGGGACATGGATCTATATATAGAGAATTTAAAGTATTCTATTACCCAAAATCAAAGAATCAAATCCCGTTAAATTCTGCTGTTTAGAAACAGCCAAATACTTTAAATGTACTGGAATAAAATTGAACATCGTACCGATACAGGCTGCATTATAAGTTCAAGATTGACAATAATTATCAATGTATAATTTTCAATAGCAATGAAAGTCTTACTCAAAGAATCTATATTTCTAGACTAATCTGATCTCAGAATTTATTTAACCTCTCGATCACCTCAACCTCATACTGATTTGTTTTATTTTGATTTCTGTTGTTGTTTTTATTTTTTATCTATTTTTTCTTATTAATTTCACAAGATTACAGCTCTTTCAGAACAGGATTCTATCCAGATCACAGATTTCATTATAAAAAAATACAAGTTATTTGTGCTCTTTAAGGCTCAGTCCTTACACTCACACACCGCTTAAAGGAGAATGAAACCCTAGGGAAAAATAAATTTTAATGAAAAGAGATGCTGCTTGTCTTTGAACTCAACTATGTTGTGTAAAATACATTTTCCCATGATCTTGAGCTAAGAAGGAGACAAGCTGCACCTTAAGAGTTAATGGGGAAAATATGAAATTGTGTGTACAAAACATATGGAGAGAGTTGTACAAAGTAACATTGCCAATTTGAGGATCGCCATAGAAAGTAAATTGAGACTTTTCAAACTTTCACAACTTTCTCATTTTGTAACCGATTTTGATGGAACTTTTTAAAAATTGCTTCTCTCTATCCTCTCTTTTCATTAAAATGGATATTTCCCCAGGGTTTCATTCTCCTTTAATATCATCGGCGTGATAAGAGAGCATGATCACTGCAGATCGCAGCTCAGTCAGAGCCGTCGGCACGGCGATCCGAGGTTGCATTAGGCCTACAGCACTCACAGGCCCTTGCCTATGTGGGACTGTGTCCAACATTCACTGTTGCAGTAGTCAAAAACAGACAAAAAAATTGCTTTAAGCAAGCTTTAATTTTCTTAATTTGCTAGATTACCTGATTCAGGGGCTCTTCAACTCTTACCAATACCTAGACCGAAAATTATGTCTCTCGTTCGTTAGCTCTTCACTTAGAGACAGAAACGGTTGTATCACTCTGCTGTGCAAACCAACTACGCGCCGACGAGTAGCTGGAAAAATCGCAATAATTTGATTTTTTCTTATATATCTAGATCTACATATTATTATTGAATTGGTTAGGCCTAGGCTCTACTATTTAAGGAATCGGCTCAACTTACCAATTTGACTGAATTATCCGTTTAAAGCTCCTTTTTCAGGTAATTCAGGGTCCAAGGTATTCTCCGTTTGAAAATCTTGCAGCCGTATTCAAACTGTTATTAGTGTGTAAGTCAATGTGTATTCGGTTTGCACAGCAGAGTACGAGTGATAGGACCATTTCTGTCTCTAAGTGAAGAGCTAACTAACGAGAGACAGAATTTTCGGTCTAACCAATACCATGCTTACTGTTCCACAAATTTGGGGATTCAGAATTGAAAGTGAAATTTTAAATAATTATTTTCCTCTCATGTATGAATGATCTAGACTGGAAAAAGGCCTGTTGATACACACAAAAGCTATTGAAGCCTATTCACCCGTAAAAGCTAGTCTGGAGTACAAGGTTATCTTCAGATAAGCTTGTACATGTAAAAGTGGCATACAGAATAGTCTATGCAGAATTCAGCCAACAACATAATACACGTATGGGACTAATGTAAATTTATATAGTGTTTAGAAATGTCTTTAAAATTCCATAGAAGGTACATTCATTCTGTTTGTTTCTATATAATCTATTTTATGAATATGGAGAAGAAACCATGCTTTAAACTGACCTCATGTTTTGATTAGTAAGTCCAAACTAGCAGTCTGCAGCTGCATATACATGATATGTACAACTACAGTACAAGTAACTTCCCAGATCCTTGGCGCATGGCCCAGCTGTGAGTGTGACGTCATTGCAGAGGTTGAGGGAATTCCCCTAAACAATTCCGACTACAATGAAGAACCAATTAATACAATACTACTCTCCGGAAAACGTCCCCTAATCCACAAAGTTATTCAAATTTATGGATGTTTCTTTCCTGGGGACCTAGTAACGAGGTTATTAATGTTGTTAATGAATGAACTACAATACTTGGAATCCAGTTTGCATACATTATTGTTGCTACGTCTGACAAGCCTCTGACAAGCTTTCAGGTTGTCAAGAACAACCTTTGTTTTAAAAGTATGCATAAAATTTGAGTATATTTATGAACAGGCCTATCATTGTCTGAGGGTTATCTGGGTAATTTCTTGGTTGTCCGGGGTCGGTGTCCCAGACTCCCAGGCCAGGGAGTTGTCTCCGCCGGGGAAGTTGTCCGAGGTATTTTTCCGAGGGGGTTGTTGTCCGATGGGTTATTGGAATCGGAATTTGATTGATTCTGTATTATTTTGTATACCTTATCAGCTCAAATTGTATATTGCAGATACACTTGATTCATTCAGAACCTACTGCCAAACTTTTGAAATAACAAATTTCGCCCCCCCCCCCCCCCCCAGGCCCTCCCTACCTTCTGACGATCCTCTTTTATCAGCCCCTGTATACGCGACTACTGAAAAATCTCCGGAGTGGAATAACATAATATATAGGCTTTGCAGTACCGTATGCGTCTTGCAAATATTTGAGTTCAAATAGCATGAGAAAAGGTATACATTGTATTCTGACTCATTCTCGAAGAAAAATATTATATGACGATACTGCCAATAGTGGGGATGTGTGTCTTTATTTCTTTTTTGTTTTGTTGAAAAAGATTTCTAGTTTAATGTTTGTAAGTCTATTCTACGATTTTTAATATAAAAACAAAATAGGTGAAACAATGACAGTATGGTTGTAGGTGATCATCATCCATATAACCTTATGGTTGCGTAATGCATATTTTATTCATTATTTGTAATATATCGGTGTAATATCTATGTATATCATGATAATTTAGGGAAACATAAATTCTGAAGATAATATGGTTTTTGTTTTAAGACTATGACTGACATTCAATTTTTTGTCCTATAGTTTATTTAATGATAATAATAATAACAATAATAATAATAATAATAATAACAATAACAATAATAATGATGATGATAATAATAATAATAATAGTAATAGTAATAGTAATAATAATAATAATAATAATAGTAATAATAGTAATAATAATAATAATAGTAATAATAGTAATAATAATAATAATAATAGTAATAATAATAGTAATAATAGTAATAATAGTAATAATAGTAATAATAGTAATAATAGTAATAATAATAATAATAATAATAATAATAATAATAATAATAATAATAATAATAATAATAATAATAATAATAATAATAATAATAATAATAATAATAATAATAATAATAATAATAATAATAATAATAATAATAATAATAATAATAATAATAATAATAATAATAATAATAATAATAATAATAATAATAATAATAATTATTATTATTATTATTATAATAATAATAATAATAATAATAATTATTATTATTATTATTATTATTATTATTATTATTATTATTCTGATGATTATAATGTGTCAAATCCACTCTGTAGAGCACTGGAGTGCTCTAGCCGCAGTGTAGGATAAGGCCAAGGAAGTAAGGAAAGTAGAGAGTGCAAGTACAAGAGAAGAATATGATTTAATTCGTTGTTAGAAACCAATTTTGTTGCATGTTATAATGACATGTTTATAATAAATTCGCAAATCTGTTCATCCTTACCGGCCTAATTTCAAGGGAGCTATTTTTGTTTGTTTGTTTGTTGGTTTTTTTTATTCACTTCCGTTTTATTTTACCAGGGTGATTATGAAGGAGGCACCATCGTTCTCACTGTAACATGAAAGAATCACAGGCCAAACTATCAATCAGTATTCATTAAGAACTCTTACGAAAGTGATTGGTTGGTATTCCAGTTTTAGATTGGTTAGTCATTATTAACCTTTTCGAGACAATTTGACCACATTTTGTGGTTTGGTCCAATAACTTTTGATTCAGAGCCCTAAAAATATACCAGATGCGTGAGTAGAAAGAGCAAAAGTTTCTGCACACACTGTGTCCATCTTTTTCTTCTTTTTTTTCATGGTCATCATGGCCATATTGCCTTTGATGCCAGGAATTTTCAAAAGGAGAATAAGCTTTAAATTCCTTAAATTGGCAACACATGGCAATTGGCAACACATGGAGCCCTTTGAAGCCCTTAAACAATTCTTGTCATGAAAGGGTTAAAGAACGCCTCTTGGTTTGAACGGTGAGTTGTCATTTGGAAAAGATTTATGTCAAATCATGGCCATATATTATTATGGGGTCTATTTTTCTCTAAAACACGTGCCCGAATCATATCACTGGAAACATGTTCCTATAAATTGTCCTGCATGTATATGAACCTGCTTATTATTTTTGAAAAACTTCCAAAGCAAACTGAGAGGTGCTCGCATCCAAAATCATAGAGTAGATTATTATTACAGCTTTGTCGTGTTTTTATAGTGATCTCATAACTTTAAAAATTGATAACCTATTCATTCTTTACAAGTTTTCCTTCAAAATTTAACTGAATCGTGTGATTTTCTGTAAATTCAAGGCAACCTGATTATTTTCAGGGTGGAGTTATAGGTATAAGGCTTTCATCTTTTCTCCGAGCAATGAATGTTTTTTTCTCTCTCATCCACAGATTCAGACATTTCATAAAGTATTACTCTCATGCTCCGACTTTGGGGATTTTTCTCTCAATCGTAATGACTGCGCAAGGATTATGCTATTTCACATGCATTATAGAATCCAGATAACTATAAGACTTTAAATATATAAGATAAACCGCTTGAGCACATTTTATAAGTTAAAATCAGTCATCCTTAGGTAGAGAAAATCTCAAACAATAGATTTACATGGTGGTACAAACATAGGGTATTTGGTGCCATCAAAAGCCCCCCCCCCCCACCCACAAAAAAGGGGGGGGGGCTGGTTTAAAGAATATTTCTTTAAAATTCATGCTTCAGGATTCTATATCAATATAGATTTGAATTCGAATTTGAATTTGCTTGTATTAATTTTCACATTAAAAAAAAAACAAACCTCCTGTCGAATTTCCACACTTCTTCCCCTCTCTGAAATCCCGGTTCTGCCACTGTTACTCTTCATTATCACAACAAAAACCTTTCATTTGGCACGTACCTCCCCCCCCCCCCCCCCCCCCCCCCACCATTTGAAAAGCTTTCTTCCGGCACTGAAACAGGAGACCCCATTGAAGGACACGCCCATCCTAAACCCCGGACTGGTGTCGCCGCATTGTCTTGGTACCGACGTACTTAGCAGAACGTACACTGGTACTTGTGAATGAACAGAACTTGTATGAGAGCAAAATCGGCTGATGTGTGTAATATCTTTGAGAGGATTCATTCATTGAGTGGTTAAAGCGTAAGCACCGTTTCGTGTTCAGCAGCTAGAAATCACCTACTCGGAAAAGAGATGAAATAATCGTGATTGGATGGACTCCTGGGGATCGGGGAGCTTTCAGTGAGAAGAGTTGGAGTTGGAGTCAAGCCAATGAGGTTCAGTTCAGCGAACCAATTCCCGCAGATATAGTCGTCGAGAGCAGCATTAGAGTCGGCACGAGTTCATCTTCGTCAGCGTCAAGCAGTGTCATCCCAAGTAGACTAGGAGCAAGATTATTTGTAATTTCACATCGTATCATATAAAATGCAACGGTATTAAAGTTTCCATGGCAAATCATCTTGCGTGTTTTGTAATGTTAGTGACCTTTTAATCGGTCTCTTAACCTTGAATGCGTTCAAACCTCTTAGAAATTTGTGACTCGAGTCCAAAACATTCTTGGCCACTTCATCGCTCCGGGAAGAAGTAGTATCTGCAAGTAGAAATAAGTATCTATATACACTTCGGATATCGGTTGAAAGATATTTTCCTTTACCATGAATCCGGGATCGACTAGAAATTTCTTATATGGGATCATCCGAGGGCTGTCCTTCCAAGCATACCCTCTTCGAGTGTCATCGAAGACTTCATCGTCGTCGTCGTCGATATCGTTGGGTGCTTCAGAGGGGAGGAGATGGTCTTCCACTCAATCACCTCCTCCGACCCCTCTTCGGACTTTCACTCGAAGTATTCTCACCATTCACAGCGAGAAGCCTACCATTGACAGGGAGGAGACACAGAGAAAACAACTTACAGGTATTTAAAAAAAAATAAAATCCTATCTCAAACACTTATTTTCTTTATTTACTTATCGCTCAAAGTCCAGTCCACATTAGCCATGGCAGCCTACATGTCAAACAAATCACACAGAACGCAGTAGTAAGGAATGCAAATAAAAATGAAAGTATACCCAACAGACAACCGAATTGTCATTGATCTTTTTGAGGAGAGAGATATATAGGGAGACAAAACTACATACTTCTTTTGAGGAACGTTCGAGTAGACCATCGTTCTTGCATATGTTTGCTATTTTGATTTACATTACTTTTGTGATTTTGTTTGTTCATGAAAATAGACGCCATGGTAAAGGGATCAGCAAATGCGATTTCTTTTGGGTTCGCAACGAAGATGAAGACAGGTATACAAATGAAAGTAGTTTATTTCGTCATGGAATGTATACGTTGTCATTAACCCCTACTTAAGAATTCATCAATTCATCGATTCAATGAGCAACTATCCCACCGCTGCCACCAGTTGTAGCAATATTGAGCCCCTACACTAGATTTTATAGAGGTCCTTCCTGATGTTTACGTTCACAATCGATTTCTCTAGGTTGTGCCCCGTCCCCAGTAGTCTTTCATTGGAAGAGAAATCGAACCATTTTGGGTAGGATCTATTATCATATATTGTATTCAGTGGAATGGGACTATAATCCTATTGTTCGTCATAAGAAGGGGGTCGTTGGACGATTAACTCTCACTATAGCGTGCTAGTGTGTGCACTTTTGTTACACATGTCTGATGGGACCGACCTTTAACGTCATGCATTTTGTGACCCAGTTTCGAACCGAGAACCGTTTATACAGTGCGTCCCCCCAAAAAGTTAATAGTCAGAAAGAGTCTCTCCAAATAAATATTTCAAAATATTTATAAGAAATTTCTACACTTGTGGATAACTCAAGGTCTCTTCTATCAAATGACACACAAAAATACCTGGCGATATTTCAAACTTGAGTGAGCAAAAGCAATTTTTGCGAACTGAGGGTGCAAAATCGAGACTTGACAAGAATTGGCATTCGTTCAGGGTGGTGTTAACAAATTTGTAAACCGTTAAAAGTTGACAATTGAAAAATTCTCCCCCAAGTGAACATTTCAAAATTATGTTCATGAAATGTTTATACCTTTAGATAACTTAGGGTCTCTCCTATCGAATGACACCAAAACATCTGACGATATTTTACGCTTGAGTGAGCAAAAGCTATTGTTGTTAAATGGTGCAAAATCCATGACTGACAAAAATTTGGCAAGGTTGAGAGTCTTGAAAAGGCTTAGCGATTTTCATATTCTGATTATTAAGGCGCAATTTATGAAAGATTAGGCGCTGTTTTCTGTATGTCCTAACATATCCCATCTAAAAAAATTTATGGTCGACTGAGAAAGCCAGCTTGAATTAAAAACTGTCAAAATTAATATTTCAAAAAAACTTGGGAGGGTAGTGAATTGCTCACTGGAGGATGATGATGCTGATGAAATACGTAAGTACACAGAGAACAAACCATGTTCTTTCATAAATTGTCTGTTACTGATCAAAATATGTAAATTTCGAAGCCTTTACATGACTCTCAACTGTGCTGATACCAGCCAGAACAAAATTAATACCAATTCTTGTCAAGTCTGGATTTTGCAAATTTTCACAAAAGTGGCCTTCGCTCACTCGAGCGTAAAATAATGCCAGATGTTATTTTTTTAATATATATTTGTGTGTTTTATTAAAGAATCAACATCGAATCAACATATTTACAAATGATCAGTGAGATTGCAAAACAAATTACAACATAAAAAACAGAATGGGGGAAAAAAGAAAAAAGAAAAAAGGGCAGACAACAGAAATTTTGAACGAAGCCCTGAAACTGGTATCAAACATCAGGAACTCCGAACAACAGGAAATGGTACCACAGTTCACCAAAAAGGAGACAAAAAAAAAAAAAAAACTAGCATAAATTGTTCATGGTCATACATGGAGTTTGGGATTTAAATAACAACTAAGAAAAGGAAAAATACTTTTCGTTTCGAGGGTTGCGGAAGTACATATACACATATACATATACATGAAAAAGTGTATGAAAGAAAGATTGCAGAAAGTTAAGTACATGTATTCATACTATTCATAATGTACATTAAATTGTACATTAGAGTGGAGGGAAAAATCCATCAATTTTATAAATCAAGACATATAATTTATTAAAGAGAAAATCATAAACTGAAACGCCATTTCTTGAAATGAACAGGCAATTTGTTTGTTTTTTTCTTGGCTAACACGTATTCAATTTCTCTCTGCTTCTTAACGAAGGATTTAAACATGGCAAAATTGGGAAGAATGTTTTTAAATGTACAAGTATAAATATGAAATTTCAAAAGTAAAAATAAATATGAAACAAACTTATCACTGCAAATTCCAAATAATTTTTCAAAATTGGTTACGTTAACAAAATTTTCACATTTCTGAGAAATAATATCCAGTAGATCATGCCAGATTATAATGCCAGATGTTTTGGTGTCATTTAATAAGATAGACCACAAGCTATCCACAGCTATGAAATTTTGCTTCAAATATCTTGAAATATTTATCTAGGGAAACCTTTTCTGGGACCCACTGTAGAGTCAGTTTGTAGGCGAAGCGGGGAAATGCCCATACCGCTTGACCAGCTAATAGCTATATAGTCAAATGCAATCCTCTGAAACTTGATAAGATGAGGGTATAGTTTATGTTTAGACTAAATCGAGGAAACACTTCCGAAATTTCTTTCAGAATTTAGGCCGATAGGTAAGAAATAATGTTAATAATAATTTTTGAGAGAAGAAAACAATTCAATCGCTTTATTCACTTAAATATTTGAAATGTATTCTAAAATCATAATGATGCTCTAAAGAGCATATTTGAGAAAGTCTGTTTAGGTAATTTCCAAACACTATTTTTAGTAAATTTGAAAAGTGATTATATAAGTTGTCTAAGTAACCACTGAATTCGCACTGTTGTTTGTACAATCATAGTCATTCATATACATAATGTAACTCATTTTGATACTTCGACATTTACTTGACATATTTGTATGTGAACAGAGTGGATCTTCAAACGCTTGCAGTAAACGTCGTTTTGATATACAAGACGCATGATTTCACGTTTTAGTGAGGTTCAAGGTCGTTACCATGAAAACCAAGTCTGTTTGACCCTTTTAGCACCATTCCAGATGTACTGCACCCATGAGATTAATTACGTCTTTTTTAATCGGTTGTACGTGAAGCGTTCACACAGTAATAGAAACAGAAATTGATATTCGAGAATATTGAAAGACCCTTTAAAATAAAAAAATGTCTGTCCGCTACATTCTGCATGTTAGCTTACCGCAGCATGGCCCCTTCCAGACGTTTTCTTTATGCCTCTTTTAAAATTATTAAATTTGCTAATTGGTGCATATCTATAATTGTTTGGATATTGTATGATTCATCGACGAAATATAGTCAGCGGTTTCTCCTATTTTGTTCACCCCTGTAAATACAAAAAGACCTGCTGGAAAATATATATACAATATCTCTTCCATACAAAAGATGACCAAATCAAAGGAAGTAAACTGGGCTAATTAAATATTTGAGGTAGTTTGTTTGATAAATAATCGTGAGTGAATGGATTTCATTATATGAGTTCACGTTATGGCAATTTTTCTAGTGGCTGCATGTAGGTACGCCTACTGAAAACTAATACAGGCGACATGGTTTTACCACAGGATTGTACTTACACGAAAGTTTTGTCTCCTTTGCCCCGCCCCCCCCCCCCCCCATTTTCATTCGTCTTACTCTTTCACTTCTATTTTATCTGCGTTTATTTTTTCTCTCACTTTAAAAAAAAATCCTTGTTTCTGATGTCATCTCTCACATTCTGACAGTATCTTACAAACTTTCGGCATCGAGAGGGACGGGGGAGGGGGGGGGGGGGAGATCACCTTCTCTCTCCCTCTCTAATCCTCTCCTGCATCTTCTTAAAAGAAGAATTTGCAGGGATTACATTATAAATTAGTATATTCGGGGGGGGATTACCTGGTATAAAAGATACAGTAAGGATGTCTTAAACTTATCTTAAATCTCTACTGTCAGAATATCTTACAATAGGTAAGCCAAATAAACAAGATTAGGTCAAATATGACCCCAAAAAGAGAATATGACCGCCCGCCACAAAAACCAACAAAAAGTGTCGTGACTCTTCAGTTGTTTGGTTAGAAGGGTCATTATTTTGCGATATTTCTTTTTCCTTCTTTTTGCACTTTCTTAAATTTATCTCATTTGTAAGCTTGGTATTCAGATTTCAGATTCAAATTTCAGATTTATTGACTGTTTTCAGTCATATTAATATAATACTGTAGTGCATAACATAACATAAATACAATAACAACAATAATATAACAACGATATCTTTCCATAGATATGGGCACATAATTAAATATGAATAAGTATAGTATATGATGCACAAATATTGACCTAAGTGATGTTGAGAACAGTTGGACATGTTTAAAAACAAAACTTGTATGTTACATGACCAGAAACTTATATAACTTAATCATGATTGGGTCGTTCAATAATATCAATTTGCATAAAGCATCATTACGAGAAGTGAAATATTGATAAGAGAGCATTGATAATTGAGTTGAGGTAGAAGGACAATTACCTCAACCCACAAGAAAAACTTAAGTGTGAAAGTAAAGTGAAAGTGCAAGACGGTGTGGAAACAAAAAGAGAATGAAGAGAAGGAGGATGGAGGAAGGAGGATGGAGGAAGGAGGATGGAGGAAGGAGGAAAGTGAAAGAAAGGAATAAGATAGAGCATGTGGAATTTGCAGGGTTTATTTCTGAACCTTTTTTTTTTCAAATAGATTCTTGTCGTTTCCGATTGACATTGTAGACCTGTCGGCAAAAACGATGAGGTGACATTTCGCACGTAACATATCAAGCAAGTGGAACGTAGTTTAAATCATATTCAAGCATACCATATTTTACCTTGAAAAGCAGGCCTATGAAAAAACACTTTTGAAGATAATCTTCCTCATAATGTATTTTCAAGTTGATCTACTCTTTTCCTGGCTTACCTCTACAGATAATCCCGCTTTGAAGACTTTTGGTTTCTATAAGAGGATTTTAAACATTTCTCTCTTGTATTCATCTCAATTTCAGATAAATTTTTACAAGATTATGCTAGCGATATGGGTCGTTTCTATAAAGGCAAATGCAAATATACAAAACCCTTCTGAGTAAAATTGAACATAGAGTTTCCAGTCTGAATATTAGGAAATAATAAGTATGAGATGGAGCCAGAACAGAACGAGGTGGAAGGAAAAATAACATGAAGACAATGGAAATAGAATTAAAAGAGAGTAAGAGAAGGAAAAAGAAAAAAAATCTGAAGGATGTGTAACCGCTAGAAAGAAGGAAAAAGAAAGAATATTGATTAAAATAAATAAAGTTAGAAAGAGAGAGAGAGAGAGAGAAACGGGGTCGGGCTAACTGGGCACTGGGGCGAACTCGGCACTGCGAGGTGACTATGTTTCAAGAGTTGAAGTCCCCGCTATACACACCGTACCGTTTTTCAGCCTTAAATTTCATGTTTTTTCATAATTTTACTCCTTGAAATTTTCACCATTACTTTATTGATGATCATTTTACACATTGATATCAAATAAATTTGTATTTAAGTGTTCTGAAATGTGTAATTAATGCGAAATTCAATACAAGTATATATTTTCGATCAATTCAACTCTCTGGGCTCACTCGGCCGCGATTTTCCGGCAAGGCCGAGTTCACCCTAGTGCCGAGTTAGCCCGGATCCAGAGAAACATATATATATATATATATATATATATATATATATATAATTGTGAGAAATGAAAATGAGAGAATAATGGTTGCGTAGCTTAAATCAAAGTTCCCAGAGCTGTCCTCCCTTTTTGAATTTTTGCAAAGGTTGAAAAAATGTCTCCGCCGGGAATCGAACCCGGGTCGTTGGCTTAGAACGCCAATGCCTTAACCACTAGACCACGGAGACGGGCCGGTGATTTCGGCGACACCAGATTCAATTGACCGACAGATTGACAAATCTTTAACCTTATTAATTGATTCCTTTGTCGGGGCCAGGTGAGTTTTGAACAAAGACAAGCCGTATGCCTCAGCTGGATCCAAGCGAATGCTTTGAGATACATGTATACATTAGAATAATAATCATTATAAACAATTGTAAGGAAATAACATATACAACAGCTTTGGCAATATATATATATATTTATATACAGTGCGTATAAAAAGTATACCAAACTTTGGTAGCTTCTAATTAAAACATTATAACGTCTATGAGCTTGAGATTTATTTCATAGTAAAGAGCAACTTATATTCTGTGTAATGATACCTTATTCATAACTTTGCTGCCACGGATGACTGAGCAGCAGGCTTTTCAAAAAGTATTGTCAAAATCCTCTTGTATACCAAGTTTGGGCTGAAGCAGCGAGTGTGGGTCAAACCAATTATGCATTAGTTACTTCAGCTGGAAAACAATTGCTGAGTTATTTTCAATTGATTTCGTGCATTTGAATAGAAAGGTGTTAAAGTCAACTCAGTCTCCAGAAAGGGCATTATTACAACCTAAATTTATGATATTATATTTGCCATGATAACACAATCTTGGTTTCATCCGCATCCGTTTTTTTTTAGGTAAGCGTTTTTACTTATTCATTCAAAATGGCCTGGACAACATTTATTTTATTTGGGAAGCTATTTTTTTCTTGAAAAGCTACTATCAATTACCTTGGTAATTCTCATCACACGTATTGTTCCTTCTTCTTCTTCTTTTTAGTCTTTAATTTCAGTAAACCTTTGAGTTCATGTACTATTTGCGAAAAACACCGTGTGCACCTTATGCAGGTGAAATGGTGTAATGGACAAATGAGCAGAGAGTTTTTAGTTATCACGAGACAAGTTAGAAGGCTGTTAAAATAAATTAAATATTATCATATGGCTTGAAACAAGGTGATTTGAAAGCTTAGATTCACTGGATCACTTTGAATAATGAAGCATTAAAGCACAAAGGAGAATTCAACTTCTAAAATGATTTGAGACTAAAGTAACAAATTCATATGGCTTGACCCACATTCGTTGCATCAGCCCAAACTTGGAACAAGGAGATTTTGACAACACTTTTTAAAAACCCTGGTGCTCAGTCATCCGTGGCAGAAATGTCATGAATGAGGTACCACTGGACAGGCAATAAGTTACTCTTTAACATGAAATAAATTTTAAAGTCACATCGGTTATAACATTTTAGTTAGAAGCTATCAAAGTTGGGTATACTTTTTTTTTGATACGCACTGTGTATATAAAATATTATGATGACCTAAAACTATTTTTGTAAAGGACATCGCCATAACTAGCCTCGCCTCAGTCTTCTGATCCTTAACTTGCCGAACATATACATCTTTCATTTCTTTATGGTACTAGTAATCAAATATTTTCCTTCATTCAGCATTTCAAAAATTTCCGTTACGACCCTTCCACTGATACTATTATGTTACTCATTTTCTGGGTCGTTGACCAGTTCTAGGATCCATCAAGACGGTCGTTTTCTTCCTACAGAGCGCTTAAAATCCGTATTTCCGATGGGATTTCCGATACCACCTTGCCAATTAAGAGGAACGTGAACAGAATAGACATTATATCACAGTCACACCAACGAGAGCGATACCACATCGATAATAGATCGATCAAAATTTTACCTTGCCACCCAATGGCAAAGAATCGACCGGTATGAAGTTGGTGTGGCGTTGGTTTGGCGGTGTGACTCGGATAACGTTCAGTACCGGCCGCACAGAAACGTTGTTAGCGCTAACAGCGCACTAACAGTACCGATAGCGATGATTTGGCCGCACAGAAGAGTGATGTTAGTCAAATTCACTAACAGCGCTGTTAGCCTAACTTTTCAAGGCCGCACAGAACCTAACAGTAGTGGTAATGTTTTAACAACTCACTAACAGTGCCAGGGGCACCAATAGTGACAATGTTAGTGAATAATTTCTTGCGTGCGCTATAACTTGTCTCTCCTCATTTTTTAATACCAAGTACTTATACATAGACCTAGACTAATTAAGAATGTGGCGGGTAGCGGGTGACATCGATTTTGCTAATAACGGCATGAGGAGACCAAGATATGATCCTTTTCAGGAAGAAAATGAATATAACTTTTTCAAGAAGTATAGGTTTTCCAAAGCAGTGTTTGAAGACCTTTTGAACATTGTAGGCCCTGCTTTGGAAAGAAGAACATTACGGTGAGTGACCATGTACCATACCTTAAGAACAGTCAGTGTAACTTAATAGTGTAATAGGCTACATACGCATCAGTCACTGATGATGAGAAGCATTATGAAAATCATCATTGGCAAATAGGCCTACTCCCATGAGTTGGTCAAAGACTATTGGCATGGCTTGCTGAACTGAGAAATGTTTTTCATGACCTCTTATTTTATTATCCTTTAAAAATATTCTGTTTATTTTCCCCTCTTTTCTTTATTTCTGTTTTCTATATTATGCAAAAGATGACCAATGTGAGTTCTATTTCTGGTTTTGTAACAAATGATGGCACACACTTTATTCTTGTTCATTATTATAGCACAATTACGTTTGAAGGGAACTGTATACTGCAGTATATTAGTTCTTGTGAATGTAATTGGTAATAAAATATCTAGCAATCTTTTGATATAAACACCCTGTGTACTCTCTCTCTCTCACACTCATTGCTTCCTCTTCACCCCCACCCCCCCCCCCCCCCATTTTCCCCTTTCTTTATTTTCTCTTTCAAATTATAAATGACATGTCAATGAGGGATGTGGTGGAATTCAGTCGTAGCATAACAACAATTTTTTTTAATACCCAGGTAATATTTTTATTTTGATATTCTTTTATAAATTTTGAGTTGAAACGTGTACATGTGCAACTTAAAATGTACATGTACATGTTTTAATACCAAATATCAAGATACATACAGTGCGTGTATAAAACTGGAATATAAATGGCGTCGACTAAAACGGTGAAATTGTATGACAAGGTGGTAAGGCGTAACATCAATTTAAACAAATCCTGCCTATATCAAAACGGTGGCAACATTCACAAAAGGCGAGGCCTATCTCCATTGGTTGCAGAATAAGGAAGACTGCACCATTCTCAAGACCGACTTAAGATATTTTGTTCAAGTTAGAGAAAGAACGACTTGAAAAACATGCATTTGTGTCATTAAAGAGAGTTGGTCTGTCGTATACTCTTCCCTGGCTGTCGTTTGATAGGTTCATCGCCCATACCTGATTTACGATTATTAGCAAATCGAGCTCTCTACGCGTCATACAGTTTTAGCGACAAATTTGGCGCGTTTTTCCCTCTTCGCTACCGATGATCCATGGATACATAATAGATCATTGAATTGCATCTTATCTATTTGCCTATACACCCACCTAATTCTAACTTCATGTTCTTGATTAAATTCGTCCCGATCAGAGGAGATATTTCGCCGAAATGCTGCAGGCTCGTAGTGAGAATGACTCAAACCGAGCTTTGATTTATTTATTGGCACGCGTAGGGTCATTAAAATCCCATTCATGAGTAGTTTGTTATCTTTTTCTGCTTGTTAAAATGCCATTTCGTATACAGAGTGCGACATCCATTATAGGTAATTATTGGATCGTCGTGAATAATGAACAAATAGCGTCGTGTAATAGACGTATCACCCCCTAAATGTGATTTCTTTATTGGTACATATTACATCTCACCTGTTTCAAGGGAGTCACTTTTCTCTATGAATCCGGGTATGAATCATCTTTGAAACATCATTATGATCATATCACATTACTGGGGTTCTCTTGATGTCGTGTGAACTATATATAGAAGAAGCTGTATACGATATCACATGAAAGCAATAATTCACTAGACACACGTTTTAGCTATGATATGATAATGATGTATATCCATAATATGGACAATGAGAAAGAGAAGAGTTGGCACAATCAAACGAGGCTTAGGGGAAGGAGTCATGCACCTTTGTGATATCCAACCATCTTTCAAAATTTAGTTTTATTTGCAGTCAATGCGTTTCGTTCGTCGGCCGTCGCAAAGCGATCCTATCATGGAAGAAATAGCATATCATTAGACATGGGAGGTTAAACATGTAAAGACTTCCTTGAAAGGGCTCCTAATGGACCTATGAAAAGTCGCAATTATGAAATATATATAGATGTCTTTCAGTCGCAGAAAGGGGACAACTGGCTTCAAATTGTGAATGAGTCTTGCGAATGGTCTGACGTCACATTTCATTGCTAATCAGGCCTTTTCTCAGAAAAGAAGGCTCATAATACCCAGCGATTACGAATTTACTATTCATATGATTATTAGGAATCTCAGTGAGGAAGGTTTTTACTACCAAGTTTAATTATTCACATCGCAGTTTTCTGCCAAATCACATACAGTCGGAGAGTTTTTGACGAGGTTTATAAAAGTATCAAAGAAAATGGCAGGTGGTTGGGTGTACAGGTGACTGTAGAGGCAAATCTGTGCTCTGAATTTAACAAGAATAACTATTATCTAAAAAAAAAAAATGAATTAAAAGAAAAAATCACTGACGTGACTCCCCATGCAGGGGAGTGGGAAATACGGTGAAAAATACTGTGATACGAACTGAGAGAAAATTAACTTTTTTCTTTTTTATGTATCACTAGATATTCACTCCTAAACAAGTGACTAACGTAATTCCTGTTGGATTAAAAAAAGTGAAAATCACTCTTTCTAGACGTCTACCAACAATCAAGTGAACAAGGCACCCCTGAGTACTTACACAGCGAGAAAATTTCAAGGGGGGGGGGGGGGTGTGATCCCAAGGTTCAACTAAAAAACAACCAAGAATATCACCCTCTTGAAAATAAACATTTACCGAAAGGTCTGACAGGGTTGCACTACCAAAGAAATGATTTTCTTTCGTTTTATTCATTCATCATTTTTTCTTATCATTCTGTTATGATTAGATTCAAATATTCTGAGTCCCGAGCAAGCAACAAAGATTAGTCTACGATCAGCCAGACCTGACGATTGCGGAGAAATCATGAAGTTGCTTCGTGATTTTGCAGAGTGGGAGGACAGTCTGGATAAACTCGAAATCACCGAAGAAGGTACATGACTGATGTGACTGATTTGAATGACTGATTTTGAATGACGGATTTAAATAACTGATTTGAAAGTCTTGACTGATCTGAATGACGGATTTGAGTGACGCATTTGAATGACTGATTTGAATGACAGATTTAAATAACTGATTTGAAAGTCTTGACTGATCTGAATGACGGATTTGAGTGACGCATTTGAATGACTTGATTTGAATGACAGATTTAAATAACTGATTTGAAAGTCTTGACTGATCTGAATGACGCATTTGAGTGACCCTTGTGAATGACTGATTTGAATGACTGATTTGAATGACCGCTTTACATAACTCCTTTGATTGACAGATTGAATGACTGATGTTTTTGAATGACAAAATTTGAATGACAAATTTGAATGACAAATTTGAATGTAGGAATTTATATGAAAATAATATTTTAATCACGGAAACGACTCTGGGATTTGACGCATGGCCCTGGCTTTCACTGTCCATACTGTGTGAGATATTTTGACGAGGTTAGGTACTAGGCATCGTACAAGGCGTAAGACATATACCTTTTATTTTCTCACTTTTCTTGTATTTTTAAATATGATTTTCTTGTCTTTTACGTTTAATATCTCTAGATCTCCTACGGGATGGCTTCGGGGAGACGCCATTTTACCGATGCGTTGTCGCTGAAGCACAGGGAAGGGATGACACCACGTCTCTTGTAGCGTATGGAATGTATAATTTTATTTACTGTGCATGGAAGGGTCGAATGGTCACATTTGAAGATATCTACGTTCATCAAGCGTACAGAGGTAATATTTTTTTTAATTTTAAAAACACTAGATTTTGTGCTCTTGTATAGATGCACTTATAATTTTAATGCATTTATGTTAATGGCCGAGGTGTTCAACACGGTAACAAGTCGTTTTTTCCGGAGCTTCGTTACTCACCAGCCCTCCAAAACTCGCTCAGTGGGGGGGGGGGGGGGGGGGATTTTTTTTCTCCAGCCCTCAAAAAGTCGCTCAGTTGGGGGGAGGGATCAGACGTTTTGCTCCATGATTCTCTGACAAGCAACAACAACAACAACAAAAAAGTTTTTTTTTTCCTGTCAAAAGTTGTCAGGGGGGGCACTCTGCCCCCCCCCCCCCTTGGGTACGCTAGTGGTTAAATGTAACAGCAAGAGAACTACACCATTTTCGGAATTATGAAACTTCGGAATTTAACACTATATATTCGGAATTACGAACCCTATTTCATTTTCGGAATTATGAACCTTATTCGGGTGAATGCAACAAATGTTCGGAATTATGAACCCTATTTCATTTTCGGAACTATGAACCTTCAGAATAATGAACCTTCGGGTTAATGCAATGAATGTTCGGAATATTATTATGAACCCTGTTTCATTTTCGAAATTAAATAACCCCATGGTACGGGAATTTGGGGTTTCAGAATGATAAACCTACAGAGCAAACAACTTTCGGAAAGCGAGTACCTCCCCCCCCCCCCCCCCCCCCCCCCTTCATCACCACACGACCCTTCCCTTTACTCTTTCTTTCTTATCTCTCTCTCTCTCTCTCTCTCTCTCTCTCTCAATCTTCCTTTCTAACTTCCTGACCATGCTGACAGCTATATATCTAATTCCCATCAAACAGATCTAATATAAATGTTTTTAATGAGTATGACACATATACGATGTCTGTGAGACACGTTTTTAGCATATGATTTGTTTCTGCCATCTCTATTTTTCAAAATTTCCAATCAACTCCGCCATTTTTCCACCTTTATATAATTACCCTTATTTCTACGTCATTCAAAAAAAAAATACGTTGGGAACGTACGGATTTCGCTTTCGGTGTCACTGCAATTTTTCATTCTCATTCTACGAAGCATTAATTAGTTTTGCATATTTATAGAATATCACGCCTTCGTTACTTAACATGTCAAGACTCGTTGATGCACGCGGATGACAAAGACACTAATCATGATTATGAAGAGTATCAGTTCATTCCCTTGCGGCTATATAAGCATTGTGGGATTCATCTGTCAAAATATAGATATCCCGGATATCTATATTTTGACAGATATATATAACATTTCGGGTTTGGCAACAGCATACATGTATTTGTGAAGTATTTCATAATTACTGGAGTGGGGGTACATACTTGACTTGACAATACAAAACATACAATACAATGTGATACTTGACAACTCAATGTAGGATCGAATGTACGTCAATATGTTTGTTATTATCGTGAGAAATATAATATGACGTCATTATTCTTTTTAAAAAGTGGACAGAACAATACGAAAAAAAGAGAGATTATGTATATATATATATATATATATATATATATATATATATATAATTATTATTATGTCTATTTTTTTTTTAATCAGTGAGGTGGAGAAAAACAGTTTTTGTGATTCGTGTGTGCGGAGACATGGGATAAATTAGTTGTTACAGCCTGTAGTTATTAATCAACATTCAAAATAATCCCCTTTGATTAAAAAAAAGGAGTGCTTATGAATATTACACGTTTTAAAACTTTTTGGTCAGACAATTTAATAACTGCTATTTTTTCCTTTCTGAAATTCCTTTCTTTGGAGGTCTATCTCTCACTCTACACCCCTCTTCCTTGCAGTATCCATCTTTCTCTTTCTCTCTCTTCTCCCTCTCTCTCTCTCTCTCTCGCTCTCTCTCTTCCTCTTTTTCCTCTTTCTCTCTCTACCTTACCCGCTCTCCCCTCTCGCTCTCTTTCTTGCCCACCCCTCCCCTTCTATCCCCCCCCCTCTCTCTCTCTCTCTCTCATTGCCCCTGTCTCCACTCAATAATTGAATGTTGTTTTTAATATTTTTCAAGTACGTTACATGCCATGATAACTGTTCTCAATGAGTGAATATGTGTTGCGCCTTACTCAATGGAAAACTCATTTAAACGAAATTGATCAGTGATTAGAAAAAAAATACACACCCTGATCAAACCAATTCTCCCTATTACTAAGTATACTTTTCGACGTGCCTGTTACGATGAGAAGATGATCTATAAAATTGGTCACCAATTACCGAAAGCCCGAAACGCTGCCCACTTCAAGTTGACCGCTCAGGTCAAAAAGGTATTATCCATTATTAGATATTTAGGAGATGATTATATAAATTACACCAGCGACAAGGTCAATTTAGATGTTTATTTCTCGCCGATGCTGACTCTGGAATGAAGCAGGACTTTTAATTTTTTATGATGATGATGGGGATGTTCGGATATGCGCACTAGCAATCAGTTCTGATTAATAATACAAAACAAACACTTTTGGCAGATTAAAAAAACCCCAGTTAGCCAGAGCAATCTTGCACATTACTTTTCCTCTATTTGGGTGGACCCATATAGTCAGTATAGTGCTGATCATAATTATAGGATGCTAATATACAAGATCATTACCACTGAGTTTTCTAATTACCTGACTCTAATGAGGGCTTGTGTTGCTGATGTGTCAAAGTGAAATTTAAATTACATGGAATCCCTCTGGTATATATAGTGACGATGATCTGTTGGTTTTTGTTCTTTGTTTGTTTGGTGATGTTGTTTTTTTTGTGTTTTGTTTTTGTTTTTGTTTTTGTTTTGTTTTTGTTAGTATTTCCAAGAATCATTGTATCAGCATGTTCTGGCGATTAGGCAACACTATCTTTATATCAGACATTTTCAAAGATAAAAAAAAGACATCTTTAGGTACTAGGTGACAGCAAACTGTAAAGTAGATACACAAAATCCATTTAAAACTACTAACAAAAAGCTTGAAAGAAGTGAATACCCTTTCTGGATAGATGTCAAAGACTGGATATATTCGAAAAGGCGAGGTGGCCAAACATGTTTGTCGTTAATGCATGATTACCTAATTAACAAGCATCGGAGTAGTTTCTCATGATGGTGCATGGCCGAAGGGTATGTTTCGACGAAGTCAGCGAAGTCAACGAAGTCAAGTGCAGTTCCGGAAAACACTGATGGAGCCTGTATTGTACACGCCACCCCAGTCTCTCTGTCACTCTACCTCTCTTTTTCTCAGTCAATCCTATTTCTCCTCCGTCTCTCTTCCCGTTCTCTGATTTCCACTCTTTATCTATCTTTCTTCCATAGTCTCTCCCAGCCTTTCCTTCGGTCTCTCTCTCTCTCTCTCTCTCTCTCTCTCTGTTTCTCTCTCTCTGTGTTTCTAAACCCCTCTCTCTCTTTACTCCCCTCCCTCTTTCCCTGTCTGTCTCTCTGTCTGTCTCTCTCTCTCCCTCTGATTGTCTCTTCTCTTTTTTTCTCTCTCTCTCTCCCTCTCACCCTATCTCTCTCTCACTCGCCTTCTCTATCCCCGTTTCTCCATATCTCTCTCTATCAATATTCATAGTCACATTCGATATAATTTTAATAATTTTTAACCCTTTCGAGATAAGACAACTGACCACATTTTGTGGTTTGGCCCAATAACTTTTGATTCAGAGCTCTAAAAATATACCAGATGCAAGAGTAGAAAGAGCAAAATTTCCTGCGCACACTATGTCCATTTTTGTTGCATGACCATATTGCTTTTGATTCCAGGAATTTTAAATATGAGAATAAGCTTTAAAATCCTTAAATTGGCAACACATTGAGAGGTTCAAAATCATTGTTTTTTATCCAAATTGGCAAAATTGGCAATATTTCAACTTTTCGACAAAATTTCTAAACATGTATATTGTTTTCAAAGACATTACACCTTATTAGAACCATGCAGCACTGAAAGAAAAATATTATTGTTGCCAATTTGAAGAACAAAATGTGATCAATTAAGCTTTTAAATAATTCCTGTCCTGAAAGGGTTAATAAGTTTTTATAATGAAATCTTTATTTTCATTAACTCTTACTGGGCCAAGTGGTTTAGCTCTCTTCAAAATTTTACCAAAATGTGATCAATGCTTACTTTTCAAATGTCTGCACTTCATTGACCATCTATTATTTCACAAAATATGGGGACAAAACTTGTAGGAAATTTATTACCATTTCTTATGATACTAAACATTATTACTTTACCCAACTTTATGCATAAGAATTATTGAAAATTACATTTGAGTTTCTTTTTTGTCCATTTTATTGTTTAATGTTGAAATACGGAATATCTTTTTAAAAACCTGCAATTTTCTATGAAAATTTCTGTGGTAGCATATAATTATAATCATATATTAAGAATGCTTGATGTATGCTCAAAATTTCGATATACATTGACCACCATATACCTTTCCTGTGGTTGAGCAATTAGTGAATGAAAATGACAAGTCTATCTGTCACAATGTGACATCGGCACTGAAAGAGTTAAACACCGTCAACAAGTTTTATGTGCCTGCATGTGAAAATTTGGATTCTACTGAGTAAAATAGAATTAGATCTGAAAAGATTTTTAAAACGCACTCTCCCTCGGATGGTGATTGGTATCTACTAATCAATATTCAAATCAAAATCGATTCAAAGAAAGATACACTTTGTAAATCTGCTGAACAAATGAACATGTTCAGATTTTTGGGTAAAAACTGACAACATTCTCTTCAAACAAATATCTTTACGTACACCTGCTCCGCCCATATTTTGCAGGTATTCCTCAAGCCGCCCGCCCGCACCTCACTGACACCTAAAGCATGTATCAAGCTTATTAAAAACCAGCATTTTAAACCATGATACTTCAAATTGATCTAGTCGATTAGAGAGTTTGATATAACACTTGAGATAAAATGAGAAAAATGTAGATGATTATATAAAGAAATGACTTATGACCAAGTCCAATATTACATCGTTATAGTTATGAAGACTTTTACCCATGCTATCCTAGCTGGATGCATTTATAGGGAACATTTGATTGGCTTCACTTAACTTACATGACTTAGAGCAAATAATTTTCGACATTTAGCGACAAAATGGTGATTTATTGTGCTATATAACGGTTGAATGGCTACGCCTACTTGTTTAAACAAACACAAGCATAAAAGATATAACGTAAACACTTTGGGGCCGGTGAAGAAATTGTATTCTATGTTTGACAGAACTTCCATTTCTGCCCAGAACTTATTAAATTGTAAATAATATGCATCAAATTACCGATATTGGAGATTGCATCAACTTTAAACAAGAAACGCATCTTATTCATGTTATTATGGCATAACTTGGGAAAAGAGAAAGTTCCATGGTCAGTGTTTGGAATATGCAGGGGCGACGATTCCGGGGGAGGGACTAAATTGTCTAAATGACGATTCAACACTGCCCAGTAACCCATGCGTGAAGATACAAAAGAAAAGGTGTGGATATCGAGATGAGACTTTGATTTGCCTGTGTGACCAAAAGTGCTCTTTAATGCAAAGTTCTGCATCACAAAATACAAAATTCTCGTGCTCGGTCAGTACGCCATCGAGCAAAATAATTGATACAATTTACCAAGGGCGTCACGAGAATGAAAAGTCTTCATATTGCAAAATGCAAAATCTGATAGTCGGGGTGGGAGATGTCCTCTTAGACCCTTCCCCGTTCTATCTCGAAGCTTCAGTTTCAGTTTCAGTTTCAGTTTTATTTTCATTTCCAACAGAACAGTGATTTTAACAAGAAATCAAGTATACAATTCAATATTCAATAACAAAATACATTTTACATGGTTTAAAGTTATAAAATAGAAAGTATACATAGACATCCAGTATAATAGTGTTTTTGTTGTTTTGTTGTTTCCTGTGGAAATGGAGGGATCCACTCAAATATGGTGTCCCTCTCATTCCTAATGCAGGTCATGAAAAGAAATCGCCCCGCCCCTCCGGGTCGATTATCATTAGTTTCAGTGAGCTCATTTTCAACAACTTTTGAAGAGAGAAAACAGGGACACAACGCATGCACTAATGTTATAATTCTAAATTGGCAAAAGGACACAAAGTACTAATACATTATACTCAAGACAAAGTTTCTTGTTATTGGTTACGGAAAGTTGGCTGAAAAGATTGATCAGGACACGTGTTAGATGTTCTAAAAAAAATCCATTAGGTAATTGAGTTCTCCTGCTCGCCTCGCTGGCGCAACTTTAACGCCAAACCTGTGTATCACCATCAATGGCCATTAATAGCAACGCCATGTTATAGAGGAATTACCACTTTGAAGAAATCACTACATTATGATTAACTCATCTAACGGAGTAAGAGAGGCATCGTTCTAATTCTCACCAGAATTGGGGAGATGGCATGCGGTGAGAGGATTTTTAAGTGATTGGGGGAGGGTTGGAAGATAGTCAGTGAATGGGAACCGTTGCCATGGGGATACGATGTTGGTCTGTGATGACAGAAGTAGAACAATCATAGCAGGCACGGACACGAAATGTAATGAGTAGTTATTTTCTTAGCATCATGTTGTAATCTAATAATTATCTATCATTTTCCTGGAGTACTCTAGAACTAAAACGTATGTAAAAAAAAAAAAAAAAAAAAAAAAGGAGGCAGCGTGTCTTCAACACCCCCTTTCCGACTTCCAAAAAGCTGCAAAAACCAACAACGGATATTACAGGATTTCAAAGAAATAATGATCGTTAATAAATCCGTCGATTCAAGCTTAATATCAGTTATAGCTCCATTAAGTTAGTAACATTTGCAATGATAATTGTAATACTTTAGACTAGATTGCTGTTTATTGAAAATTTGGCTTTAGATATCATAAAGTATTATTTTTAATGGTTTATTGCGAAGTCCTGAGAATTATGAGTGAGTAATCGCAATGTCGATTATACAAAGAAATGCAGGCCTATAACATATCCTTCATGCTTATATAAAACGTCATCGTTTTCATTTTTTTACTGGTCCATTAACCGCCCACATGAACTATTGTGGTAACCACACTCTTCATTTGCTACACAGGCGGAAGAGAAGAGTTCAGTCTCCACCCCCATCTTTACGTTTATTATATGGGCCAGTGACGTAGCTACGGGAAGGGGGTTGGAGGCATCCCCCCCCCAAAAAAAAAAAAAAAAAAAAAAATCTAACTGTAAATATCAAAGAGGGAGAGAGAGATAGTAAAAGAGCTGAAAAATGGGGAAAACATGGTAAAGAATTAGATGGCATGACCTGCTACACCGTTTGCTCCACACCATAGATAGATTCACCTTCTTCCTCGCCCGACCCACGCTACGCCATTTATTCAAGCATTATCTTGTCGAGTGTGAACAATCTGTAAATAGACATTCTCTTGCGCCACGCAGGTTCATTAGCCGAGCAAGCGGGTTGTCATTAAGCCCCGTCATGCGTCTTCTAAACTGATGTATTCCGTAATTACTCCGAATTTTAGAAGTGCGGAAGGGATCTTTCGCTGGAGTTTACCCACCCCCAATCGAACTGATTATCCCTGCCTAAGTGGCGTCATCAAACATGGTGTATAGTATCAATTAGCCCAAACTGAAACAGTTTGATGAAATTACGCCTCACTGGCTACAAAGCATATAAATGAATCCATCACACATTGATGCTTATATACAGAGAGCTGATCAGTTTCCACTTGCTTTTTGCTTAATGCTACGATGGGTCAAGAAAGGGATTGACTATATATTTCATTTCATTAACAGAACAAATTTGAAGCAAATTCACTAGTGGGGGATCCAGGATTCCTTGTTCCGGGTGGGGGGGGGGGCGTATCTAAAGTTTCTGACAAGCAAACAAAATTCTCCCAAAAAATTATCAGATTTGCCAGTTAGCAAGTGTGAGTATGTGGTGGTGGTGGGGGGGGGGGCACACGAATATTTAGTGAAATGTTAAGTAAAAGGCAGATTTTGCCCTGGGGGAGGGGGATTCACATACTTCGAAAAACGGGCATTCCCTTTTGGAAATGAAATGTTAGAAATATAATACGCTGCTATTCATGGGGCTAATGGACTTTTCGGTTTTTATAGATTTCGGCCATTTTTCTGACAATCCTAGATCCACTTCTGTCTCTTGAATATAATTTAAGAGCTATAAATATTGATTTGTGAATTTACGCCAATTTCTTTAATAACTGATATTTCCATCTTTCAAGTTGTAATTCAAAATCAAAACTTACTCTAAAACAAAACAAAATGATCTTTTTTTTTCTGGTCAGCAGGATATTCACATGATACTGAACATCGGTATACTTTATGTACACTTTTGAAAATTTAAGGGGTTTTTTTCTAAGCAAAGTGAAACATTTTACAAAGTATCAGCGGGAATGAAGAATATCAACTTTCAGCTGTCAGGTTAAGTGGAAAACACTTGTCATTAATACACAATGATATATATCTCCAATTAGAAAGCGCGATGATAATCAGAGCTATTAACTGGACTTATAGAAAAAGGGGGAATACGTGAATTTACCGAATCTTTCAAAAACGCCGCACGTCAAGAAATCAATTTTCAAGAAATACAGAATAAAGAAGATGTTTTGTTCATCGTGATAAAGATGAACCTTTACAAATGTGACAGCTTTTTCATTGTCCATGCATCACTCCGCTTCTCTCCGCTTTGTCTTAAATCTGTCAAGCAAAACACGTAACTATTAAGATTGAAGATAATACGATTTTTGGTGTACAGTCTATACATCAATTACCAAGGTGTGAAACCCGTTCACGAACCCCCTGTCAGACGTACTTCGTAGTGAGGTGTTTGACGGATGTTTATAGAGTTCTCCTGTGCTCAGAATTGAGAATAGTTCAGTAATTGCTTTCATTGGATTCAAAGAAGAGGTAGTTCCAAATACACTTCGAGGACTTTTGAATTATCCATTTGTTCGTCCATCAATTTTTAAACAATCTGACAGTTGTGAAAAATATTAAATAACTAAATCAAGAGAAGAAGACGATTTCCCAAATACTCTTTGTTATTCTATCCATCAATTCTTAAACTATTAATCATAAAAATAATTATCTTTGTATTAAAAAGATCATTTGTTCTGAAATCCCATATGTTTTATTTATTTTGCGTTGTTTACCTATCCATCAGTTCTTAAATGACTGGAAATTTTGTAGGAAAATAGGCTCGGTTTCGAAATACACTTTGTTATTATAGTATAACTGTCATCGAGGATCTTCTAACAATTACTTATTAATTGATAGCACATTATGGAAAACATTTGGTTAACATTACGTCTGAAAATAAAATTTTCGACATTGATCGTAAAGTATCTTTGAACGACTGGGCATCACGAAAAGAATGTCAATGAGTCCGATTTAAAAAAAAAAGTTTTCTCTTTCTATTGTACTGCTGAGTATCTTGTGGCTATGCAACATGCAGTGGAGATGTCCATTTTATATTCTAATGCTTGTTTTTGTTCTCTTACATCAGGTTTTGGACTAGGTGCAATAGTTCTACATCAAGTTAGTAAAGTAAGTACAAGTCATTCAGTTTGGTAACACTATTTCTCAGCATTAAATTTGCTCTTCAGAATGTAAGATTACTTAAAATCTATCAGGATCACATAGCCATTAGTAGTAAAGTGCATATGAAAGATTTTATCTCCATATCTGCCATATTTTAAAACTTTTATATGAGGATGTTAATCTGCGGTAACTAGGAAGTGACTTCTCCACGCCATTCCGTTACCGCAGATGATATTTTTTGTAACTTATAAAAATGTGGCAACTGTCAATATGAAACATTTAGTGGAAACTTTTCAACTAATGGTCATTTCATTCTAATCAGACTTTTGAGTTAAGTAATTGTATATTTTCTGAGAAGCAAATACAAAATGTTGAGAAATGGTGATTTTCTGTCATTCCGTTTGGTTACAGTCAGTGGACTTGCACTGTACAAGTATGCCATTCAGCAGTGTATAAAACCAAATAAAAAGGAAACTTGGAAGACGTGAATACTCTTTCAGGGTAAATATAGGAAATTTTAAACGCCTTAATTAGAACCGTATCATGCCACCCCCTTTAAAACTCAAATGGCATATCTTAAGATACCATTGGTACACAAGCCCCAAAATGTGCCCTCTTATTTTTTTCACGCAAAAGGCTCCTTAAAAATGTTTTGTTGTTGTTTTGTATTTCGTAATTTGCCCCCCCCCCCCCCCGTGTTCGCCCCTGGCTTAAATCTGCTGTTATCATCTTTCAGCATGCCTACAACTTGGGATGCCGTCGGGTGACAGGCTACGTGGACGACAACGATGCCAACCTACCCCGATGGTACCAAGGATACGGCTTCGTCGACTTCAGCCGCCAGTTCGACTACCACATCTACTCGCTCTCTGACGTCCCCCTTAAGAAGTTCGTCAACGAGCACGACCCATTCACGAAACCGAATACCCTTGGGCTCGATATCGACTCCTTGCTATGATGGACTATGGAATTAGAACTGAAAATGAATCTGTGGTGTTGTCCATACCTCGGATTTTTTAATGACATTGAGTTAATCACAATTTGCTGTCCACGTGGTGTGATATCTCAGGCCGCCCGTGCACGCTGCGTTTCTTGGCGCGCCCCTCGGGGAAAATAGTCCTATATATAATATTCAAGTCACCTTGGGTACAATCGCTGGAGTAGACACGGGTCCCCTATTCAGCCCCTAAAAAAAAAAAAAAAAAAAAAAAAAAAAAAAAGCGAGAGCGAAAAAGCGGGGGAAGTGAGAGAGAAAAAAGCCTAAAGAGGTGCTACGAGCCGTTATCTTTCAAAATTTGCTAACACGCCAAAGTTTTCGCGCTTCACGCGGGAAGGGGGAATTGACTCCCCCTTTCCTGCACCCACCCCTGTTGCATAGAGTGCAATATTGTGTCCAAATAACTGAAAAGCAGTCAGGGCGTCGAACTAACTTTCCGTCTAAAAAAGGGTGCTATCTTTCTCTCAAATTTGCTACAATGTCAGAGCTCTCGCGCTTCGCGCAGGAAGGGGGAACCCCCCCCCCCCCTCATGCACCCACCCCTGCTACATACAGTCAAGTATTGCGTCCAAATAACTGAAAATCAGTCCGGGCGTCAAACCAAATTTCCGCCTAAAAAAAGGTGATACGAGCCGTTATCATTCTCTCAAATTTGCTATAAAAGGCCAGAGCTTTCGCGCTTAGCGCGGGAGGGGGGAAACTCCCCCTCCCAGAGCGCGCATGTATAGCCCCCTCCCTGCACCCACCCCCTGGAGAGCATGCTCATCACCAATTCCTCACGCTTTGCGTGCTCACAGCCGCCCCGATAAAATGAAATCCTGGCTACCATGGCTACGCGGTTGGATCCTTCACGTCTGCCCCCCCCCCCCCTACTGAAAAATCCTGACTACGCCACTGGGTACAAGAGTTCTAACCAGGGCCTCTCATGGCATTACAAGTATATCGACAGTTAAATGTCCCGCTATCCGTCTGGGCCTGCTGCTTAAGGACGCGGCTGGAGATCTTATATCGTGTGGACAGCAAAACGAGATTAACATTAAATGTTATCAAATCAGGTTATATAGAGCGTACTCAAAGATTGTGACAGTACTTTATTATTTTCTGTTTTTAAAGTTTCGCAGGTCGAAGCTCTATCTCCGGTCTATAGCTGAAGACTTGTGGTTGATGCCCTCAATGCAGTATTTCGCTCAGTACATGTTGTAAATAAATCATAATTAGCACTGGATGTTCTGTTGGTAAAAGTTTTAGCTTACGAAGGCGGCCGTATTAATCCTCAAGGGCACTGGGATAATATCTCGCGATTCTAAACGGTGTACGCCTGAAATCAATATGCCAGCTCTCTCGTCCCCCAAAAGTACTAATAAAGAAATATATAACGGAGAGATGCCTACAAAATTATACGAGGCACCACACACATTACCATCTTCCCGTGATTCCTATAGCAAAAATAGACCGTTACATTTTCAGTCCATCTACACGGCCTTACATCGTGTATATATGGGCAGGGAAAATTGCTAGTTTAAAACACGGGAAATCTACGTTTGACTCTTAATCAAACCCGACGATATTGTATAATACACTCACTTAACGTCACGGTTAAAATTTGAAAGACTGAACAGTACACAATTGATATCAAAACAAGCCTGTTATAAAGAGTGATGCCATCATGTATTATAGAAATATATTTATTGTAATTAATTTCAAGTAATACGTGATAATGTTATGCATTTTTCTTCCTGTTCATCGCTCGAAAAGGAGGGTGAAACTGACTAACGGGTTTATTATTCATACAGGTTTGGGGTGGACAATCTTCCGCTTTTTAAACAGTATCCAGGTATCGTGGCAGAAATGATACCATGCATTTCTCTATTCATTTCTTAATTTGTATTACTGAAAGACCGTTAATTATAAGCCACATCCGTCAGCTTGGTATCTCATGATGATACATGATAACATGAATGAAAAAAATGAATTGATGAAAAAAAAAATTAATAATAGAACCACCGTGGTATGTTTGTGAACTTGTTGATGTTTGCCTTCTTTAGACTTGACAAACTATCCGCGAAATTTCACCAAATTTCAAAATAGATAATATAAAAAGCTCCTGTGGATTTCCTGTCATAGAATTAAGTGTTCATGTAACAGTAACCCGGAAGCGGATGTTAACTAAGATGGGTCGACGGAAGTTGTTGGATTTGAGAAGGTCACGGAGAAGATGCATGATATCCGGTATCGCGTCCATCCTCTTCCGAATAATTCGCTGTCGCGGATCTGATAGGATAGATTGCAAGATCGTACATCCTATAAAATTTGGTGAAAGTTCCTTTGATGTCAAAGGTCATAAATATAAGAGTCCCTACCCCCCCCCCCCCCCCCCCCCCCCCCCCCCCCATTGTCGGCAGAAGCCATACGAAGGTTGGGGACGTCGGTCGCCCAGCCATTTCCTTTCCATTCCTTGTTCTGCACCCAGCCCCATTTCTTCTTGCGTATAGGGCAGGGAGTTTAATCCCTCCGCCAACGGCTCTGGTCAGGGGTAAAGAAGGAGATAAACAAAATGTCCCGGAGCTATACAAAATATCACACCGGACATTAACTGACGTACCAACATCTGCGGTATAATATCGAGTGCTCCCCCACCCCCTGTATATACTGTTTACGCCCCATAAGTTTATTGTTGTTGTTGTTGTTGCCCTTCTAATTTCTCTATATATCATTCCTGTCAATACTCTAAGGAAAGCTGAAATGTTTTGATTGCGGAGTACTCCACATAGTTGCGCTAAGATATCATTATTCTCCCCCCCCCCCTCCACACACACACACCACCACCAACACCACCACCGCCACCACAGGAAATTGTCATCTATGTTCAAAACATCACAATTCTCACAACCACTTGGTTTTGCGCCTGTCTGTCCTACATTTTAAACTGTGATTATGATCTGGGCTTTATCAAAGCCAATCTTTATCCCTTTTATATTAGCAATACCGGACACTGAATGATTTATGTTTCCTGTTAGTTTCGTCTGCGAATGTCAACCACAGATCACAAAACTTGTGAGGTTATCTCACAAACTTAGATAAAGAACCTGTGGTAACTCGATTAATCATTTACAATTGATAGATTGTTTTTAATGCAATGAGGTCCTTATTTTACCATAAATCAGCTACGTTTCATCAATTACAGCCTTCCGCTCTCAAAATTTCTGGTTAATGTATATAATGATTTTGTACTCCATGCAGTCCATTTAATAAAGTGAGTGTTGAGAGCCACAAGGACGTTAACTGAGCATTTAACATGGAGTTAACGCCCTTCTGGCTCTCAACATACAGTTAACTTCCCAGTTAACAGTCAACTGCATTTTAATTTTGTCTATTGCACATTCACTATTCACTAATTGGGTACCATGTATTGCCACGATCGCTTTGAATCCATAGTAGATCTAACTGGTGCTAGCTCTAATAATTATGTGTAAGTAAACCATGGATGTACAAACGAAACCTATAATCTTGTTTAACTCTTTTTTGGTAAGTAAGGTGAGCTTTGTAACTCCTGGATATACTTAAACATCCTTATAACAGAACAAGGGTCGGGGGAGAAAGAAAGAAAGGAGGGCGGAGGAAGGGAGGGAGGGGGGCGGGGTGGGTTAAGAAAGAGAGGGGGGGGGGTATGGATAAGACGGATACTATGATCAGAATTGTAAAGAAGCCTGGAGAGAAGCCAATTAAAGGCGAATGGGGTTAATATGACGAGACAAATATGATTAATGTACGAATACATCATGATTCCAGTGTAATGTTCATCTCTCTTCCAATGTAACAACACTAACAGCAACAATGAATTATATTGATATCGTTACCACTCTACATCAACATGGGAAAAAAGATTTGATACGCTTTACTACGCAATAGCGTTTTGATTCATATCATGTAGTTATATACGCCGAGATGGTATTAAACCAAGACCCTATTTTCTGCACTGAAGTAGAGACTCGACTTTCACTACTGAAGCAGTTTTAATAATGTTTAATGAAAATGAACTCATATTAATAATAATAAGAAGAATAATGTACCATGCGCTCTAACAGAGGAGAAGAAGTAAAAGCCAAATGTATGTTTTTGTAAATACATGTATGTGTCAGTGATTGCTGCTGCCTGTGCTTTCATTATAATATGAATACAATCAATTACATTGTAAACATTAATAAAGATTTGAAATTTATCTAACATTCTTTCATAAAGTTTGCCTATGCTTGCGAATACTGCCGGTCTATATAAAGATTAATAAAATATGTATTTATGAAAGTACCCCCTCCTGTGCATTTTTTGTCAATATCTGTTGTCCTGTGTATCGAAAGTACAATGGATAGATTGTGCGACAATAGTTCATTCATATGGGCTTACTTCGAACCATTGTGTGATCACGTTCACGTCACGTCGTCACGTTACTCGACCTATCGTGAATACTAAGCCCTAAATTCACGAAGGGTATAGGGTGTAACATTTGTGAAATACCCCCCTTTTATTGGCGAAGTGTCGGGTCCAGTCTACCCGACACTTTATAAAAAAAGTATTGCAAATCTACGAATACTCACGTCTCGAACCCGACACTTCGTCAATAAGAGGGAGGTATTTCACAAACGTTACACCCTACCCTTTGTGAATTTAGGGCTTATTAATCACGAAATGTCGTGTAACGTGACGACGTGACGTGAACATGATTACACAATGGTTCGAAGTAAGTCATTCCCTATATGGGTATCCAAAGCGCTTCGACGAGTAGAATGTATTTGGAAAGGCCCTGTGACAACAGTAATGAAGATGATGATGATGATGATGATGATGATGATGATGATGATGATTGTTATTATTATTATTATTATTATTATTATTATTATTATTATTATTATTATTATTATTATTATTATTATTATTATTATTATTATTATTATTATTATTATTATTATTATTATTATTATTACTATTTAATTAATATCTTTTAATATCATTATTATTATTCCTTTCAAAAGGTTGATTTGGTCCCGATTCTCAGTTTATTTTTTAGAGGATAACACTTAGTTTTGTACGTGTAGAATTTACATGATTAATCTTCTATACAAAGAAAAAAAATGAAGTACATTCCCTAATGTAATTATCATTTTCTATATTTCTCAGTGCATTAAATACGGAACAACATTTTGAAGGCCTGTTTCAAATCGTGTATCGCATGGTTACTATGTTGAGATGCCCATTAAACGTCAAATTGGTGAACATTGCGAAACTTAACTTTCGCATTTCAAATAATTATATCGATTGACTCAATTTGTCTCGAGTGTCTTAATGCTTGCCTCGTTTCAATTAATTTGCTGTCAGGTAAGTTCTATATAATATAGGCATATACTTTGAAAACTGATATTTCACCCTCCGGTTGTTTCTAAATTATGAATAGTATAGCCTACCCTTCAAGTATGGGTAAGATGATAGGGTAGTAAGCTCATTTTTATCCATAATAAATCAAACCTCTCTTCTGTTAAGGTCAATTCTGGAAGGCCAATATATACCAGCAAATGGTGGGAGAAAGAATATCAAGTATCTTCTACAGAGGATATTAGTCATCATGTAGCCTTTAATTAAAGATATATTGTCCCAAATTTGCAATCCACGAAGGGGGATCTGAAAGAAAAAGAGAAAAATAAGATTTATCCGTCATATTGGTAGATTATACATTAAGGCTGATTCGGTAAATGATAAATATCTCGTGAATGAAATCAAACTTACAACGCACAAAAGGTTGTTTAAATGGTGATGAATGGTGATGAAAAAAAGAAGGAAAAAAAAGAAGAGTGTCTTTCCCCAAGAGGACTGTGTAATTAAAAAGTGTAACATTGAGAATTATATCCGGGGGCCTTAGTTGACCCGACTTAGTTGTGTTCTCAAATAATAATTTTTAAAAATTGATCTGATATTAAACCAATTAGATGCACCACAAAGAGTAAATATTATGGCAACAGTACTTCACTTATATATATATATATATACATATAATTTTTCGTTTCGTGAACTTTATGCCTGAATGATTTCTAAGTGAATTAAATACTTTACTTTATAATGGGACATATTTTCCTATCGCTTATGTTCTGTTCAGGGTATCATCTAGAAGAAAACAATATGATGATATCTTCATATGAAACACGACATTTGAATAGAACAAGAATGTCCTCGAGCGAGTCGATCGAATCATATCTATTATCAACATTCTGACTTCCTTGAAGCTCTCCACATTCAATACCCCCAAGTTTGATTGCGTTCTTGCTCCCTCTCTCGACAATAATCAGGACAAGCCGACTCACAGAGTTTGAAAAAAAAAAGAAGCATTGGATTCCCAGGAATGGACTTTGATCGAATCCGCCATTACTAACTCTATCGGAAGTAAATGCTATCATTACACTTGACTATTATTTAATGCGTTTTGATAGAATTTCAATTTGAGGAGTGGGTTACTTCTGTTCGTGTCTGCATTGTGTCTAGTGGCCTGAGAAAATAAAGACTTTTATTAACAGTATAATAGTAGGGCCTATTGCCTTTGGTAGTACTATTTATATCACGTTTAACATTAACAGTGGATTAACAGCTTCGCTTTTTATAAGAAAAATTGCAAGCCAGTTGGCAAAGAATATCAAACTTACACGTGTGACTGTTATAATTAAGTGAGTACGAAAACATTATTAATTTGATATATTTTAATTGCCGTGTCAGTAAGTCGTCAAAGAGAATAATAGGCTAATTCTTTGTGGCTGGTACAACTGTGTACCGATTCGGTCATGGATGTTAATACATCAATGGCAGTACTTGAATCGTGTAAGGTGAATTGACCTGTTGTGCATGGATAGGAAAATATTTTGGAAATCTGCAAATTACTGAAAGTATGATAAACAAGTCAAGCCATTTCCTCGAGTCAAAGAAATACAGAGAACTTAATTAATACTTAAAGAGAAAAGAGACAACAGGACTGACAGATTTCAAGAGGCCATAATATGGCTAATAATAAAGGAAAAGAGTAGTATCAATAATGAAATCTTTCATATTTAGTCGAACAATTCTGAAATATCTTATCAGCATCCTTGTCTTCAATGGACACTACCTAACCGTCTGCAGAGGGGCTAACGTTCTCATCTTTGTAGGGCTTGGGGAGGGAAGCCATTTCCTGGCCTCAGCAGCCATTGGCAAAGAACTCGTCCGAAGGGGTCACAACATCACAGCGATGGTCAGCAACGCGTACGGCCACCGTGCCATAGACCCTCAATTCTCCAACCACTTCAGCTTCGAGGTGTTCGTCCATTCCAGACCACTGGAGGACGTCTACCATCAGATGGAATGGGTAGCAAGGGCCGCAGCGACCGGGAATTTCCTGTGGGAGGTGCTGACTAACTTCCCCGATCCGAGGCCCATCGAATTCAGCGATTGCGACGCGGTCTTTAAAAACGAAGCCTTGATGGATCGACTTGTTGCAACTGACTTCGATGTGGTCATCGCGGATCCCTTATTCTGCTGCGGCCTCCTTCTCGCGCACCATCTCCACGCGAAGGTGGTCATCACATCCCCCTTAGCCTGGAGCGCCGATATCGGTAAGCTCGTAGGTAACCCTACAAATCCGTCATGGATCCCTTCCGCAGGGACGGGACTGCCGACGCATATGACGTTCCTGCAACGTCTCCAGAACATACTCCTCTCCAGGGTATATGGACCCTCAAGTTTCATCGTTCCCATCCTGGAGGAGTTCAAGACAGAGAGGGGTCTCGTCCCTGCCTACTCTATGGTCGAACTGTACCAGAGGGCGGACCTAGTCCTGGTCCAGACGGATTTCTCCGTGGAAGCACCATTACCACTTATGCCAAACGTCGTCCCTGTTGGAGGACTGACTACCAGACCAGCTGACCCACTGCCACAGGTAAGAGTATAATGTTATTATTTTTTTAAAATCTTGACTTGTATTTTATATTATCCGGGCGATTTCCCTCATGTCTCTAGTTATGATGATTATGGTAATTCTTTTCATAACTTGTTGACTATATATTTTTATGAAGTTAAGGGGATATGGGCCCTTAAAGCTCATGAACAGTATTGGTAGCAAAAAGGAAATTGAAGAGAAACATGTTAAATATAGTCTCATATTGTTCTCCTTGTATCAAAAAATGTTTGTAAAAGATCATTTGGTATTCCATCTATGATTTCTGGTGAATTTCGGTGTAAATATCTGTAAGGAATGCTCGATCACTGCCAATATGCTAGGACCCTTCCACCCCGACGAGAGCAATCTTGGGGCTTCGCATAGAGACAGCATGTGTATCACTGCGTGTAGCTACTCATTGGTTTTACACGTGTGTGTACAGTGTATAGCACATGCTGCCTTTGTTGGGATTTTACGTGCCTGCCCCGGCACATAAATTAGTTTTTGCCTCCTTTTTGTTTAATATTAAACTTTAGGAGACGAAATCTTCACAGTGTCTTAGTATTGCTAGTATCTTGCTATTTATCAACAAAAATTGAAGAAATCTGACGAACAGTTTTTGAGGGCTTACCCAAACTCTACATGACCTTTAAAGAGAATCTAAAATAAAAATGTAATAAAATATCTTTTCAGCGCATTGTCTCTGCCGGGTTTACTATTTTTGTTCACAATATTTCAGTCTTCATTATTAATATCATTTCGAAATGATAGCATGACAATATTAGCCTACTTCATGTTATCAGACAGAATTCCTTGAACCAGAAAACATATGGCTATTATTTTACAACTTGGTCGTCTCCCCATTTGTGCGGTAGTGCTATTCACTGGCTCGTTCACCGGATATTGTCACAAGATGACCTCAGACAAGTTTCACTGACTTTAAATACTCGTTTTTTACATCCGGCATAATATTGCCCGTCCTCGGAATTCTGGGTCCGAATCCGGGGGTGCAGTGGTGTATTTCCCCCCATTCTAGTGCTATCCTTCATATGCATATTATACATATCCCGTATATAACCTCTAATGAAGGTTCCCCTATCTTGCTTATGGATCGATGCCCCTGTTTTTTAATCTGTATAGCTGTATTGCAATGGGGCCTGTATGAATCTCTTTTGTACGTCAAATAAACATGCTCCAAGTGAGATTGTTCAAAAGTGAGAAAACCATATTTCAAAATAATTACAATCACAAAGTACCATATAGAATATTAGTTTTCTTACGCTTTATTTATTTTATTTTTTTTTTGTAATTGTGACAACTTGATTTTAAAGTGAGAATAACTACAAGACGCAGACTATTTTTATGTAGTATGTATAGTTTTCTCATACTTCATGTTTTTTTAACTGTGATAATTATATTTTAAAGTGGGAGTAATCACAAAAGACAAATCATATCATGGAATATTTGTTTTCTTGTACTTATTATGACAACCATAATTTAAATAGAGTATTTGGGGGAATTATGTAGTATAGAATATTAGTTTTCTTATGCTTCACGTTTATAATTATTGCAACTATATAACTTAAAGTGAGAGTAATTACAAAACACAAATATTTATGTAATATAGGTTTTCCTAAAGTATAATAATAGTATAGAATACTGACTTTTTCTGTTTCCTTATGCTCTATTACTGTACCTATATTTTTAAGTGACAGTAAGTACTCATCACAAAGCATATGAAGTATGGAATATTAGTTTTTCCTAAACGAAATGGATATACGTCCAGCCTCGTTAACTAGGGCAATCAATGACCCCCAAAGAGTACATTATCATCTATATTCTATAATACATTAGCCGGTATATGCTTCCTGTTAAATATACCACAATCCTGAATACTCTGCCACTCACTAATGCAAGGCCTATCGTGACACAACTATGTTTTGAGTGGGGATAATCACAAAAACATAGTAGTCTCCATTCGACTTGGACATTAAATTTTTTACGGGAAATGGTGAACACGGAAAGTGAACTATATACGTCTTGTTTTGCAGGCATGATTGTTTCTGTCGGCCTATGGAGATAACCAGCTGATAAGATCTGAGAATTGTTATTTATCATTAAGTAAATATAAAAAAATATATATATTTACTTTGGAGTCAACTCTCAAACCTTGCATGGAGACTGCAGACCCTAAGTTGGATAATAGAATAAAATAGAGATCAGTGGGCTAAGTAACCTTTTGTGACCCGACCGACTATCGACCCCTACGTATTGTATTCATATGTAGGTCGGAACATTCAATTGCCTTCAGTGAAGTATCTGAAGACATTAGTATCAAGCTGTGCTCGAGCTCTTCAGTGTTTTGTTACATAATGGGTGCAGATGGACCATAACAAAATAGAAATCAGCGGAGACTATCTGGTCCAGTAAAGCGATGTTCTATCTTTCTGATCGAAACGGATGTCCTGCATCGGTCCATGAACATTTTCTCATGTTAATCATGCTTTTTTCGATACATGTAGCAGATATTTACAAATAGCAACATCAGGTTTGTTTCTTTAGGCCTCAAACCTACAGAAATGACTCAAATGTTCGATTCAGATTGCAGTTGGAGCCCTTTTTTCTAGCGTTATTTTGTCCTACTCGGAATCGGAAATGCTACCAGTTTTTGTTGTTTTAGTCCTGGTGGCGTTGTGGTCTTGTCCCACCAAAAGCGCCAACATCCTCTTCTCTTGTGGAGCAATAGATGGTAGTCATATCTTCGCAGGTCTCATAATCGGTGAGCACCTCGTATCCCGCGGTCACAACGTGACGATCCTTGTCACGAACGCATACATCCACCGCACCAAAGACCCGCATTACTCCAAGCTCTTCCAGTACGAGGTCTTGTATCTGAAGCGGAGTCCGAAAGAAGTCGTTGAGTTCAACCAGTGGGTGGCGTATGCTGCCAACTCTGGGCATTTCTTGTGGAAAGTGTTCACCGAATCTCCTGATCTTCGAGGTAGCTTTCGCAGTGACTGCGAAGCTCTTCTAGATGATGTACAACTTGTTAGACGACTCAATGACACACACTATGATCTCTTCATCTTGGATAACTTCTTCCCTTGTGGTTTCATCTTAGCCGCCATGCTGGAGGTCCGGGTGTCCATGTTGGGACCGACTACCTGGGATCCCGAATTTGGCAGCCTTATTGGGACGCCCTCTCATCCGGGAAGGATAACGACATTCCAAACAGGGTTTACGAGTTACAGGATGTCCTTTATCCAGAGAGTCCTAAATGTCCTGACCAGTAAATTCATGGTCCCATCCGCAGTATTTGCGTCAGTCCTGAACAGCTTTATGCGCGAACGAGGCTTGTCGTACACGGTAGAACAGGTTTATGGTAGGGCTGAACTCTTCCTTGCAAACATGGATTTTACCTTCCAGGAGCCTATTCCACTTATGCCTAATGTCATACAAATTGGTGGTCTGTCGACGAAGCCAGCCAAGTCCCTCAGTAATGTAAGTTTGCTTGCGGTTTCATCGGGAAGAAATCAAGTCAGCTCAACTGGACGAGTAAAAATTAATTTACAATACATGATACAATGACTAGTGTTCTTATTTCATGCCATTATCACCGACGGTGTTGTTGAAAAGAGACTCAAAACAAAATTTTACCATTCAACCGGACTTTTTGTAGTTATGGTAGTAGTAGATTTGGTTTGCCGGATCTCTGGTTGTTCGCATGAGATTTTAAAAAAGTATTTGTTCAAACTTTGGAACAACTTCTTATCTTTAAAATTTCAGTGACACTTGGTAGAGAGTTGTCACAGATATGCCTAGCCCGTCACAATTGCTCAAACGCATTTCAACTCCTGTCATATTCAGTGGATTTCGAGTAATGGGTTTTTAAAAAAATTGTATTATTCTCTATATATACTGCAATGATCACTTTGGTCAATATTACATGTATATGAATATAAGATGATTTGTTTTTCCTTCTGACCTTCTCTGCTAGGATCTCGAGGAATTCGTTCAGAGCTCTGGCGATGCAGGCATCGTTGTGTTTTCTCTGGGTACTTACGTCACTCATATGAAAGCCGACCTTATCGATGTATTTGCCGAGGCCTTCTCAAGAATCCCCCAGAAAGTGATATGGCAGCTCCGAGGTACCCCACCCGAGACGGTTAAGAAAAGGACCAATATTCTCACGCTGGAGTGGTTACCCCAGAACGATTTACTTGGTATGTTCTACTTCTCTCTCTCTCTCTCTCTCTCTCTCTCTTCTATTTTATTCTATCCCCTTCATAATAATCATCATTTTTATCATTATTATCATCATCATCATTTTATCATTATAATCATTATTATTATCATCATTATTATCATCAGTCACCTTCTTATCTCCCACATATTCCTACCTTCTATACCAGGCCACGGTAAGACACGGGCCTTCGTCTACCAGGGTGGCAACAACGGTCTCCACGAAGCCCTCTATCACGGCGTACCCATCGTCGTCATCCCTTTCTTCGGCGACCAGAACGATGTCGCTGCCCGGATCGTTGCCCGTGGCATAGGAATCTCCGTGGACTTCACCAGGACGACCGCTGAATCGCTAACGAAGCATCTTAGGGAAATCATAGAAAACAACAAGTAAGTATTGTGAAGTACACCTTCGACGTATTATAATGCCCGTTGCACCTATCAAGCCTTTGGAGGTAATTAGTGCATAGTTACGCCTGGAAAATATACAGCAATGTTTTCACCGTTAGTTTTGCTTTCAATTTTTGTTCGATATCATAATTATTTACATTCCACGTCGAGAGCCGTGCCAGTCGCTGACGCAATCCTTCGTCAGGCGAATGACGTGTGCAACAGCCATAATGACACAGTAAAACAATATCCCCTAATCCTTCACCACCCTTTCCGCCTCTTTATGTGCTATGCTGACACCTTCAGATCGCACAAGGATAATTTTCATTCTGATCTGAATTTACATTTGGGTTCGGGTATTTATCTCTTAAGCCCGGCTTACAAGAAGCGTCATTTTGCTGACGTTAGGACAGCGTCAGTGACTTGTGCGGTGTTTTTTTTTTTTGTTTTTTTTTGTGCTTCATGAAAGAGTGAAATCGTTTAAAAAGTGATCGCAAAATGAACAGTGCAAAAAATACTTTTAATAACTGGCGTATGTGTTAATTGCCTTCAGGGGTTGGATTAGCGCAAGTACTGACGCAATCGAAATGACGCCACGTGGGAGCCGGTTTTAATCGCATATTCTTACCGGCTTTGCCGCAATTGAAACAAAAAATCTATATTTCTATAGGGTCTAAAGAATGAGATATTTGATTTCAGAATCATTTGATGCCATAGGGTCTATATACATTTACTCCTTCATGCCGTATGTAATGTAATTCCTCATTCAATCTTCTCAGAACTGCTCAGTACCATGAATATGATACGAGGGTGTTTCTCTGCCTCCTCCTAACCAGGATTGTAATTCAAAACATTTTGGAAACGCTTGGGGGGGGGGGTTCTAAATGCAATATGCAGCATAAAAATGGAATATGATTATCATTGTTACTATCATTCTTGATATTCTATCAAATTCCTGAGTCTGGCTTTTCAATTTTTCTTCTTATCACAGGTACAAAGACGCAATGATGCGATACTCCGCTATTTATCACGATCGCCCCCAACGGCCAGTAGAGCGAGCTGCTTTCTGGATTGAGCACGTGATCAAACACGGAGGGGACTACATGAGGTCACCTGTAAATGATCTAGCATGGTATCAGTACTATTTGCTTGACGTCATCGCTTTTCTGATAGGAATTCTCTTGCTGTTATTGTTATTAGTATTTTATCTATTCCGTTGTATATACAAGGTGTGCATGAAGGCCTTCTCAGGTAAACGCAAAACGGAATGATGTGATATTAACACAATCGCAAAGACTTTCCATAAATCAACCTTTGGGCAATTTCAATCGCCTTACCCAATGCCTTTTGAAATGCACAAATTTTGCAATGACAAAATTATCTTATATCACAGTAGGGTATTACTATATTAACATTGCCCTAAAGTTGATTTCTTGAAAGTCTTCGCGATCGTGTTTATATAAGATCATTATACAGAATAGTAGATACAGCCAGATGCGGCTTTAGGATTGGTTTACGGGGGGGGGGGGGGGGGGTGAAAATTGTATGTGCGATGTTTCTCTTTATTTCTTGAAAATGTTTAAAAACATGCTAGTCTCTCCCCTCTCGCCTACTTAGAATCGTCTTAAACCTACTAAACTTGACCCCAAAGAAGGTAATTTTTTTTTACAGGGGAACGCCCCTCTCCTGTCGATCCGGCACTGATACATTATGTGGCAAATTTGACTATTTCCAAAAGTGTTCCGTAACGAAACGAAAGACAAACACACATTGATTGTTGTTTTGATTTGACAATATATATATATATATATATATATATATATATATGACGCATCTTTGTTTGGATAAAATTATTATGTTTCATTCAAAATAAATCGTACGTGATAAAGCCTAAGGGCGAAAATTCGTAATTATCAACTTGTCTACGGAGTTTCATTCATTTATTGTTTATGATTTACCACATCTCCGCCGCAGAACTTCTTCTTTATATAGCCCCACCCAGGCGCGACGGAAGCAGTTTGGGATGGGGGGGGGGGGGGGCAAGCATTCAAGGGGGCTCACCTTTGAAGGGCTCATGTCTTCTCACCCCTAAAAAAACACACACGCTTTCCCACCCTCTCACAACAATACAGATCCTACTGCTAAATTCTCTGACAAGCATTTTTGGGGTGTATTTTTACTCGAAAATTCTCTGACAAGCAAAAAAAAAAAAAAAAAAAAGGTTATCAGCATTTTTTTGGGTGTATTTTTACTGGAAAATTCTCTGACAAGCTAAAAAAAAAAAAACACCAAAATTATGCTAAAATTATGCTAAAATTATGCTAAATTTTGTCAAATTATGCTAAAGCGGTCAAAATTCTGCCAGAAAGCAGAATTCTGCCAACTCTGGCAACCTTGCGTCTAATACAAAACCTCCACTACGTTAAAGTTTAAAGTTTGAATGCTTTATCTGTCTTCAGTGATCTCCATGAATACGAAAAATGAATACAAAGGCTTACAATTACGTAATAAAGCAATCAAGCTTTTAATATACACACGATTTTTACTCCTTTACTACTGATTTTTTTTTTTTTTATGGGGGGGGGGGCTTTTTGGGGGGGCGAAAATGCATTTTGCCCCCCACTTCCGGCGCCTATGGCCCCACCCAATTTTTATGTTAAACAGGGCATAATTTAATTTAATGATCTATACTTTTACGTAAAGTATCATATAACTTCAATAAAACTATTAATTTTATTATTCTTGTTTGAAGTAACTGTCTTTATGGGCATTTTCGAATTTCATTTATTTTTTATTATTTTTTTGGTATAGATAGCGAAACTATGAATTCTACAGTACTTTTAAATTGAATATAAGCAGAGTGCCTAGCATACAATTCTCTAGCAAGACATAATTTGCACATTTTCATTAGTAAGACCTATTTCTATAATTGAATTATATTTTCAGTGAATATGAAACGGAGGTTGCGATCATGACATTAGAGTAAATTAAATGATCTAAGAATGCAGAAGCTGTCTACTTCAGGTGGGGAAATCCCGCTAGGAAGGTAATATCAGAAAATATATGAAATACACTTTGTGGGACCCATCAATGACCCGTATTAAGTTTCAAGTGCTGTAGACTCTAAAACACTTCATACTTTTATGTGTGTATTTGTGGGTGTGCGTGTGTGTGTGTGTGTGTGTGTGTGTGTGTGTGTGTGTGTGTGGAGGTTTTCTATGGGTTAATCCAAATGATGGGATGATCTAACTTAAGGACTTTTTAAAAGAAATGCAATCTTAGAATGTTGGAAGTAAGTGCAGGACAAGGCGAAAGAGAAAAGTTATCTCTCCCCCGAAATACCCATATTTTATTTGGCAAATATTACAAAATTTATGATCCTTTGAAAGTAGAGATCACTAAGCGATGGCTGGGAGGTGATTATGGGATATAACTCTCCGTTTAATTCTGTAAAAATAAAACAACAATTTCCGATTTTCCTGCGATTTCTCGGGGCTGAGCTCTAGATATGTATTAGTTTAAAGCTAATCTTGAGTTGTCGTCATAGAATTCAAGGGCGGATCAAGGATTTTGTAAAAGAGGGGGCACAAGGCCGAAAAGGTACACAATTGAGGCGGCCAACATTTTTGACAGTGTACTTAAGGTATGCCAGTTTGAGTTTTAAAAGAGGGGCCGGTTTTTCCCCTATGTAAATCCGCCACTGATAGAATCGTATTTGGACAGAAAGTGGCTTAAATTAAATCTGAATAAAAATGTTAAAATGTAGTGATAGGTGAGTGGTTTTGGTCAGGAAATATAATTATCGAAACTATCGGAAATGAACTCAGACAATCTCAGCTTATAGTTATTAGATTGCTTGTTTAGCACATAATAAGCAGGATTTCCTATCCTTCCTTGATCATTTCTCTATATCATATACACTCAGCAAAAAAAAAAAAAAAAAAGGAAAAGAAAGTGGACACTCTTTATTGTTCAAAATTTTCATATAAACTATCAATTAAATTTAATAATACTTAATATGTTTTATTATATTTCATTGAAGAAAAATTAATACTCTACCAAAAAATGAGCTCAAGTTTTAAAATTTCATGCTTAGAGGGGCCAATCATTTATTCGTTAGAAGGTCTGATTAAGAAATTTGAGGGGCCAGTCATTTATTCGTTAGAAGGTCTGATTAAGAAATTTGCAAAAAATAGAGCAAGTAGTCATTCAAATTTTGAGGAATATGTGCATCAGTATGACATTTTTGTTCAACAGTGAAAACAAAGAAAGAAAGAACAAGGCGGATTGAGCTCTGGATGTCAATTGTAGTCTCAGGACTGCATTCATGTGTTTCTCATGATTGTTTTTTTTTTTCTTCATTGTTTTAATTTGACTCTACAAGATGGAAATGTTCATCAACATTTGAATGGCCAGATTCCCCATTTTTGCAAATTTCTTTCGAGAGACTCATTTATTGTTGAAGTTGTGAATAAACATAAATTAATGATCTTTAAGATGATATACCATTGGAATCGTATATGAGTGAGCATAGTCATTTAACTAAGATTAAGTTTGAGAGGTCTTCATCTCCCCAATCCCTTTTCCTGTCTGATCCCTGTACACACACACACACACACACACACACACACACACACACACGCACACACACCCCACACCCCACACACACTTATCTTGGGTTTCAAGAGTCTCGTGACGCCATACTTAAAACCCTCGTTTAATCAGCTGTCAGTTTCACGAGGCGATTAAACGATATCAAACTCGGATATCCAGGTAGCTATACAAACACACCTATCATGCCTATGTCCTTATTTGCTGCGTACAGGTCACGTTAATTCGCGGAAAAATTAGATTAGCCAAACTTTGTCGTCTGCCCTGTAATTACATGTATGTATTGATCTGTTTCAACATCAGTGCCGCGCTTCTTTGATTACTTCGATATCATGATCGCAGGTGGACCTGAAAAAGGAAATGCAGGTAATTCGAGACGCAATGGCGTGGCTATTGGAGGGGGCACTGCCCCCATCGAAAGGCGAAAAAGGGAGAAGAACTTGAGAGAGGGAAATGAAAAGGGGCAAGAGAGGACAGGATCATAGAATCCACTCCCGTATGTCGTCCCTTTAATCGGAGGACTTGGTAGTTCGCATTTCATTGACCGAGTAAGACCGGTGCCCGCCCCTTCCCCCAGATGCCAGTGGCTCCGAATGGTAGGATCCACTGCGGCGCCACTGGCGAGACAGACTGCTAGCTTACTGCTTGACACGATTTAAATTGCTTACATGCACAATCCACGCTTAGTTTGGTTAGATTTAAATCTACATGGCTATACGATGACAATTTTTGTTTTCAAAGTTTAGATTTTTTCAATACAGCTGGGAATTACAGAGAAAAAAATTGCCTTATGGTTGATCAATCAGAAAATCTAAGGACATTTTCTTACATTAAAGTTTGCTATGCGGTTCGCAAATTCCAGCTACGTCACTGGGCGTATATTTTCTCTCCCCCCCCCCTATTACGGACATCATCAGGCACACGCACCACATGCACCAAGCGAATTATTGTTGCTCCTGAATTCACGAATCACCTATTTACTCACAGCCACAGGGCGTGAAGCAACCTTCGATAGATGAAGGAGATATAGATGATCAAGACAGTGATAGGTTTTTAAGATGATGACATTGTTGACATTTATTAACATTATCAACCACAACCAGCGATGGAATTTCTGATTAATGATGAACAAACTGCACGGACTTTATGACAAAAGTGAACAACATTCACGCCGTAATAGCAACAAGCTGAATAGAAGTACATGTACATCACATCGAAAAAATGACAAAACAAAATTAAAACAACAACACTGTAAGCCTCTTCGTTTTATTTGTTTTTAATCGTACGGTGAGCAACAGTTAGAAAACTTTATAAAACGCTCGAAAACATACATAATTATTTGCACCATGTATTCAAGATCATGCCCCAAAGTATACTGTACTCAAAAATCAAAACACAAATGTATCCTATACCATTACGTTTTTAAATTTTCGAAAATTGGATTATTTGAAGCCCATATGCCTCTCATCTGCCAGCACAGACTCTAACGTGACACTTGAAACAAAGTATCTCTTCAGCCTTAATATTTCTCAAACCCTGTTAAAAAAAACTCCGAGAACTTTTACCTCAGCCGTAATATGTACAACATTCCGTTGTAGATATATATCTGAATTACTTTTACAGGTCCTTGAGTCGACTTCGTCCAACATTGTGTTCTTGTGTATATTATTTTCCCATCCGATAACTCTAATCAAGCACTGATTTAAGTCGCGTTTGTTGTCCTTACAGATTGACGACTATGCTGTGGCGTTATAAGAAACGAGGCATCGCGAAGATCAGAGTGAAGAACGAAAAATCGTCAAATTTCCTGTCCAAACGGTGTCAGATCTTACGCCATTTTCTCGACACGTTGAGGTATCGAACTTTGTACAGACAGCAAACATGAATAAAATCATGTTTTGTTAGAGCAATTGACAGTTTTATCAAGATCATCGGGTTTCATGTGTATTCTACTTCGACATATTTAGCCCACAATTACCTCATTGCTAGTTTGAGTCGATTAACAGTTTTGATTGTTGTTGGTTCTCTTTTTAAAACAATATTTTCATCATCAATTACCGTTCAAAAGCTCCAACCACTTTGTAAGTTATATGGTAATATTTCTACACTTTCCTTTTTCTCTTCTGATAAACAGTGATGACGTTTAAAGCAATTACCATGAACAGGCAGGCAAGAAGGTCTCATAAATTATATAAGCATATTATATCAAGAGAACATACTATCTTAACAAATGAAAGGGAAGTTTTCTTCGTTATCATAAGTGCAGCTATTTTATCGTTCACTTGAACGTTCCATTTCAATGTGAACAACCAGTTAACATGCTTGAAGAGTTACTTTATACTCCAGTGAGGTCATGATGACGCATTTAAACGGTAGTGTATTTGCTGGTATCATACATCTAAAAAAATTCCAAGTTATTTTTGTTGTGACAGCTGTCAACTTTTTATTTATATTTGAACAATGGTTACACTTTTGTTCACAATTCCTTCTCTGCATGATATCCCGTTCTCACTTCTCTCTCTCTCTTTCCCTCTCATCTCTCTCTCTTACACACACACACACACACACACACACACACACACACCCACACGCACACCCTCAAACACAATGATTTGTGGGGAACTATATTGTTTTCTCCTATTGTATTTTGTACCCCACAAGCATGACGGAATAAAGGCCCTCATTGTGCTCTGTTGTTCTCCGTACCCCACAACTACATCTACGTAAGATCAAATATTACCCACACGCACACACACACACACACACACACGCACACGCACACCCACACACACACCAAAATATACATAGTAGCAATGTAAGATTAACAAAAGTAATATGTTCCCCATAGAACAAGGGTCGTCGTCACAGGCGTACGAGGTGTGTGTGTGTGTGTGTGTGTGTGTGTGGGGGGGGGGGGGGGTAGGGCTTCAGCCCCTTCCCCAGGAGAATTTTGGAAATACCGATAATCGGGCAACCGCCCCCTCATGTTCGGGCAACCGTGACCTAATGTCCAGGTAGCGAGGTGCAGGTCTGGTTGTTTTTTTTTTTTAATGTTTCTATGATAAAATCAGAATTGAAATAGTGTACTAAAAATAATCTAAATTTCATTTCAGGGTTCCTGTCGTCAAATTATTCTGAACCCTTATAGGCATATCTGAAAATATTAGAAGCAATTTTTGCCCTTGGCTAAGAATTGTGGAAAATACGAGGGGCTGTATTTTATTTCACGTAGGCTTATTTAGGACGTGTTTAATAATGTAAACCTTGGGCAAATTTGGTCCGATCCGCTTCTATTTGAAATGTTCCAGCAGTCACAACATATCATGAATATTCAATGAGATCCTCAAAGCATTCAAAAATACATAAAGGCATGAAGAAACAAATTACTTCCACAAAAGAAAGAGAAAATTGTCATTGGTTTTAACACACAATACCCCCTTGTTCACAAGGGTAAAGAGCGGTAATAATAACGACATGACTACAGCAGAGAGCAATTTGTACTCGCGCCACTGATGGAGTGTGCAGTCAACAAGATCACTTCTACGTGTGTGAATATCAATAATGTACGTGCGATAATTAAAAGTACTTTGAAACATTCATGACGTTGACAACAATCACACTTTTACAGGTCTGACGCTTGTTCAGTTTTCTCCAAATCAGTCTAGTGATAGTTATAAGAGCAATCTTGGGCTCAGAATAAAAAGCTAGCTAGTCACAATGGACGACATAGCAACATCCTCAGTTTTGAGCCCCAGTGTCTTCTTAATGGCAACGCGGAACTTGTTGCTCAAGATAGCGAAGATGAGGGGATTCCAATAGCTATTACTCAGGAGAAGGAGACTTGTAAAGAACCTGACGTCGGGCGACGAAATGGTAGTTGATGGATCCATCTGGGCCGCAGAGACGATCGCCCAAGGAATCACCGCAAAGCAATAGGCAGACGTCGCGATCACGATCGCGGACAGTCCGCGCAGTTTAGGACGTTGCACTGGGGCATCGACCGCAGCGGTTGCGACCGCTTCATCGGTGACGCGGTAGGTCTGCTGTACCGCAACGGTAACAACCCGAGTGTTGGTGTACATCGCCACGGCAAGACTTCCGAAGAACGTGGTCAGTGAAACCACGACGCTAGGCCTGAACCGCAAACTCGAACTGGACGAAAAATTGGAGATGCAAAGCGTGGTCTTGGAGCTTGGAAAAACACTGAATGCCCCGACTAAGATCCCGAAAATGATGATGACTGCAATGGATATGCGAACACGGCGGGCGGTGACCATCACATGGTAATGCAGCGGTCGCGTGATGGCGAGAAAGCGGTCAAGACAGGCGAAGGCAACAAAGAGAGATGAGATGTTAATGAAGGAACTGCAGAAACAGCGTCTGATGGCGCAGACTTCGTTAAGCTGTAGATGACGTAGCACGGAAACGATAATCGTCAGTGTCGTGCAGAACAGTCCGGTCAGCATGTCTGTAATCGCCAGGGACTGAAAGAAAGAACAAGATCACTTTTATAAGAAGAAAAAAATTCATCAGTTTCAACTTCTACTAACGTTAAAAAGTAATTCAATTCTAAACACTGACATAATAATCCAGTAGTATGTTCTCATAATGTTTTGAAAGCTGTTCTTCGTGACTGCTTTCTATTTTTTTTTTCAAAGTGCATCACTTAACCCTGACTACTCCTGTCCTGTATGGTATAGTGTGACCATATTTCGCGCCTGACTAAACGTCGCGCACAGGGCAATAATTTATCTAAAAAAGAAGCAGAACAGATTTTGAAAATCTCATAGCACCAATGGATATGGATAGAGCAACCTAAAATTACCTAGGGACGATATTTCTTTAAATTGGTCGAGATATGAAGATATTGACAAAAGATAGGCAGATTTCGCTACCGTTTTAGAAATTTTCATTTTGATAGAAGATATCATCAAACTTGTAAGTAAAACGTGATTCCAAATGATTGTATGATATTTTGCCCTGTAAACGATGCAATTGTCTTTCCTTTGATGGATTGCTACGTTGGATAAATTTGATGTTAATTTGTCTAAATTTGACTTAAGACATAGGTGTTGCGATTGATTTCAAGTTGCGATCAATTCGAATCAATTGCAACTCTTTATAAGACGGGGCCCAGATCTTTGCGCGTTGGGATTCGACATCGAATTTTGAGATCGCGATATCTCCGAAATTCTTTGCTGATCAATTTTCTCGTTGGTTTTTTACTTGTATTCTAAAATTTCGCTTTCCGTTTGGTACAAATCGATCTAAATAAATTACTGTAGAATATGAGAAATTATGAATCGAATGTCACATTCCTAACAATTTTTCTAAAATGTACGCGAAATTATGGTCGCCCAATCATATATCTTTCATATTCTTTGCCAGGGATACACGAACAGGACAATGGTCTCACAAAAGTATTAACAGTGAATTCACCCCATACAAGAAAGTAGTATTATTTTATCTATATATTAATACTCAAAACTGTTTTTTGTGGTCGCAAAAACATTTTTCCTCCGCCGTGTCCGCCCTCGCCGTTACGCGGGATCGGTGGCATAATTCCACGGCCCGTGTCTCCCGTATTCCGCGTGCCACGCCGACCCCGTCGTCGCCGTCGACGTCCCTAAACGTGATTTGGGGAGATTTGGGGGGGGGGCGGGCAGGGCCGAAGGAACGGCTGCTTTCCGCATGGATTCCTTGCACGACGGCGGTGTCGTCAGTCGTGCACCCTCCCTTATATGGCCCATCACAGGCACGGCATAGCAGGTGACGAACAATGTTGTTTACGATGAGTATCAACTTGCATTGTGCGACCCGTGTTAGACGACTCGCGTTAGCCATCTTGCTAATCTTACTCTTACCGGGGGGAACCCCCGTAAGAAAATAATTATGGCATGGGTATGTCCCATAGTGTCACAGGCTCCATAGAGCTCGGTGGTATGTGTAGGTATGTATTCAATTGTTTGATCGTACACTTTGTGATCAGTACACCATAGGAGCAGCACCCACGCACTGCGATTCAATGCGACGCGATCGACGATGCTTATCGCATGCATGCAATTTGTATGTACTGTACACACATAGTTGACTATGGTTTCCCGATCGAGCTTACAAATACACTATACTACGTACATTCTAAGGTTGATTTTGGACGTGAGTGATATTATTTAGAACTAAAAAACTGTTAGAAACTGTATTTACGGACTTCCTTTGACCTATTTTCTCTGTATTTAGTCAACAACTGATGGAATTCTTCTCTTTTTAGACTCCATCACGGCGGCGTTGCACTGTGAGCTGAGCAGTATCAGCGCTGCAGCCTTGGCTGCGTGATATTTTTTTTTTTCTTTGCCTCGTTAGAGGATTTATTTTACATTCAAAGTTTACAACTCAATATAACATTAATCATACATAAATGACACAAAAGATCACTACAAAACTGAAATCGACTTACACATATCGTGTTACATTTTCCAATAAACTACAACAAATCCTTTGGTAATTCATTTTTCCCCCTTTTTGTTTGTATTCTTTCCCTTCTGCTCCTTATATTCCTATTCTTTTTTTCTTTTTTTTCTTCTTTCTGATATCTCTTTCAAATCTACACAAATTACACATTCAAATGAACTTCAACAATTCCTTTGGTAATTCATCGTTTTTCTTTGTATTTTTTCCTTTCTGCTATATTGTATCTCTATTCTTTTTCTGATTTCTCTTTCAAAAACATGTTTCAATACAAAATCTCTCCTATCTTTTCCACTTTTATTGCGTTCCAAAATAACTTTATATACGCTCCAGAAAACTATGGTCAGAAATAAATTAGATTGGCAATTACCTTCTATTTTTAGTAAGTGCAAGATGCTAATCTTGGTTATTTGGACATTGTATACTTCTTGCAATATATTTTTAACATGCGTAAGGAAAGATTTGTTTAGAATACATTCAGTGAAAACATGGATAATATCTTCTTTTACTTTACACTTGGCTGCGTGATATGAACTCCGGGGGAGGAGATCACGGAGAGACCAGGGGTAAATGACTAACTGAGCAGCTTATTTGGAGATGTCCAAGGTTGACTTTGGACATGAGTGACATTCTTGAGAACAAAAAAGTTGCAGTATAGTATTTGTGGACTTTGTTTGTCCCTATTTTCTCCGTAATTAGTTAAAAACTGATGGCATTCTTCTCTACAATATAAAGCCGGTACTCTGTCACGGCAACGCCAGCACTCTGAGGCTGAGCTGTTGTAAGGGTTGGCTGGCTGAACTCCAGGGGAGGAGTCCGGCAGTAAATGCCTTACAGAGCTGCTTATTTCAAGATTGGAAACAGTTTACTTATCTTTTTTAAAAAATTATTATTACTGCAGTTAAAATTTGATGATAAATTCATCTTACCGTATGAGAAGATTCTACATATATCCGTTGAAGAATTAATCGAGTATATTCATATGCTGAAGGCATGGGCGTAGATAGCGGGGGCGGGTGGCTGAATTCAATATAAGTTTAATAAACCAAAATTTGAAACTCATTTTTCACATTTTTTTGCGCTCGAATCCCGTGGATTTTCCACGGGCGCCGCTAGTTATTTATCATTCATCAAAGTTTTCTCTAAAAATACAGGGTAGGTGCGTTCACTATTAAAGACCTGCTTTGCAAGCACCCCCTGTACGACTGGACATCTCACAATAATAGCTGTGGAAGGTTATTCATAATATATATATTGTAACACGTAATATGTCGTAGAGGTGTCGTGGTCTAGTGGATACGTCACCGGACTGTGGATCACATGGTTCGCGGTTCGAGTCCCGCCGCGGCACTAATGTCCTATGGCAAGGCATAAATCTACATTTGCCACTCTTCACGCAGGTGTTAAGTGGGTACCCGGTAGGATGCGAATGTCATTGTGACTGGAATAGTATCTGTGCGCCTGCGAAATGGCCGCCAGACTGGAATGCTCCCTAGTGGAGTGGAGAATGTGCACTATAAGTGCAGAATCGTAACTGGATCCAATGACCGGGGTAATAATACAATGTAAAGCGCTTTGATCAGTTACTAACTGGAAAGGCGCCATATAAATGCAGGTATTATTAATATGTCAACACCAGAAAAGCGACATTCGGACTGAAATAGATTGTAATTTCCTTTTTTTTTTTCTCTCTTCAGAAAACACTTTCCCACTATATGATTCTCAAAATAACAGACTGTTCTCATTAACTGTCTCGAAATCCATATAAACAAGGTTGGCGTGCAGAAATCTCTTTTTTGATTTACGAGGGGTGCTTTTGAGAAGGTCATCATGATGTCCTTTTCCGACCCAGTGTTAAAGTTAATACCTTAGAAATGCAAACATGCAACCCAATTGAACCTAATCTAAAGAGAGAGGTCACAAAATTCTGTCTGAATTCTACTTTTAAGTATTAAAATAGCATCATCGTAGGAGAATCCGGGGGGGGGGGGGGGGAGACCAAACCACGGCCCCTTTCTTAGAAAAAAAAAGGGAAAGCAGAGAAAGGGGGAATCATGCATTTTGGATTATCCTACCCCCCCCCCCCTCCCTCCCCATTCCCAAGAGCGAATCGGTGGAATTCCCGAAATCTTATTCCAGGGAAATGAACCCCCTCCTTCTGAATAATCCTCGAGCCGCCACTTCCTCGCAGTCGGTCCGTGATAACATTAGAACACAGAGATATCCTAGCTAGTGGTTGGTATATAGCGAATGTTGTATTAAATGAGACTTCATCAGAGAACCCCATTTCTTTTCGATTGATTTTTATAATTCCTGCACTCGCGGTACCTCTTTTCTATCGTAGCATATTCACTTTAAAATCATATTTATCCCTGGTGTATTTTAAAGGGCAAGGGAGAACACTTCTAACAGATATGAAATGAAAGTTTTCTCTGTCCCCACCCCTCTTTTTAAAAATTTATTAACCTGTTTTTCGCTGATAGGTATCAATATCATTCGAAAGTTAATAGAATACTTTTGCAAACCGATTAACTATGTAGATAATACATTACAATCTATCATAAATGATGTAATAAGACAATACAATAGTTTTATTCAGTTATCACTTAATGAATGGGGAAAATTATGATGGGGAGATTTTGAAGTTTTTTTCCCGAATGGCCAATATCATGCATTAGGAAATTCTAAAACACATTTGAAGTGTAAGCCGGAATACAAAATTATGACATGCACTATACAAGAACGGAATATATTCATCATTCTTACTATTCCAGTGATCCCCTTTTTGGACTCATATTCCATCTCCCCTAAACTATCACATTACATTTATAATAATAATAATATTCTGGATTTATATAGCGCCTACATCTACGATTTCTCTAAGCGCTTTACAGACACATTTTATTATACATTATAGAAAATAATAATTCTGGAATGAAAGTTCCTTAATGATCAGAATATTATTTAAGCATCCTTACCTTAAGAATAAGCTGAGTCACCTCATCAAAGCAGTTAGGCACTCGATGGAGCACAATCAAATTCAGAGCATTGCTTAAAACGGTAAGTACAGCCGTGATACTATAGATAACTGTCTGACCTATGACACTCACTAAAGGACCCGAACCTCCTGATTCGGTAATATTGTCCGTTTCATTCATGAGAGCAAATGAAACCACTGATGTGGTTGACGTGGGCCAAGGAGACGGTGCGGCGTCCATGATGTCCAAATTCATGAAATTACTGCGTCGGAGCTCGGAAGAAATGATAATGGCGCTAGTCCTTTTATATATATATATATATATATATATATATATATATATATATATATATATATATATATATATATTTGTATTGTATACAAATTGTAGAAAATACAGTGAATGTAATGTTAAAGATGTACGGGTATCATTTTTCAATTTGGTGTAAAAGTGTACAAAAAAATTAATAGAAAGCTGGAATAAATTTTTATTGTACAAAGTACAGACGCTCGAAAAACGTGAAGGACCTTTCACCGAAGTGTTGCGTAAGTTTTATTCTGAGACTCTTCCGCAATATCGACACTTTCTTCATGGAATGAAAGTATTTCAAAGTAAAGGTGCACACTGAAGATTGCTGTGTGGTGATTTTTTTTTCCTATGCATGACCATGCATGTCACCAAAAAGAAAAATTTTCATACGTTTTATTCATTTGAGAAACGTCGTTGGTCGAATCAAATAGAGAGAAAATTGCGAGGTTTGTAAAGAATTCATCTTAGATACACGTCATTCGCTCAATCCAAAGAAAAATAACATGATCTTTAAATTCATTCACCTTCCTTTAAAAGTGAGCAAGAAGGATGTGGAGCTTGTTCTCGTCGCAACGTAAATGCTGTAAAACTGGATTTAATTTCCTGCGCACTCCATCGGAAATACGACAAAAAAGTGCTCTCCCAACGGTAAACAACCATGACAACGGCCTTGCCAAGATGTGGCGCGTCAATTTGCGCGCCAAAGTATAGATTCGAAAGAAGACTCACTTTAGTTTCCCCGCTTGCTGCCACAAACAATTTCGTAGATATGAGATTAGTAATTGTTGTTATTTCACGAGATATAGTGGGTACTTTCATCAGTGGTGTACTGAACCAAACATTTTGAGAAGGTGAGCTAGTAGAATTGAAGTATTTTCTAAAGCGCCAGGAACGCAATACAATACTACACTCGTACTTAGTATATAAAATCTGTGAAGGGGGATATATCTTCGCCCCTCCTAATAAAAAGAAGAAGACTTTGCATTTTTGCTGCACCATGAAAATGTTGCACTTATCCAACGCCATCGCTAAATTAAAAATTCTATTTTGCGAGGTCGCATAGCGACCGAGCCAGAAAATCTCACAGTTTCTTGTTTGAAACTGCATTTCAGACCACTTTTATGCAAACAAGACAGTAATGATACAAGTCTGAGCTTAATATCAACCCTTTTGCTTCTTCTCTTATGGGATAGACAGCTTTAATTTTTTCCGTCTTTCAATTTCGGGTGACGGTACTCTCTGCCTCTGTAATACCTGTTAATAGATTTTCTTTAATTCAAAGCTTTGTATTAAACGAGGCAGCGGAGCGACCGAGTCAAAGGATTTTCTAATTTCAATAATATTAGTGAAATTTTGCATTCTAGAGCACTTCGGAGCCTGATTAGTGCGCTCACTGTGCCGTAGCCATAACTCACACTATTCACTTCCCTCAGTTTCGAAAGAAAAATTAACGATAGTGTGTGAGCATATTGTAAAGGGGCTGGTCTGGATGTAGGAGGAAAGTTCACTTCCAATAATAAGAAAATTGTAATGAAACAAATATATCTTGTATGCAGAAAATGCATATAATATACATGATATATGGAAGGGGAGATACTAAGAAAATTCAGCATTAACGTTCTAAATGACGTACTTCTGTAATCACTTTAACTACATTTTTTCTAAGTGAGGGGTATATGAAAATGTCTTTTCTTTTCGTCTTTCATTCCTCTTTCTTTCTTTCCTTTTCCCTTCCTTTTATTTCTTTTCTTCTCCTTTCTTTTCCTTTTGCCTTTTCTTTTTTTCTTCTTTGGGCTTTCATACAATTTAATAACAGAAAGTTTCTGTATTTAATTATGTCTACTGGAGTTGTGTCACGATGCAACGTGCTCCCAATGACTCCCCATGTGATAAAATTCTGTATCATCTCAGCTGATTGTGACAGTGATCTAGATATTAGATATAGTCAGGTCTGTTAGCAAAATTTTGGGGAGGGAATTTACAAAAGCGCAATTTGTCTGTGAATCATATATACATTAAAAGCGTTAACTTTAGATAGGGTGCCACGAAATCGGTGAATGACACCCTATTTTAAAAAAGGAGAAAAAATTTCAGTTGTTTGTCTCGAAATATATAGAATATTTCCTTGATTTTTCATATCCAGGTGAATCCAAAGAAATTATCAAATTCATTTATCTTTATCATATTGTTAATTCATGTTAATTTATGCATAAAACATGTATTCTATGATATACTCCCAAACTAAATGTGGAAGGGCTTCAGATTCTAACACATCGGCTAGATCGATCAGTTAAACATTATAAGATTATTGCAATTGTTAATATTATTTTATTCTAATGATTTTAATGCTTATTTATTATAACTGATGCATATTTATGCATAATGCACATTTCCAAAGATATAGTAAGAAATGACTGCACAAGGCTCCTCAAATTTGTCACATATTGGTGAATATGGTCAGGTAAGTGAAATGAATATGTTAAGTGTGATATTCTGAGTACATTTCTTAACTTTTAAAACTACTTTATCATAATTAATGCATATTACTGCATAAAGCCGAATTTCAGTGATATATCAACAACCGACTATACCAGCACGTCCAATTTGATACTCATTGGTAAAAAAGGTCAGGTAATATACCGCGCACGTATCCATCTCAGTGGATGCTCAAGGCGCCTACAAAGTACCATTATTACCCTGGCTTTAGCCCAGCTGCCCTAAGGCGCTGAAAGCATTCAAGGAATAAGTTCCTACCAGGTACCCAAGGTTAAACTGCAGTTTTCAGAGTACATTTCTTGATTTTTAATTTAAATATTGTACTGTTGAAGAGCTAAAGCTCTTAAAGGCGTATAATATAAATGGCATTAACACATTGGATACATGCGATTCCATAATTTGTGGGGAAAGATAAATCTGTATAGGCACAAAAAATACATATGGCCGGAAACTTTGGTACATTTTCAAGCACTTTGATTTTAACACTATGTACACATGTAGTCCAGTAATTGGCATAAATTAGCATAATTTTGCATGAAGATGAGGTTTAATTTAATGGGTCCCGTGGGAAAAAATACAGCTATCACCACAAGAAATACATATAGAAGTTTCGAACATTTTTCCGTCATTTGATTTTACCATGTCAGTGGACTTACTGATTATATTAATGCATGTAAATCGCATGAATTAGCATAATTTTGGATGAAGATGATGTTTGATTCCATGGGTCTTGTGGGAAAAAAGAAGCCATTATCCTAACAAGTATGTCTGCAAAGTTTAGTGCTTATTTAAACTCTGCCCCCAAAACTAAAAAATAAGGGCTTAACAGACCTGACTAATATATATATAAAACGATGAAATCAGCATAGCACTGGCATAGATGTCGTCATTTCTATACAATACAATTTTACAATGGAAAAGAAGGAGAGTGGTCGGTTAACAAAAGGAAAAAGCATAGAAAACATCTGCATAAGTGTCGGTGATATACCCTCCCTCCTCCCCCCCCCCCCCCCCATGACCGGGTTAGCTGGCGATATGACCGATTTCCCGTTCTACATGCGCGGGGGGGGGGGGGGCGTGTTTCGCCCAAACAATCTTCATTACCCCTACCCCCCCCCCCCCCCTTACTGGTAGGTTTCGCCGCTTCTCACAAAACCTTGTACATTGATGTCCTCTATAATCAAAGTAATTTTATCCCCTTTCATATGCTACCACATTTGTGATTAAAGAGCCTGGGATCATTGAACTAAAATAATGTAAAAACAGCAATGTATGAATTGATTTGCGCATGAGAGTGAGGTCTCTTCATCTACACAATGAATGGCCATTCATTGAACCTCACTCTGCTTTCTCAAGCACACTTGCTTGGACAGACAAGGCGGTCATTTGGAAGGACATTGGGGCTAATTTTAGACTCATATCTCATTCAAGGTTGCATACATGTATATGTTGAAAGATGAATAAATAAACATCATGAAATATCCCCTCTTATTTTTTCCTTTTTTTTTTTTTTTTTTTTTTTGCTATGTGTCTTTATCACTTGTTTTGTTACTTTGCATTGTAGTTAATGGAATCACACATTGCATTACTTATGTGCGCAAACTGCTTTTGGCATTACTCAATTAAAATCTTTCATTCATCCATGCATGACAATATTATTACATATTTGTTATCATGTGAAAGGGGATGGACTGAACTTTGACATGAATGATAAGAATTAATCAGGACATAATAATTTTTCTAGTAATTTTGTTGGAAATAATTCTTCTCTTTTCCATAGTAATTAGGCCTTTATCTTGTAAATATCACACAATTTTATATAATATTAAGTGATGCATAGTTCTTTCAAATACAAGGCATCATTCAGTGATCCCAAATCAGTTATGTTAACAACAACAGATATCTAAACGTCTTCAAAACAATAATTTGGTTTGATTCATTACAAACCATATAAGACCAGATTCTAATTGAATACAGTGAAGGTATAAGAGCCACATTTTGTCGCCTTTATGGGAACAGATGTGCTGTCAGTGGCGTAGCGTGAGTCTAGACATTGAGGGGGGGGGGGCGCCCGGGCCTTACTCAAGTGGAGGAAATGCGAATTCAAAAGGAAATTAATAAGGTGGTGGGTGTGGGAGGATGTCCTATCATCTCATTTTCACTTTCTCTTTCCCCCTCTTCCTCTCTCTCTCTCTCTCTCTCTCTCTTTATTTTCTCTTTTTGTTGCCATTCATTTTTTTCTTTCTTTTCTTTCTTTCTTTTTCTTTTTTTTTTTTTTTGGGGGGGGGGGGGATTTGTCCCTTGCCCCGCTGTAACTATACGCCACGATGTGATGCTATTCAAAGTTGTAACTGCCGCAGGATTCCATAAGGGGTGATCGATGTTGTGAAGTAAAGACTGCTTGATCTTATCATCATCAATAGCGTGATGTCTTTAATTCTCCTCCTTAATTAAATGAATGCAAGTTTTATCAGAGCCGCCCAAATCATCCGTCAAAGTCCCACATGAAACACCCTGTAAGTACGATACATTGGAGGGTTTGTGTTATAGCACAGGAGATTCTGACTCAACTATACATGTATATGCCCTTGCGGTAAATAGGAAACATTGTAGAACAAAAATGGATTCGAATAGAAATCGACTTACGTGACAGGATTTACTTTTGAAGTTTTTGGGCATAAAAATAATGTTCATATCACAGGGTTCATGTATGCGAAAGAAAGATTCCTCACGTCATTGATATTCTTAAATTGAAAGAAAAAAAACATGTTATTTTCCTATGCTTCGTCTGTTTCTCCTAAATCATTTACACATTTGTTTCTTTGTTATTTCAAGTTCCACAATTATCATCTTTCTACAACAATAATGATTACAATACATGTAATAATTTACCCAGGACAGGCACATCAGTAATAATACTGCTCTTCCTGCGTGCCGGCCCTGCAATTATTCTACAAGGTTCCACTTAAAAATGAAAAAAAAAAAAATTTTAAATCTGAAAAATGTTCTACATTCTAAAAACTAAAGTGTTAATCAACATGCTGCATTCAGCCTTTATAATGTTACACCCAGCATCTTAAAAATGTTAATCTACCATTTTGAAGAAGTGGTGACTCCTCGGCCCTTTTAAATGGTGATTAAACACTTTAGTTTTAAGAGTGTATGCAGATCTTCGTTTTATGCAAACGCAAGCATCATAATCCTACTGATAAATCCGTTATCTTGCTAATCAACTTCAAGGCGATGGGATCTTCTCATTAGTATGCATTTCTGTATCAAACTATGTTTCTTGGAAGGATTCCTGCTTCCCAAAGAAGGCTTTAACTGCTATAAATATTCAAACTCTAATTAAACTTTGAAGGTTTGGCCCATCTTTGTGAGGTATAAACTTTTATGATCAATCAGTACACATTTGCATGAGGACAGTTCGAAGCTCTGAATGCTGTTTTACTTGCAAATTGCTAAAGGGAAAGTTCATCCTGGTATTTAGATGATTTGAATAACAAAATAAAAATGAGAGAAACAGATTTGTGAAAGTTTGCGCAAAATCCGATAAGAAGTAAGAAATTTATATGAATTTTTAAAGTTGTAATCAATCAGACACAATTTGGCAACTCCGTGACGTATTTTGCGAGCTCCTCTCCTATTTGCTCAGTACAGAAAATTTCATAAACTTTCATTCCTTCGTTTTTGATGAAGGAATGGATTTGTTTCATACAAGTTTTGTGTAAAAACATGAGCAAGGATTGTATCTATGGTGCATGTATATGACTGAATATTTTATTTAGGGAAATTAAAATTAATAAATTTTGGGGTACAGGGCAAATAGGAGGGGAGCTCACAAGATATGTCACGGAGTTGTCAATTTGTGTTTGATCGATTACAACTTTTAAAAATTATAACTTTCTTATATCTTATAATATTTTGCTCAAACCTTCACAGATCTGCTTCTTTAATTATTCTACTTCTTTTAAAACCAACTTGTAATCGGGATAGTCTTCCCCTTTAAATGTTTTTTTTTTAATTAAGTATGACCAAAACGTGGATTTCTGCAATAAAAAATTGCGAACAAAGCTATGGTAATGTATAAAGACGCTATAGTATGCCAAGATGTCTTTTTATACAAAGACGAAATAACAACGAGAGACTTCTACCATGTATCGTTTATCATGTATTGTATACCTCACTTTAACAGCTGTCAATTTAAGCATTTTTTTAAAGATTAATGCCTTTATCCTCTAATAGGCTTCAGCCCAAACCATATTTAAAGTGACCTAGTGTATTATTACACGCTTTCAAGAAGTAATGTTAATTCCTGCTCCAGATCTCTTATTGAATTGATGTTATAAAAAAGCTACATATTTGTAGTAAATGGATGTATTTGATAACATAATATGAAAACGTTTATTTCAGGTTGATCTACTGTTTGATACCATTTATTTTTTGCCACAGGAAGAATGATACATTGTTTCAAAAAATCGTTTCATTCGATCCTTCGAAATCTACTTTGATTGTTGCCCTAAATTCCTTAAGCTGAATTAACAAAAATTCACTACTTTGAGGTCGACTGTCCCTTTAAACTTTCTAATGAGAAGTGCTTACCAATCATGGCATATCTGGGACAATGAAATCTACAGATCAGTAACTTCAAAATCTGAAGAGAATGTAATTATAATATATATATTTTTTTTCCCGAGGGAGGATGAATGCAAGGCAAAATAATCCAATTTTGCATATGCTGAATATAACCCAGATAACATTCTACTGTACCATATAATACAATATATACTTTGTATTGCTTAAAACTAGATTATCCTGAAACCTTGGCAATGCGAATGAAAAAGGTTTTGCGCATTGTATTACATATTAAAAAATGCAATGAGGACATGTTTGACGTAAATGTTGTTTTGTTTTGGTAGGGAGGATAAAATCAATCACATTCGTACATGCTGAATAAAACCCAGATAATATTTTGTCGTACAATATACTCTAGCGTTTCTTGTTTTTTTCTTCTTTCAGTAAACATGTACTCACATTATAAACTCCCTCTCAATTCCACAAGTATATTTTGATTTGTGTTAAACATCTGTAAAGTTACATGATTATGTGTGGCGAATGAAACAGCAAAGTATCTTTCAATGACTGCATTGATTTTTTTAAAAAGCTTTTCAGAACATTTCTGACACAAACGTTTTGTTGTTCATGTTGTTACTAATTAACTTTGTTCTTTGAATAGCTGACGAATAAAAATAGAGCAGGTGGGAAGAGAAATATAAAGACGGAGAAGAAAGAGAAAAATAAGAAAGAGTTGAATAAAACTAAGAGGTGGGGGTAAAATAAGTTCATGGATAGGAAGAGAAAGAGAGAGAAATGAGTAGCGTATAAGTATAATACGAGATTTATGATAAGATTTTTGAGTATGTAATAATTATAAAGGAATTACCCCGAACAATCCTGAATATTTTCTTGCGTTGATAAAAAGCAGTGCATATATCTTAGGCATTGATGAACTAGCAGAGAAGTGAGATTTCTTGATTGTGTCTTACATGCAATTATAGGGCTCAATCCTGATAGATGTTAACCTTTCAGAGTATCAACTTTAATCATACCTTTTCTTCATGCTTCGATAATGCACCTGCGCCTCAGATTTCTTCATTTTCTTTTAAAATCTGATTATATTTTTTGATCTCTTAAATTTTGCGGTTTTCCGTTGCATAATTTGTGACGATAAAGCGACTTGAAATGTAGAAAGTCCTTCGCTGTATAAGTAGAAGTAATTATCACATTTATCATTACCATTATTTATTGGTTTCATTGTTATTGTTGTTATTATTATTATTATTATTATCATCATCATCATCATCATTATTATTATTATTATTATTATTATTATTTATTATTATTACTATTATTATCATCACCATCATCATCATTATTACTATTATGTTTATTGCGTAAGAATAATGACCCCTTACACCTAGAACTAATAACAAATACATAACAGTCACAGCGTTGTAAAATTATATATATTTATTTCAGTACGATTGTAATCATGCTCACATTGGAAAATATTATTCTTTTAAACTTTTCATCAAAAACTGGTGAAGTAGTTCAACAACCTATTTCAAGAGAATGAGATAAAACGAGACTGTAATCAGGACTTTTGTATTTCAGCTTTTCCAATAAGGTACAATGCAAAAACTAGGGTGTTAATTCAACACCATCTCGGTATCTATATTGGGCTACACCAGATAAGTGTTAAAACAACACCAGTTTCGAATTAAACTGGAGTCGTTTTAACACTATTAAACTTTGTTTTGTTTTAACACTTATCTGGTGTAGCCCAATATCAAACTGGTGTTGTTTTAACACTCTTCTGGTGTATCCCAATATTGATACCGAGATGGTGTTGAATTAATATCGTGGTTTTCAGTGTAAGCTTTCTATTAAAAATATTATAATGGAGTCATGTTGGTATAAGATAATTAGAAACAAAAGGTACATGTTGGTATAAGTAAACAAAAGGTACATGTTGGTATAAGTAAACAGAAGGTACATATTGGTATAAGTTCGGAACAGCAGGTATATGGGTATAAATTAGGAACAGAATTTACATGTACATGTTGGTATAAGTTAGGAACAAAAGGTACATGTTGGTATAAGTTACTAACATAATATTATAAGGTGAGTATATAGAGGATTAGAGATTTTAAGAAATAAGAGCTGATGATTTTGCCGATCCCTATTTACAGCTGAAACATAATATTCCATGGATTATCATAATTGTTAAATGGAAATCGAAAGCAATATAACTTAAAGAAAAATGTGGTATAAGTCGTTCAGACGACTGCAATTTCCATGAAAATTGTCTCAAACTTGGGCCCCCTTTACACGCCGTCTTTCACGATACTTAATCGTATTCTCTTATCTAAAGCTGTTAGTTACTTACGTCATAAAATGATTAAACAAAAGTGCTCTGTTTTAATCCGTTTCTCCATAATGAAGATTCATACCGAATTTGATCAAATTGTATTTCATACGCACAGCTCTTGAGGATAACTGTATAAAAATACTGAACTGAATAGACTTAAAATTGCAATAACTACCGATGTGAACTCGACAGAATAAAATCAATATGAAGTCTTTCTTTTGCCAATTTCTCGCTCTTGGGTTGGCGCAATGCATCCTGGGAAAATACATCGATCCAAATCCGGTTGGTAAGTAGAGAGAAATATATTGATGTTTTTTAATGAAAAGGGGGAAAAGATTATAAATATATTATATATATATATATATATATATATATATATATAATATATATATGTATATATATTTATATATTTATAGGCCCTACTGATTTTTGATGGCCATGGGCAACATCTCGGAACTTCTCAATTCTCAATTAAAAGAGCTGCAATATATTCTCTTTTTTCAGATTTGTTCATATTGTATTGCTTTCCTTCATAGGAAAGTCAGAACTTCTTTGTTAGGTTCTGGTTTATTGCTCTGTTGTTTTTTTTTCAAGGTAAATATCAACGTATGACCAGAAGTAATATTTTACTTTTCGTATAAGGTGCTACGCTGGAACTCTAAAAAACTTGCAATGAAAATCGATAATGTCAAATTATAAATCTTGCATGCGCATGTATCACGACTTTAATTCAATAGATCTGAATGAGTAAGCTACATGCATTAATACAAGAGCACCCTTGAAGCAAATTTGGCGGGTTTTCTGTCCATTTTTACTCTGACATAATATTTTCTCATTTGAACATGATGATAGGCGCAATGGTTCACCTTCTGGTTTGAAGAATGACTATTCACATACTACACTCAAACACTTATATTTCAACACGAAATTTTATGAATGTTCTTGAGCTTTTTCTCTAGACTACTTTTTTGTCTTCCAGATGGTTCTTACCAGGCCGTAAAAAAGTAAGCCCCCCCCCCAAAAAAAAGGGTTGTCCTCAGATTTTCAGTTTACGGACAAGGATTTTTTTGTTGTTGTAAGGGACCATCAAACGAGGGTAAAGGGATAAAGAGTCTTAATTACCAAGAACAGTCACTAAGATTCGATTTGAAGCGGACCCCATGAAAGACCAGAAGTGTCGTGCCCGGCACAGCTGAATATGGGTTATCCAGCCGTTTTATTTACATGTAAATACTTTTTTTTTAACTGAACGGAAAATAAATACTACTACATGTACTGCGAATACAGCTGATCGGGCCGTTAATCCGATTAATCATATAAAGAACCTCAAGCAGAAAGGCTTTACAGGTTTGTTTTTCATTGCTACTGAAATCGCAATTCATTCCTAAAATAAATTCGCAGTCGGATCTGATACAGTTTTCGGTGGACTTAAATGCCTAATCCATGTTGTAATAGCTACATAGCCTGGATAACAAAACACATTTTGTGAAGTGCATCTCTTCTCATTTCTCATCGGCAGAGGTTCTGAACGACTATTACTATGATGACAGCCCCCTGACAGTGTGCTACGACGAAATCGGATGTTTTTCATCCGGTTACCCATTCTACGACCCGCCTTACCGACCCGTCAGCTGGTTACCGGAGAGCAGGGCCGAGGTCGGGACCCATTTCTACCTGAACACAAGACGGAACCCACAATCGGCCACAGAACTACTCACCAATGATAACTCGACAATTAGGTATCTACAGGGGGGCTGATCTGATTTCACTCATTAATGACAATTTTCGAGCTTTTTTTTTACCGATATTTTTTTGAAAGTGTCTACTCAAAAAAGTGAGGGGGGGCTGCAGCCCCCCAGCCCCCCCCCCCCCCCGGTTCCGCGGCCCATGTTACACTACTATATAACAGAGCTTACAGATCAATATTCAACAGCCTATAGACCTTTCATGTTATTTCTGACGCATTTTTCGATAGACCTGAATCCGGATATTATATTGTAAATTCGTAACGCTCATCAAGGGGTGCATTGAAAGATCTTAATTCCTATAAACCTCCAAATGTATGAAGACCTACGTCAATGAATCAGACTGTTTCATGTTGAATTGTTGGCTAAAGCAGTATATTGTCATGATTGTCACATCGGTTATCAAAATTTCGAGAAAAATAATTACTGCTATGATGAATTTCAAAAGTGATCTCTCATTAATGATCATTAAAAGAAACCTACTTTTATTAGAATTTACTTGCTGCGAAAATGTATCAGGAATATTTTATCAAATCATCATTATTGATGCGATGGGAAGCCGGGAGCCGCGATCATCGTGATACGTTATTCACCAACGGGACATTCGTTAAAGGTGGATGTTTCATTTAAAAAAAATGCTATCTTATGTGAGACAGAACTTTGCTAAGGCAGATCTTAGCTATAGTGTGGTCGTTGCGTTGAGTGTAAACTACTTATGGAATGGACTTAATTCATATCGCTTCCTCAGGGCTTTGAATGGACATGAAAGCCCTAAAGAAAGGAACTGACTTTCTTCTCTACAACATTACAATCTTGAAGATCAATATTCAAATTTGCCTACTTTATGTATATCTTTATTTGAAAACATAATTATGTAACTATATTGGGATATTACATGTAATATTGTTTTATGGACTTTTAAACTATTTTTATCTTTATTTTAATCAAACAAATTGGTCTCGTCGTTATCTTCCATGGAAAATGAATAGAGATTCATTCTTCAACCCATCACGTGACACAAAGGTCATCGTCCATGGATTCACCCAAAATGGTGACGTCCAGTGGATGTTCGACATGCAGGAGGCTTTCCTCAATTACGATGACTACAATGTGATCCGTGTTGACTGGCGGCAGGGAGCCGTCGATCTTTACGGCAAGTCGGTCGCCAACACCCGTATCGTCGGAGCAGAGATCTCACTCCTTATCGACAGGATTAAGGTACTTTTCGTCAGGGCGGATCCAGCATTTTGAAATGAGGGGGGGGGGGGGAGCACGATTTCGAAAATTATCTGACAAGCAAAAAAGAGTTATCAAATTTTCAGAGCATTTTTCTAGTGAAAATCTAATGGGGCACATTATTTGGGGGGTTGTGTACTAATGGTACGCCATTGCTGTATGATACCCGGTGTGACATAATGCTTAAAAATAAATCCTCAAATCCGGCAGAAATAAAGGAAATAAAGCACAGGGACAAAGTGTGTGAAATTTGCTATTTTCAATACGGGCTTAATTTCTTTATGACTTTTAGAGGCAACCTTTGATTAACGAGGCTATTTATACAATTTACTTCTATAAAACACATTTCGTTAGATAAAGCACAGGGACAAAGTGTATGAAAGTTGTTTTTTTTTCAATACGGGCTTAATTTCTATATAAGTTTCAGAGGCAACCTTTGATTAACGAGACTTATAACTTTCATACAATGTATTTCTGTCCTTTGAATTCGGCCTAAGAGTTTCACTGCACTAACTGCAATGCACTGTAGACAATCTAGCAGTTCATATTGTTTGTGCATCTTATCATAGCGAGATAAAGTTACATCCTTTACTTTAAAATACTTATCATCAAGATAATCATAATTATAAGCATGGTAGGAACTATCTTGGTAAATCATCATGTTTGTTTGTTTTTTCTTAATAAGGATGTTTATGGAATGACGTCATCTCAGTCCTTCCACATCATTGGTCACAGCTTAGGCGGACACACGGCTGGTTATGCAGGAGAGAGACAGGCCGACCTCGGTCGTATTACAGGTGAACACAAAAATAGGGAACAAAATCTGTCTTTAATCTTTGTTGACGGCCCGCTTCGATACCTTTCCTTATCATCTATTCCTTTTCCTTTTCATTTATTCCTTTCTTTTAATTACAGTATTGTTCTTAATCCTCTATTCCTGTCAATATTCCCTTTCTTTCGTGTAGTTTATATCGGCAATGACAACAAATACTTTGTTTGTTATGCTAAATTATTCGCATTGATTATGCTTTCTGTTTAAAAAAAAAGTGAAAATTTCAGTAGATAAGAAAAACTCCGGGTCTGCAACAAAAAAACAGATCAAGTTTGATGATTAAATGCAAGAAAATATAAGCTTGAAATCATAGACGAGTCGTATCCAAGAAATATCCCTTCTGCCTATCCAGATCCTTTTGGCCATACTTGTCTTTTGCTATTTATTTAGGGGTCAGATATAATTCAGTGTTATCGAAAGATCATGCTTTAATAGTTATAGGGCATTCAAATGTACCTCTCTCTAAAGGAAAAAAAGAAAAGATCCTTACCACGTGATCAGTGAGAGAATGGCCAATCTCAGAATGTCCCTCGTTGTCCTTGGCAACACAGAAGAAACGTGACTTGTTTCCGATTTTGGCTTGTGGAGATGTTTTCTTTGTAACGGTTTCGCAATCTTAAAATGAAAATAAAGTTCCCTAGTCAAGGCTGAGTAACCTATATTTCTTCCTTTTAAAATCGTGCATCTTCCGGTTATGAAACGCTTCGACAAAAAGCGGTGGCCTTCTTTGAATCTGAACAAACCCAAATCCAAACATCTTTCGTCGTCGTCACAATATTAAGTGGTTCTTTTACCGGTCCTCTTCACCCGAATGATTTTAATATAAAGTAATGGGGGACGGAAACGTCAAGTTTGAACAGGCAAACAAAAACACAGACCCTTAACTTAATTTTACAGCATGGTCGATTCTCTTGTTCCTATTAATGACCATTTGAACGGTAGTGGAAATGCACAATTATTTGGAGTGAATTCTGCAGTGAAATCATAAGGCTTTTCGCTTGTGCAGTAATTGAGAAAGGACGAGTGATTTGTTGCTTTCCATTGAGTGAACAAATAGACAACTAGAGCAAGGTTTTGAAATCTGACCATGCTGACTGAAATCAGACAAATTAAGTCGAGACTTTTTTCAATTCTCTCTCTATCTAATGAAAAATTATATTCCACAACTCTTATCTTTTATGACTGTGTTAAAGATATGAGGTTAGGGTTATCATAGTAATTATTGTTTACGTAGCACAACGATTCCACCCTCCCTCCCTGTAATGATCCTTTTTATTTTTACATTTTCAATCCTATTAATTTGAACAGGCTTTTTGCTTCAATCTATAAGGTTTCATCCTTTGTTTTAAGTCCATTTTATGTACTCAACTAATCAATAATCCTTTAATGTGAAATGACAATAATGATATTAATAATAATAATAATAATAATAATAATAATAATAATAATAATAATAATAATAATAATAATAATAATAATAATAATAATAATAATAATAATAATAATAATAATAATAATAATAATAATAATAATAATAATAATAATAATAATAATAATAATAATAATAATAATAATAATAATAATAATAATAATAATAATAATAATAATAATATTATTATTATTATTATTATTATTATTATTATTATCATAAACATTATCATTCATATTAATGAAACTAGTATATTTCTTAATTTCTCCTTTTACTCGCAGGTATGGACCCTGCTGGGCCATACTACGAGGAAACGGATGCTATCGTGCGTCTGGACCCTACAGATGCACAGTTTGTTGATGTGCTTCACACTGATACTAATCCCATATACAACCTAGGTGAGTTTAAGTTCATGAGTTGATTGCTTACGCAGAGTAATACCGTTCACACTGATAATAATCATGACCCATTCAAATGCTTGTTGATCCATCTTCAGGTTTAGGGGTGGGGCAAAGCATTATTCTGAAGCACATGAACCATAATACTTTGAAATTTATTCTAATACATTTAATTCCGTCTTCATCAAATAGATCGAGACTACTCCCCTTCCCTGAGTCATCGCCCCTTTCAAGAAACACTGGCAAACGGTTTTATATACTTTTATTTGATATGCTGTGTCGTCAAGCGAGTATATCAGTTTGGTTGACGGTGCTGCTATTTATTGCTGTAAAGGCATTAAATATCATTAATGTCATAGCTACAATGGGAGGTCATAAGAATAAGTCTAATTTCAATTTGCAAATATATTCATACCTCTTTTTGTTAGGCATGGGAATCTACACCCCCTGTGGTCACGTGGACATCTACGTCAATGGCGGCCGGGAACAACCCGGATGTGATCAGGGCATTGTTGAACACATCATCACAGAGGGCAGCCTCGTCGTTGGTAAGCAATCTGATCATAATAATAATTTTAAAAAAGATCTTGTTAATTATAGCAAAAGAAGACAGCGAAAGGGCTCTCAAATGAGAGTGAAATAACCGCATAACAAGGGTTTTGAATCAGGTGGTTCGGAAGGGGGTGTTGGACCAATTGTGTGACATCTTCTAGCGATCTTCCTCTTTTGAATATGAAGTCATGCTAAATTTTGATCGGAATGGGTATATTAAATAATCAAACAAAAAGTGCTTAAAATAACAAGTTTGTCTATACTTGGACTGGGATTGTGCACAGTGGAAAAGGAAACTATATTCATTTTGTTATTCCTAAATGCCCCTAGCTTACTCCACCCTCTGAGCATGCATGCTAAGTAATAAAGGAGGATCTGATTACAAATAACACGAGAACTTGACATCTAATGAAGATAGCAAATGAGCCTCTTAATGTCAACAGTAGGAGATGAATGCAGTCCATCCAATATTCCTAATTGTGTGTTTGTCCAAGCTTTCTTTCTTTATTTATTTTCCTTCTCAATCTCCATCCATAGTGGATCCCTGAATCCCTCCCTCCTTTTTTTAATAGATGTTTCAAGCATGGTACTCTTGGAAATGATACATGGTTTGCTAATATTGATGTTCAGCATATGCTGATTCAGGAGGCCGAAACGACAGCACCCCAGTGATTATAAAAAAAAACCTATGCATTTTCTTTAAAACTCCTATCCCCCCTCCCCTTCTGCCAGTGGGATTTCCGAAATGATGTTCCTAGGAAGAAAAACAACAACAACAACAACAAACAAACAAACAAACAAACACAGTACACCCCACCCCCTTCAGACAATCAAGGTTCCGCCCCCTGGTTATATACACTGGGATCGTCTCACATTTTATACACACTCAGCAAAAAAGAAAAGAAAGGAGAAACATTTTATTGTTCAAAATTTTCATATAAACTGTAAATAAACTTAGAATTAAATAAAAATTAATACTCTACCAACATCAACTAAGATCAAGTTTTGAACTTTCACGCTTTGATGGCCACAATGATTTAACCGTTAAAAAATAGCAAAAATAGAGCAAGTAGCCATGCAGTGTTAAAGAATATGTGCATCATTAAGACATTTTTGTTCAACAATGAAAACAAATAATGAGAAACAAAGAGGATTGAGCTCTGTATGTCAACTGTAGTCTCAGGACTGCATGGTTTTAATTTGACAATCAAATTCAACTATTTCGCGTGATTGGTTTTTCATTGTTTTAATCTGATTCTACAAGATGCAATTTTCTGTCAGAGACTCATTTATTGAAACATGGCTATGCTCACTCATGCGCGAATGGTATGATTCCAATTGCATATCATCTTAAAGAGGATTCATTTATGTTTATTTTGACATATGAAAGATAAGTTTATATTAAAAACATTTATTTGATAATCTTTCTTTCTTTCTTTGCTGAGCGTACATTGGCAATCAAAAATAACCGTTTTTCCCCTTTGTATCATCACATCTTTATTTTATGCAAACAATCTTCACTGAAACAGATTGTTTGTGAGTGGTCCAAGACTTTCTCTTCGACAGTAACGCTCTTTTCACATAATTCTACGGTCATTGCTGATACTTTACCTTACAATTAAATGCCCATCACTGTACATAATGAAAGTGTTTACTCTTCCAAGGGCTTAGACAACTCTCGGTTAGTATTAAAGTTAGGTTATATACTTGTATAATATCAGTCACGGCTTACAAAACCCATACAGGTTAGATTAATTTGAGTAACGAAGAACTGATAGACGCTAATTCCCTATCTCCAACAACTCCTTGCCCTCTCTTTCATTCTGATTCATCCTGACATCGTAGGCGGTGTCAAGTTCGTGGTGTGTAACCATCTCCGGAGCTACGAGCTCTTCACGGAGTCCATTGACACCCCATGTCCCTTCACGGCGATGAGATGCGAAGGCTACGCCTATGAAGACTACCTCGCTGGGAAGTGCTTCGATCAGACGCAGACGATTAGCATGGGTTACCATGCCAACAAGAACGCCATCTCAGGCGCTGAGGAGAACATCGTCTACTACATGCAGACAATGGACGAGTCCCCATTTTGTGGTACGTTTAGAAACATATCGTAGTCAAAGAACGACGTGGTTCACTCCCTCTTACCACTGCTTAGTGCTATAGCCCTCTGCTTCAGTAACAATAATAACTACAAAAGAAACACTGTCAGCACCTGAATTATTGAGGGAACAACCAGGATATAATCATCATCTTTATTCCATTAACTTTGCTTGGTTGTTACGCAAATCCGAAGTGTATTGTCATCCATACTGTTAGTAATACTCAGTTAATTATAACAATCAATATCATTTGATGGTCAAGATGGGAGATTGTCGTCCATCGTGATCGGGAATTCTTTGATCGAGGAAATACTGTGTAAAGCGCATCATGACATAACTATTGGGCGACTCGGTGTAATGTGTCCCATATATACCAAGTAAGGCTTGTGTCCATTTATTTCATCAAAAAGTGAAAAAAATCCCTAGATATGACTATTACACAATATAGTGATAGATACCAAAGAGTCGTATCAAGAGATCTGTTAGATGAAATATATAAATGGATAAGTGACTTCGTATGGAACAAATTGCACAGAATCGTCTAAATAATCTTTACATCATTATTATCACTATTACTATTATTACTATCACCATCATCATCATCTTTATACCATTATATTATGTTATATACAGGGGAGTCTTATTGGGTGAAGCTGTACCTGGTTAACAAGTTCATACATGATGATGTGAAGGGAGAGCTTTATATCACGTTGTTCGGGACACTCGGCCAGACTTCCAGACTTCCACTCAATGCGTGAGTATGCTTCTATCAAAAATCAATACATTCAACCAAACCAGAATTACATATAAGTGTGTGCTTCTAGACGTCGTTCATCTTTTTTCTTTTTTCTCTCTTTTTTTCAGAAAGTTATTTGCTCGCGTTTTTTTTATAAGGTAACCAAGGAACAAGAAGAAATGGTGCAATTGGTGTATGAAACAAACAAATTGAAAAAAAACTAATGAACATGCAAATTTCACACAATATCTATGAAAATAGCAAATACATAATTATCCATGTAAGTTATACGTTTGCTGAGAACTTGACGTTTCCTGATAAAGCATGCACTAATAGGAAATATAAAAATGGAATTAAGTTAATAAGATACGCAACCATGATTATCTAAGATGATTAAATTGCTTGGCTCCTTTTATATCATAATCATTTCGATATTTCAATGATGACATATTAATGATGAGTCATCCGGTATTTCATCAATGAATTATTTGTTGCTTACTCACTTAGATCCTTCCAAGAAGATTCTTCCAAGAAATACAAGAAGTATAAATTATAAAATGCTCCTGGTTTAAAATATTTGAATGTCTTTAGAAAGAAAGAGAAAGGGATGAATTTGAACCCACCTGCCCTTATCTATTCTGTGCTGTCTTGCAGAGAATCGATGTTTATCGAGCACGATAAAAACTACAAGTTCGCTGTTCTGGTCGAGGATTACATCGGAGACCTGACCGGTCTCTACTTCGAATGGAGCTACGATCGTGACTGGTACCGACCATGGGAGTGGGACTTCTTCCTCAAACCCAAGATCTACATCGACTACATCGAGGTGGAATATGCCGAGGATGATTTCAGGTCTGTCAATTTTATAAGATTTATTATAGGACTATATTATCATGATATGATATACCATAGTGAAATACACGTACGCAAGCAGACAACTTTAAAAGCTGAAATTTCAGTGGTAAACTATTTGGATATTCAAGGATTGTTTTTCGTAAATGGTGATCTACAAGGAATTTATAAAGGGAAGGATCTTGGGCCCTAAACTCGTTCATTCCAACTATTCAAGTTATATTAATTATCAATTAATTGAATTGATTGAACAAAACATCAAATTTATTTTCCTTTAAGGATGTAGGATTTAGAGAAGAATACAATCAACCTATTTGCCAACGTTGCATAACTGGTGTCCTAGCATCCATTATTCTAATTATTTCAGTCATTATCTGTTTAATTGCATGACTTACATGTATTTCAATTGGACAGAAGTAAACAACTTATATTTTTCTTATTGCGTCATCTATAAATTCAATTCCTTGAATTTGTCATTTTATTATGATTTGCATCATATTTGTATTATCCAGATACTTGATGTGTAGTGGTTCTGGAGCACAGCGAGATGGTATCGAAGCGGATGGAGACCAGGCTGCTTTCCTCGTCTCGTCTCAATGCACTTAGATTAGGATTTCAAGGGCAAATTCTGTCCCGAGAACTTATGCTCCTTTGAATCTGAATCTGAATCTGAATCTGAATCTGATGTTGTACTGCTCAACGCTCCTTTGAAGTGAATTTGGATTAAACTTCAATAATATCTTATCTAAGATAGAATCTTGCATAATGTCGAAACCTATGAAACTAATCATTTTCGTCTCTTGTATTTATTTTATGACTGATTTATAGAATATAATGATGCTCTGCTAATATGATAAGTTAGAATGTAGTCATTTAATCGCCTTTTGACCCGGTAATGTGAAGCAAAGGTATTTATGTGGCTTAAGCAATACAGTTAAGAACTGATATGTTATATTTTCATAATCATGATGCAGTTCCTAACTCCAATTTTAAGTGAACTTTTAATTTACCCAATTAGCTTGAATGGAAAGCCTGTATCTCTACTGTTTTCAATGTGTTAATACGTGATTGCAAGCTGCTAGCCCCCCCCCCCCCCCCCCCCTGCCTGGAATAAAGTTACTTCCACATCACATGAGACCTCTGTATACAGATATGCTTCCATGTTGTGCAGGATAAGTACAATGAGGGCGGGAATCCATCAGGCTTGCCTTTTCCATGTTAAAATCATACGAAGTTGTAGGTGTAATTAACTGTCAGAAATAATTTCCATGAATGCCTGACGCATGGATTAAGCCTACACTTGTAACTTTAATACATACACCTTAGTGCAGTACTTGATTAGTATTGAAGATCTAAATAAATAACAAGCGTCTAGCACTACTTAATGCAAGCTTAAACTGCTAAAGTAAAAAGGGAACAAGGGTCTAGCAAAAATATATAAAAAGTGTCCAGTCATTAAAAGCTGTAGGACTTAACAATTTATCAGTAAATTTCAACATGTTTTTTTTTTAAATGATTAAAAATAAAGTACAGTCATTGATACTGTTTCAATATAACTTTCACTTCTCCTTTATAGTTATTGATTTATTTTGTTGTTTCGTTAATCTTAAAAGTTATACAGAATAGCCTTAAGGATTGAAGCCAATTGTAAAAACTCCGGTCGATTAAAACTTAAGGTATGAAGGATTACTGAAAGGCATACTGATCAAAATGCTTTGAAAATAAAATAATTAGTGTTGAGCTCTTTATAGGATTAAATGCAATTATAGGTCAAGTCACAGTTTGTTGTTGTTTTTTTTTTTCTTTTTTTTTCGGTTCCTAACCACCGGTCAAATCTCATAAGGGATCGTAGAGACGGTTTGCTTTTATTGACACAAGACCGTAAAACATAAAATAAGCAAAACACAAAGAACAAGTCAGAAAAACGTCTTTATAACCCTTCAGAAATGATGGGAATTTTATTCTTTTCTTTGGGGATTCATGGAAGGGGCGGCCAAAATCTGCTTATACTTGATACTCACGTATTATGGCGGGAATATTAAATTAAAAATGATCACATTCTGAAGAAAATAAAAGCAGTAAGCTTTTTCAGTATTTGTGTTCGAATTTTTGCGTCTTTCTATCAAAAACAAACAAATGGTTTGTGAACAATTATGTTATCAGCCTACTCGTAGTTAATAGCCTACTTGATTACTTTAATTGCAGTTTTATCAGACACTCGACACGAAATGCGAAAATAGACGATGTGAAACAATTTTCCATGAGCCTTCTGATCCAATTAAGACGAACAATTAATCAACGATATGCGATCTGGAAAACAAGGGGAAAAATAAATTGCCTCGAGAGTTAATTCAGGTTATTTACAATTCATATCAAAATATGAAATTAATGATGTGAACGAGTATAGTGTTAAACTCCTGTAATTAGTTTATAAAGTTAGGGAAAGCAATTAATGATTAGTAATCGGGAAACAAATGAAATGCTTTACACACCTTCTCTCCCTCCCCTCCCCCTCCTTTTCTTTCCCCATTTTATTTCTGTTTGCTTGTCTCATTATTTTAATAGTTTTATAGCATTTTTACCTTTATCTTTTCCTCCGCTTCGTTCTGAAATCTAAAATATGCGTGGGATGAATTCTTTTTCTCTCTCTTTCTCTCTCTGCCCGTCTGTATATATGTCTGCCTCTCTCTCTCTCTCTCTTTCCCCGCCCCTCCCCTCTCATCCTCCCCATCTTTCTATTTTCCTCTTTCTATCTCCCTCTGTCTGTCTGCCTGTCTCTCTCCCTGTCTTTTTTCTTCCTTTCTCCCTCTCTCTCTGTCTCTTTCGTTCTATCTCTCCCCTCCTCTTTCTCTCTCTCTCTCATTCCCCCTCTCTCACTAACTCCCTTTGTCTCTATATCTTTCTGTCTCTCCCTCTTTCTATTCCTCCCTATCTCTCTTTATCTCTCCTCCTCACTCTTTCTCTTTCTTTCTCTCTCACTCCTTTTGTTTAGCAATCACACACCTCCCACAAGCAATTTTCCTGTCGACTATTTTCAACACCTGACATGAAATTCCATCGTGAACTTGTTCAACCTTCAAAGCCAAGTTGAGGAGTAAAAAATCTTTCCAACTAACTGATATTGTATCTCCTAACACTAAAAGTTTTTTTTTTTTTTTTTTTTTTTTTTTGGTGGGGGGGGGGGGGTGTCCTTTTAAAAAAAGGCTGAGATAAAAAGTTCATTGCTCTTAATCAATGGTGAACACTTAAGCCAGCTCATTCCATACAGCTGTTTCAAAACGACGAGGACAAAGTTCACCGTCAATTATTATGAAACCCAATTATTTTTGCACGTTTCATTTGACGAACAATCAAATCTGCATCATATTTCTATTTAAGTATCATACAATTTTTTCAGATAACTTAATTTGATCTCGAGAAGTAGATGGTGAAGACACCTTACTTTTAGTTTGAGATGGGAAAAATAGTGGCATACAGTTTGCTCGTCTTGTCTTCATATCTTGTTGCGGGTAAGGACAATGTTTCCATTTTTATACTAATTAATTCATCGATGGGTTGGTTTACTGACTGATAATTGATCGACTAATTGATTGATTGATTGGTTGAGTAATTGATTGATGAAATGTCCCCCTGATTGACTGGTTGATTCATTGACTGAGTATCTGACTGGTTGCTTAACGTGTTAATTATTTGCTTGATTAATTTTACGATAGATGACTTTTGATTTAAAAATGGAATGCCTAGACAGTATTCACAATAAATAGTCAACAGTTAGAACTATTTGAGTCCCATCCGAGGGACTAAATTATTGAGGATGGTTCCCTTATTCAAGGTCGCGTGTGCACTCAGTTGGCATCAAACCCAGGATTTTTTAAATCTGACAAATCACTGACCGCTGGATTTGGTCAAAGCTACAATATTTTGTTTTCTCTTGATGTGCATTACATTACATTATTCAATTCTTTCCGTCGAATTGCCTAAGTTAATACCCCAAATGACTTGTATGACTGACTATGAAAATAAATGGGAATAAGATCACTTGTATAATCTACACACTGATAACATCACTCCAACCACCTGTCGTAGAACGCGTACTTTGTTTGTTTAACCGCTATGAATATATAGTAACATTATAATTCATTATCAATATTTAATTTTGTGTCGTTCAGAATGTACATACACACATATCTCGTTATCATAGGCGGGAGAGAAACAGATTTCGATTTAATCGTTCCTATCCCTTTCTGGTTTCAAGGCCACTAACTTTTTTTAAAATCAGAACATTTAGAATTGTCTCTTTTACGTGTTAAAAATGGACTCAAAGATTAATAAATGGGGGGAGAATGTATTTTATTACATCGTTATGTTTTGCTACTGGATTTAAGCTATAGGATTTACAAAATTAATAAACTTAGTTTCATTGGGCACTAGGATCGTTGTGTGGAAAAAAAAATATCAAAAATTTAAAAATTGGTGAATGGTTATGTGCTGCTCCTCATTCGAAAACAGTGAGGAATTAATGGAAATGCTATCTGGCTTCATAAATCAGGAGGCACTTGCCCCCTTATTCATCTCTTGCGAAACAAAGTATAAAAAGATATACATAGCGCAGATACTCATTCCGGACGGTTTCTTAAACATTTGAAAAATGTGCTCCATGTCTTATAGTTTCTCCCTAAGAACACTTACCCACGAAATTATCCATATAATACAATCGCAAAGACTTTCGATAAATCAACTTTCAGAAATTTCAAAAGCCTTGTTCATCACATTTTGAAAATATGCGAACATATTAAGTAATCATGATTTCTATAGGTAATATAATAAGTTAATAGTGTACAGAAATTACCTGCGAGTTTATATCTTGAAAGTCTTTGCGATTGTGTCTTATAAGTTTCTTTTTATATCTTTCCTGATGAAAATACTATGCCTAATGAAAATATTTCGATAATGGAAATGTAAAACTAAGGTTTCTAGGAGGAAAATAAAATAAAATGAAAGACATCTAGACCTACAAGTGCTCATTGATAATCATTATGAAGAGTCCCATGTTCATCTCAAACTCAGAATGAATGTGCAAATGTGATGAGTGGTGCATTGTATTCATCTCAATGATGGATGATTATTGTAAACTTACCTCATTCTATAGTCTGATACTTTCAATTCTTTGTAATCACCTGTTCCATAGCCTGTTGGGCGCGAGAAGTATGCTATGAAGACATCGGCTGCTTTGACAACGGATCTCCTTTCTATGACCCCCTGAACCGCCCGGTGAGCTGGCTACCGGAGAGCCGTGAAGAAATCGGTACCACATTCGAACTGAACACCCGCAACTACCCCGACACTTCGGCGTACCAGGAACTGAGCACCTACAACCCCGGAGATTTTTACAACACTGATTTTAATGCCAATAGAGAAACAAAGGTAGGCGTTTGAGACACGATGGAAATGATATAAATTAACCAGGTTTAACTAACTTTTCCTTTTTGAATGCTGGTCAATATTGTGTCAACCATATGAGCGATACCGACGAGACATGTTTACTAATGAATTCGAATTCATGGTTACAGTTATCTTCCAAAGGCGATGAACTATTTTATTCACCTGTCATAAATGGAATGCATCTTGCCTACATCAGTTGTTGCTATGTCGGAAGAGTCTCTAGCAAGCTTTTGTTCCTGTAAGAGAAAGAATAATTCATTCAAAAATATGTGTGAGGTTTAAACAGTGGCGTAACTGGACCTTAACAGCTGTTTTATTATAGCTGTTGTTTTTTTTTATAAAGCGCCTTACCAGTTACAATGTAACCGACTAAAGCGCTTACAGCATTATTACCCCGGTCACTGGATTCAATTACGATTCTGCACATTACAGTGCACATTCTCCACTCCTCTGGGGAGCATTCCAGCCAGTCGCCTGTTTCCAAGCGCGCACATGCTAATCCAACCACAATGACGTTCGCATCCTACCGGGTACCCATTTAACACCTGGGTGGAGAGGAGCAATGTGGATAAAATGCCGTGCTCAAGGGCTTAAGTGCCGTGCCGGGGTTCGAACCTTTGCATTCCCAGTCAAGTGATTAAACCACTCGACTACGACACCTCTTGGCGTCACCTTGGCGTCAAGAGGGGCAAAACTTCGGAGAAAGGTGAGCGGAAACTTTGGGGAAGTGCTTGGAGGGAGATTCGTATTTTTTTCTTCTCGCCAGCCCTCCAAAAGTCGCTCGGGGGGGGGGGGGGGGGGGGAGTTATCACATTTTATGGGGTCCAGTTTTCCTCCATAAGGTTATCAGTAAGTTGTCGGGGGGGGGGGAAGTCTGCCCCTTTGCCCCCCCCCTCCCTTGGGGGTTTAAATAGTAAACTGAATCTTTTTTTTCAGGGCTGTTTTCTTCTTTTCTTGGCCACGTTCATAATGCTCTCATCCCCCTCCCCCTGGCCTTTCGAGTGATCTTAACAAACCCTTTTCAGGAGGCTCTTTACTATCTACCTTGTTCACCTCCTTATTTAGAGGCAGTGAAGTCACATTTTCGTACGGTGGTGAGCATTCTACCCCTTTCCAATTATAAACCGCAATAAAATAGGTGATGGTGAAAAACAAAGAAAAGGGAGAGAAAAATAAGCAAGAATTTAGTGCTTCCCTACAAACCTCCGCAATGTCGACTGTACTATTTAACTTTTAGAAACAGATGAAGAATCAGTTCCAAACATTACCGAAGCAATTAGATTCTACTGATGGTGTCAATCTTATTTTTTTTAAAGCATTTCCTTTTTCCTGATATGCAATTTTTAAATTATTCATTTTATCTAAATTCAAAATTAAGTCATTAGTTTTTATCATCAGTTAAAAATCTTTACTAAACAGGATATTTACAAAATAAAAGGCCCATTGTACGTCTTTTACTGAAAAGAATTTTGATAAAATCAATGCTTTACTTTTCCGTAAAAAAAAGTTTTAAACTATTAAAAACGTTTTTAAAAAAACACGTTTTTTCTTTAAAAAAAAAAACTTTTTTAAAATCACAAACCTGATACCAGTTCATCTCCCACGAGAAGCCAAACCTACACCACTGCCTGCTTCCAATACACCCAATAGAATAGTTTCTTCTTCTTCTTCTCCTCCTTCTTTTCTCCTCCTCTTTCTTCTTCTCCTTCTCCTTCTGTTTTCCTCTTCTTCTATTTTTTTATATTATTAATTGCACAATAGTTATACTGTTATATACTTTGAAAAATGAAAATGAAATGAAATAAAATCTAAATCTAAATCTAACTCTAAAAAATGTTTTTAAAAATTCTTCTTCTCCTCCTCCTCTTTCTCCTTCTTTTTTCTTCTTTTTTTTCTTTTTCTTTTCTTCTTCTTCTACTCATTTTCTTTGTCTTTTTATTTTCCTTTTCCTTTTCCTTTTCCTTCTTCTTCTTCTTCTTCTTCTTCTTCTTCTTCTTCTTCTTCTTCTTCTTCTTCTTCTTCTTCTTCTTCTCTTTTTCTTTCATCAGATAATCACTCACGGATTCACCCAGGGTTCATCGGTTGCGTGGATGGAGAATATGGTGGATGAGTTCCTTTACCAGGACGATTACAATGTCATCAGGGTTGACTGGCTACGTGGGGCCATTGACGTCTATGGCATCGCCGCCGCCAACACCCGCATTGTCGGCGCCGAAATCTCCCTCCTCATCGATCAGCTCAGGGTGAGCAAGTCCAGTGATTTTCAATTCGATTGAAACACGATGGCAACGACTTTCAAAAAGCGACCAAAGAGAAACGTTTGACCCTTTTGATCGTCATGACTCAAAAAGTTATAAATTGTATCAGAATGAGGTTTTCACAGTGTGAAGTTGAACCATGTCCAATCTATTTGGAGTAAGTTTTTAAGACATTTCCTTGATTAATGTTCTTAAAATATAAATATCTACTTAGACTTTCACGTTTTGAAAAACCAAGGCCACAAAATCTTGTGTATCAGAATTCAGAACGCAGCAATAACGTTGTGCATCACACCTGTCATTTCTGCCAACCTTTAGCTATCCAGTATTAGTAATGATTCATAACTCTGGATTAAAAGAGGTGCTCTGGAATTTCAGCTGTAATGCACAATGATTATCATTCTGTTCTGAATATACACAGCTTGTGTGGTCTTGATTTCCCAGAAGTGAAAATCTAATTAAATATTCAGAGCATTGTTCAATAATAGTATTTAAAGAAATGTCATAAAACTTTCCCTAAATGAATTTGACATCCTCTAACTTTACAATATGAAAACCTCTGTGTGATACGAGTTATAACCTTTGTGTTATTAAAGATCAAATGTGTCAAAAAATTGTTTAACAGCTAGTACATCACCCTTTAAAATGTGCGAACATTACAATATTATAAATCCGAACGAGATTTTTGTAGGCAATACCAAAGATTATTGCAACTGTCCTTGATCAGTTGATTTGAATTTCTTGAAAGGCTTTGCGATCGTATTTTGATGACTTACCCATTTTACTTGAATGCTATGATAGCCATAATCCTGCTAAGATAAGCTCCAGGAGAATTGTGGCTTGAGTCCTATCCGAAGGACATTGTATTGTGTTTGTTCAGTTATTTTGTTTCATTTACGTAAAGCCGTCAGACACAAACTTGAGAATGAGTTCCTTTCCTAAAGGGCGTGGTTCATCCTGTTTTCAAACCCTTCGCTCAAACCACAGAGACATACCTCATCCTCTCCTCATCACTATGAGGGGGAAAAAACCCACTAAAAGACTTGGATGGGGGAATCTCTTGTCAACAACGGACAATGACAGATGTATTAATGAGAAACATGGCCCGTTTTGTATACGGGAACTCTTTATGGACCCCCCCCCAAAAAAAAAAAAAAAAAAAATAATAATAAATAATAATAAAATAAATAAATCAATCAATCAATCAACAAAATAAAATAAAAAATGAAAAAAATATATAAATATTAATAGACATATAAATAAAAAATTATAAAAAAATAAATAAAAAATAAAAAATGAAATAAACTAAAAATAAAAATAAACAAATTAATAGATAAAGAAATAGAGGATAACGTAACATTACCCCCTCATTACCCCAGGCTCACTGCACGAGGCGTCATTTCGTTTGCGTCAGTACCTGCGCTAATCGGGCCTGAGAAGGCAATTAACACATGCGCCAGATATTAAAAATATTGTTTGCAACGTTCACTTTGCAATCACTTCTTAAAACAATAGGTACCACTCTTTCATGACGCGCAAAAGACCGTATACAAGTCACTGACGCGGTCCCAACCATAGTCCCAACGTCAACAAATAACACCTAGTGTGAGCCGGTCTTTCATATTTTGATTGAGTCAACCTGAATTCTTCCGAAAGATATTTGTAACGGAGACGTAATTTTCGATCCAGGAATATTATGGCGTGCAGGCAAGTTCTTTCCACATCATCGGGCACAGTCTCGGAGCTCACGTAGCGGGGTATGCGGGAGAGAGGCAGATCGGCCCGCAGGTTGCTCGGATTACAGGTAAACAAAATCTACCTTTTAACTGACTTGGTGAAACAAAGCGAAAATCATAAAGATCAGGGACGGTGGAGCGTCTTTCAAAGTGGGGGGGGGGGCACTAGCAAAAAATGGCACTTTTCGGAGAAAAAGGGGCACCTACAAGCCTGGTGAACATAAAGCGAAAAAGGGACCATTTAGTGACATTGGTGGTACCCTACAGTCTAATTAATATAGTTATTATCAAGTATCACCTTCTTCCTTTTTATTGTGGTTCTGGTCACTATTTCAGCTTCCCTGATTAGCAGTTGTGTGTAATTTTCTAACGATTCATGTGCGAGCGAGCGAAGCGAGCGAGCAAAAAATTTCGGACTTTTTTGCTAATGCTGAAGTCCTTGAGTTGTACATTATTTACAGCGATATAATGAAAATTACAACAGCAAATTCATTTTGGGGAATGTCGAATGATCTTTTAATTTGTACATTAACCCTGTCGTTTTCTTTAGGATTACACCGATAACTAACATACTTTATACATTCTGCTTGAATTATATACTGTAAGAGCTAGCAAGCGTAGCGAGCGAGTTATGGGGACATTTTCAGAAAAAATTACCCTTACTTGGTGTAAATTATTGGCACATTCGAGCGAGCGGAATCCTTTGCTGTGGGAGGGGGGGGGGGTGGGCATTGTGCCCCTTTTGTCTCCATCTCCGCTGCCTTACATTGTAGTTGTAGTAATATGGGTACCTGTAAAGCCGCACCGATTCCTTGAAGCTAGATATGGCTCTTTTTTGTAAAAAAAAGAAAAGAAAGAAAGTTGGAAATAGGTAAAAGGGGGCACTTATTAGATTCGAAAAGGGGCATTTATCAGAAGGAGAAAAGGATACTTATTAAAGAGATTATGTGGCAATTATCAGATTCGAAAAGGGGCACTTATCAGAAGGAGAAAAGGATACTTATTAGAGAGAAAAGGTGGCAATTATTAGATTTGAAAAGGGGCACTTTTCAGAAGGAGAAAAAATGGGAACTTATCAGAATTGGAAAGGGCACTTTTTAGAAAGGAAATAGGGCACATTTAGTAGTAAAAAAGAACACATATCAGAGAGAAAGGGGGCATTTTTCAGAAATAAAAAGGGCACTTTTGGGGTACTTGAAAAAGTGGGAGGGGGGCTGTGACCCCTGCCCACCGGGCGCACCGCCCCATTAAAGATCGTGGTGGACTTATTTACGGAAGAATTTATGAATCACGGAAAATGTTGTTGTTTTTTTTAAATAAATAATACTAGTACTAGTATCCTACGTTTCACTAACCTTTGACAAGAATTTTGCGGTACTTTTTGTTATTTAAACGATTATTGTTCTTGATCGAACCAATTGATAAGGTGGTTCATATCTTTGTTTTGTCTTAATCCTTACAAAGATAATCAACCTTTAATTTCATTTGCGTAGGTTTGGATCCTGCTGGACCTTACTTCGAAGATATGGACCCCATTGTCCGCCTTGACCCGACTGATGCAGCCTATGTGGATGTCATCCACACAGACACAGACCCGATCTACACACTGGGTAGGTTGTAAACCTCAGGGGTGTCGATCCTATCAAATGGTGATAATGGTGGTGAATGGTGATGGTGGTGATGATGATGGTGATGATGGTAATGATGGTGGTGGTAGTGATGGTGGTGGTTTTGATGATGGTGATGGTTTTAATGGTGGTGAAGGTGGTAATGGTGGTGATGGTGGTAATGGTGCTGATGGTGGTGATAGTGGTGGTTATGTGGTGCTGGTGCTGATGATGATGTGATGTAGGTGGTGATGATGGTTATGAGGTGGTGGTGGTTTTGTGCCGATGGTGGTGACGGTATAGTGGTGGTGGTGGTGGTGGTGATGATAGTAGTGTTGCTGGCATTTTTAGTGATGGTGATGGGGGTATAGTCGCACATTCAAATCAACAGCATCATATTTGTTTTTATTATGGAAATGGTGTGATGTTGGTAGTAATGGTGATGATGATGACGATGATGGAAGAGATGGTGGTAATGGTGGTGATATTTTAAGTGATAATGGTACTATTATTGTGATGTGTTAGTGGTGGTTGTAGTCGTTGTAGTGGTGATGTGATGGACACAAAGTTATTAGATGTGGTGGTGATGATTATGATGGTGATAGCTTTGGTGGTGATGTGGTACTGGTCATGCTGGTGCCAGTTCTCGTGAAAGTGATTTGGTCTACTCTGTAACTTCAAACAAACAGCATCATAGCATTTTTTAATGATGGCAGTAGTCATGGTAGTGTGATTACGATTGTGATGGTGATGGTGATGATGATGATGATGATGATGATGATGTGGTGGTGATGGTGGCGGTTGTAGAGGTTGTAGAAGTGATGCGATGAAAATGAAGGTAGTATATGTGGTGGTGGCAATGATAATAATGATGGTGATGGTTTGGGTTTTGATGTGGTGCTTATGGCAGTTCTAGTGATGGTATCATGGTCTGTAGCTTAAAACCAACAGCATCATAATTGTTTCATGGTAAAATTGTTGTGATGATGGTGGTGGTGGTGATGATGGTGATCTTGGTGACGATTGTGGTGTTGGTAGTGGTGACGTGATGGGTAATAGTGATGGTATTGGTGGTGGTATCATTGCGATGGTGTTGATGCTGGTAAAAGTGGTGGTGGTGGTGGTGGTTATTTGGAAGTATCGGTCACAATGTATTTATGGTGATATGGTTAAGTCTACCGTGCGTTCCGGAAAAAAAAAATGAAACCGTAAAACACAGGGTTACTGTGACCTCACTACTTACTGTATGGCAATAATTGTCTATTTTCCATAAAGTAGAAGTATTATGCTCGCAAATGATACCTTCATGACAATTCAAATTCAAATTCAAAATTCAAAATGAACATTTATTTCCATCTTCAATTAAACAATCAATCAACATTCAGAACATTGTATAATAAACTACAGAGTAAAATAAAGGTAGTCGTACAAAAGACTGAAGACTAAATACATGTGGTTCTGTTAACAATGTGGATGGGGGCACACACAGAAAAGCAAAAGCTTGAGTTAGGTGCGCCTACAACATTGAAACAATGAATAACGATACACATGCATGTGCAGAAATTATGCACATGTACATACAATTACAGATGTACAAACAAAGAAACAAAGGAAAGAAAAGAAAAGAAAGAAGAAAGATCCAGGACTGTTATCAAAAGGCTTGTATGGCCCTTAGCATTACTGTATGTGCAATGCTATGATACTCACTACGCATTGCTGCTAATCTCATTATGATGGCTTGAAATTAATAGTTTTTTTAGTTTATACTTAAAGGTATTTACTCTGGGTACATTCCTGACATTCTCTGGGAACTTGTTCCATATTTTGGGACCAGTGAAACGGATATTTTGCTGATAAGCCTTTGTTTTGTGACTTTCCTGGTGCAACCACGAGGATGAACGGGTATGGTAATTATGATAATTCCTATTAAATGAAAACATTTCTGCAAAGTGTGAAGGTTTCATTTCATTAATGCATTCATATACAAAAATAGCTTGTTGTAGTAATAAGATGTCTTTTACAGAGAGCAAATTCAAGTCATAAAATAGTTTGTCACTTCTGGACCTAGGAGGCACACCAGCTATCAATCTCATAACCCTTTTCTGGAGAACAAATAGTCTATTAATGCGAGTTTGACAGGCATTGCCCCAGACAAGGGTACAATATGATAGATACGGGAGAACAAGTGTACTGTACAACATTTTAAGAATATCTGCAGGTACAACCTTACTTAACCTGAATATAATACCTATATTTTTGGACAATTTTCCCTCGACTGCTTTAATATGATAATCCCATGACAGTTTTGCGTCTATGTATACACCAAGGAACTTTGTACTATCAACCATGGGGATTAACACATCATTTAATTTTATTTCTATCTTTTTGGGGTCATATTTTTTACGGTTACAAAATAATATTAAATTACATTTTGAGGGATTGACTGAAAGTCTGTTTGCACAAAACCATGTATACACCTCATGCAGATTTGCATTTACCTGCCTTTGTAGGACGTCTAGATTTTTGTGACTACAAATAATGTTGGTGTCATCAGCATACAGTATATAGGAAAAGATGTCTGATGCCTTCTCAATATCATTAATATATAATATAAAGAGCAGTGGCCCAAGTAATGAGCCCTGCGGAACACCACAAGTTATTCTCTGTAAGTCTGAGATAGAAGATTTAAACTTAGTACACTGATAGCGATTCGACAAAAAGCTGTTAAGCCAGTTAGCTCCACGAATACCATAATGGTTTAACTTTGCCAGTAATATATTATGATTAATTGTATCAAATGCCTTTGATAAGTCAATGAACACACCAATTAAATATGAATTGGTTTCATAAGCATCAACAATCTTATTGCAAATATCAACTAGTGCCATTGCTGTAGAGTAATTTTTACGAAATCCGTATTGATTTCTACTTAGTATATTGTGTTTATCTAAAAATTTGACAAGTCGTGCATATGCAATTTTTTCTAATATTTTAGAAAAGCATGACAGTACAGAAACAGGTCGATAATTCATCATATCGCTTTTATCTCCCTTCTTAAATATAGGGGTAACACAAGCAATTTTTAGTTTGTCAGGAAAGATTCCCTGACTCAAAGATAAATTAAAAATATGACAAAGGGGTTTGCATATTACTTTTATAGCATTCTTAATAATTCTTGGTCTAAAGCCGTCAATGCCAGGGGCTTTACTATTCTTAAACTGTTTTACAATTTTACAAATCTCTGATTCTGTTGTTGGATAAAAAACACTGTATCAGAACATGGATTTGACAGATAATCTAAGAAATGTTTATTTACAGTAGGTATAACACCATCTAGTTTTGGTCCTATTCTAACAAAATGTTTATTAAAAGACTCTGCAATAATGTCTGGATTACTAATGTCATTACCATTACACTTTATAGTGCCTACCACATCGTCTCGCTTCTTTTTATTAATCAATGAACCAATAAGTTTCCAAGTTGATTTGATATTATTTTTATAGAATGAAAACTTCTTATTATAATAATCCATACACTCTTTATACCAACTAACATTGTTTTGAAAATGGCATGTAAAAATCCATTTGTGCCAGATTTTGGCAGAATCATGAAAACGTTAGTATCAAATGCGAACATGACGTAAGGGAAATGCCAGATTTAAGAGATATGATACGCAAGATTGAAAATGTGTGATGACATGCATTCAATCTGAAATTCATAAAACACAGGTCAATGCCAATATCCAGTGGTGGCAGGATTTATTTCCCAAAATCAATAAGTATCCCTCAAAAGATGAAAGAGTGCCACTTCTGTGAAAGAAAAGGTGCCCCTTCCCATCATGATGTGGCAAAACTGTCATAATATTGATACTTTTCTGTCTTATGTGCCCTTTATACCTTGCATTTCCATTTGATGACAATGGAAAGTGCCACTTACTTTAACTTTAATGAAAAATATCACCTTTCTATTCTTTAAAGAAGTTGCACTTTAGAAAAATGCAAAATCGCTTTTCATTATCATTACAGTTACCATTTCAGTACGAAATATGCCCTTTCTTTATCCCCGAAATCGACAAAACATCAACCATACTTGATTTTACGATGAGGGCATTATCCTTACCCTCATTATTGTAAGAAGAACATGAAAAGGTCTTCCCACAGAGGTTTTAAAGGTCATGTTTCCCTATATGATCATGTTCGCATGTGATCCTATAACATATTCACGGTTTTACCGAAAAATCTGGCACAACTGAGTTTTTCACCTGTCATTTTCAAAATAATGCTGCTCGGTAAAGCATGTACACATGGATGCCATCAAGGTATCATTTGAATTCATAATACTTTTACTTAACGGAAAATAGATATGTATTGCCATGGAGCACATAATGCGGTCACAATAACCCTTTTCCCCTTTTTCTGAGATGCTCTGTATAGCTTCTAACCGTTTGCATCTTTACGTTCTTGTCATCGATCAACTTCAAAATAAAACATCCTTACTAATGGCATAAATAAAAAAGGACTTCCCACTCCCTTCATTTCAGTTTACGAAAGGAACTTTGATTTTGATTGATAAAAGGTCGGTCAATGGGAAATCTTCTCTGCCGGAAAGAACACAATGTGATCACACTGTGTTCACATAGTCGACTCTGTGAAGATGTGATTCACAATGTTAAAACGCTCGAATTTAACAGTGTGAAGATGATTTCACACTGTAGACACCTCCACAGTGTGGTTTACCACAGTGTTCACATAGTGATGTTTGTGGGAATTTACTCGCTCACAATGTGAAGATGTGATTCACAATGTTAAAACGCTCGAATTTAACAGTGTGAAGACTGTGGGACACTGTGTTCTTTCCGGCAGGGTTAGCGCAACAATTAGCCTTATTCTTGCAGGGTACGGAATGTACGCTCCATGTGGGCATATGGACTTCTTCCCAAATGGTGGTCGAGAGCAACCAGGCTGTGACCAAAGTTTATTCGAGTACATTAACGACGAAGGCCTCTATGAGGGTAAGGAAACTTGTCTTTTTCAACCCTACCATGCCTGCCTATATGCGTACGAATGGGGAATAAGGGGAAGGGCCAGGCGCGGTGGAACGTTGGGCTCGGAGAATGGAAGTGGGGGGGGGGGGGGGACCTTTTGTTTGGCGAAAAAAAGGTGCCCCGACGTTCCACCGCCTCTGGGGAGGGCGGATTCAGAAGAAAAAAACTGCAGACAAAACGTAAGTGCCGGTACATATGGAATTTAACGCCTGAGCGATGTGGTTTAAATTTTGGTATATTTTCTCTAAAATAATAGTACAAGCAAGTTAGTTTCTGTGATTCTCTAAATCTCCATCTCTGCCTTCTTTCTGTATAGGTACTGCACAATTTGTAGCCTGTAACCATCTGCGTTCCATAGCGTTTTTCTCCGAATCGATCAACTCCGAATGCCCCTTCCTCGCTTATAAATGCACCCGAGACCACGACGACTACAACTACGGGTTATGCTTCAACAAAGAACTCACGGCAAGGATGGGATGGAATTCTCCCGCTGACTACCCGGGTGGTGATAGTAACATCTACCAGATCAACACCCATGATGATGATCCCTTCTGTGGTAGGCTGAACGATTTTATTCTTTAAAAAAAGGGTGAATTTTTACTCCGATCCCCTGTGGAGTGACGTCAGTAATTATTCTTATTTTTTTTTTGGAGACAGTGTAGGATTTTCAAAAACACTTGTCATCAGGGACGTCACTGTAGTGGTTGAAACCCTCTTCAAAATTTGCTGTAGGCAAAATGGGATATTTTTAGAACCTTCTTTGACAAATGGCAAAATCTGATGACCCTTTTAAACAATTTGTTAAAGAATTGTTTTGTTTGCTTATAGGAAAGAATGTAGAATCTCGGTCAGCAAGTTCGAAAAAGCTGTGTACCATATTTGTGGTTCTTGTTGGTTATTTTTCGGCTAATTGTTGTCAAATTTGGTCCAAACGTATTTCCCTATTCAAAATTAAGCAACGCATCTGTCAGTGAATTGTATATTTTGAAGAAAAATTATTTCGCTTGTTGGCGAATTTTGCTTTTTTATCGGGGAAAACTTGTTTGCAAGTTTGACCAGACGCACCTATAATTATATCCAAAACGTTCTTGCAACGTCTCTGTTAACAATCGCTGCGATGTTCTCTTTCAGGCTACCAGTATCTCTTCACCATTAAGATGGATGACCATCGCAAGGCCAAAGATGCCAAAGGACTGTTGTTCATCACCCTTATTGGTTACGATGCCCAGTCATCCAAGTTCGCTCTGACCACGTAAGCATTTAGGGCTCAGGGGGCGTTTCATCAAGTGTCTTGTCAGTGATTTTTACCGACAATTTTGCTCTCAGCCAATCAGATGCAAGGATTTCAGTAGCTTATAACAGTTATTGCAACTTGTCATTGATGACAAGTTTTATGAAACAGGGCCCTGTGACGTCCTATGCCCTTTACATATGAAGCGCCATTTTGATTGCTTTATTACCTGCGCTTATCAAGCCTGAGAAGGAAATTAACCCAATACGCCCGTAACTCAACGCAATTTTTGCATTGTTCATTTGGCAATCATTTTTAATACGATTTCACCAGCACGTTGCGCATCAAAGACCGCACAAGTGGCTGACGGATTCCTTCGTCAGGGAAATGTCGGCTCGTGTGCCCGGCTCACAAGAGGGGTTCTTTCACTAGTCCATCAAGCCAACTGTTGTTCAATTCAATAGGATTCATGCTGCAGTGAGCAGTGAACTTTAGGCCAGTTCAGGAGAGACGCTCGCGCTTGAAGTTGTCAAACGTTCAGTACGTGCTCATAAGCACTCATTCATCTGTGAGCATTGTTGCGTCGGTTCTTTGCCGAGAAAACAATTGCGAACAAATCCGAAAGAAATGACGCGATGAAAACTACGCCCTCTGTGCAACGGGCATTATTTAGAGAGATTGACACATGACCGATCCAAAACGATCGCAAATCATCAAATGGATCTGACAGTTACGATTGTCTCACTACATTTTGCGGTATCAGAATTGATATTGAACTCAGGTTGTTACTGATATCAAACTAGACCTTTTGAGGAACGGGCTCTGGAATCTGTATAATGGTCGAAACTGCATTTTGTAGAGAGCAAACGTCAAATGCGTGCCGAACTTGAGAACTGAGTATGAGATTATGATTATAATATCGGTACTTTCATTTTGCAGTCCAAACATAAGCAGATAAGTAGAGGCCCATTCTATTATTAGTCATAGCTTTCCATTTTGGATTATGCAGGCCTATATTGTATAATGAATATATCTATTCTTTTATTTGATTTATTTTCCAAACTAGTTCCTGCTTTCCCGCCTTCGTCCCCCATGGTTTCGTAACTTAACGGTGATGCTTCCTTTCTTCAAATTCTTCTTCACTTCAAGTCGTCGCACATCTTTTCTTCTTCAATTTTTTCTTTACATTTTTTGTCTGCTCAAGTCAATCCCTTCCACCTATTTACAGTGAAACTAAAGAGTACGACACGAACACCGTTTACATACACATGGGACTATGTGATGTGAGTCCTTCCGACCTTGGCGGACTGTCAGGACTGTACTTTGAGTGGGACTACGACGCTGATTGGTATAAGTGGTGGGACTGGGAATCCATTGAGAGGCCAGAACTCTTCATCCATCAAATCCAAGTGACCAACACCGAAGGCAATGTGTAAGTAGAATGATGATAAATGATGACAACAAGAACAAGAACAAAAACAAAAACAAAAACAAGAGTAATAAAATAAATAACAATAAAAAATAACAATAAGTAATAATAACAATAATAATATATTATTGATAATAATATCAATAATAAAAATAATGATAATAATGATAAAAATGATATTGATAATCATAATGACAATAATAATAACTAATAATCATAATAGTAATAATAATAATTATATCGTCCTATTTATTCGGGGTAGCCTCATCATTGCCACGTACTAATTTCATACATATCGGTCAATAGGGACAAATGGGGGTAAAACACCTTGTCCGAGGATGTAGGAACCCAGCAGCACCCAGGACCTCTCGCGTGAAGATCGAGAGCCCTCGCCATATATAACAGTGCCCCCACAAATTTTGTAAAAAAAAATGACGAAATAACGTCTATTTGGAAGTAGAAGGGGCGTTATTCCTATTTAGATATGTATGCATTTCGCCCTCTCTTTGCTGAATTTTATAGTGAAAACTAAGAAGCAAACGGTGACTACTCGTAATATAATAAGTATACAACGAAATATTATATATGATTGGCCTCTTATTAAAAAATTGCAATTCAATGAAACTGTACATTCAACCATTCCTAATTTTGTGACGGTATTTAGGATTTGCAATAGATGGAAGAGGTACACTACAGAAAGCTTTACGGAAATTGCGTGGACAAATGCTTGCTAGTTGCTGAGCAACAATTTACGTAAAATTTTAGTGTAGATTTCATAATCTTTTCGATGTGTCCTTTGTTTTCTCCTTTTTGGCTCGATTTCATCCTATTGATAAAGAACAAATAAAATAATAATGATAATAATGATTTATCTCTGCAATTAAAAGAGGCTGAATTAGATTGCACATTTTCGAATATACGTCTAGTTCAAATGAAATGAAATGATTATTGATTTGCATATGCTGTCTGTATGCTTGCATGAAAGATAAAAGAAATATATATCATTAACAAATCTGTTGTTTGCCAAAATATATAAAAATTACATTTTACTTATCTCCTCCCCTCTTTCTTTCTTTCTCTCTCTCTCTCTCTCTCCCAATATTGTATGTTTATTTATACATTCGACTATATATTTATTATTGTCCTATTTTATATAACTCGCTCTCAATTTATGGCAACTCATTACATTTCTATGCATGCAAAGTGCAATATCATTTTATTACGCCTCTTCCGCTTTTCATCTATCACAAATCCATTTAAACATTGGGCATAATAATAATCATTTACAAATTTACAAATCAATTTTCCTTTTATCTGCCTCATACTGCGCTATCTTTCTTCCGCCCTTCACATTAGACATCTCTTCAATCTTTCCCTCTTTCTCTTATCTGCCTTACTCCTCTCTCTCCCTCCCTTTCTCTCCTTCTACCCCTGGCCCCTACCCTTTTCTTCCCATCTCTCATTTCTTCTCTCTTCTTTCTCCCCTTCTCTCTACTGCCTCTCTTCGTCTCTCTCTCTCTCGCTTTCTCTTTTTCCCCTCTCTCACCACTCTGTCATGTCTATAATTATTATCTATAATTCGAATTTCATGTTAATATCACAATAAATTCAGTTCGACCCTGTGTGGGGAGGATTATAAAGGAATAAAGCCTGGTGATGTGCAAGAGTTCTGGCGCACATATACTGTCTGTCCTTCAAAATAAGAAGGGTTTCGGCGTCTAGGTCGTGAAAATGATTAAAAACTATATAATTCTGTACCAGTATTTCTTTCTGATGGCAGGAGCACATAAAGCATCCTGCTCATTTCATTTCTACCCTTTCCCCTTTTTTCTTCTCTCCATTATGTGCCCCTTTAAGTTCCCCCTCACGCTATACCCTTTCGGTTAATTTTTTTTTTTTTTGTAACCCCACGCCGCTTGTCCTTCAATCTGTCATCTTATTTCTTTTTCCACCGTATTTATCTCTTCCACATTGTTGTAGTTTTTAACGAATTATTCTCGTATTATTATCCTCATTTTTGTCGTCTCCTCGAATATATACATTTCTTATTCGTTTTCTTTCCTCCGCACCTCGTTCCTTTAACTTTTCATCCCCTCCCTCCTACCTTCCCTCCCTCTTGATTTCCTCCATCTCCCTATATCTTTCTCCCCACCACCCTCGACCCATTCCTCCCCATCCCACTCCCTCAAAATGCCCACCCCCCCCCCCCCCACACCCCTCCTCTTCGCCTATTCAATGAACCTGCAGTGACATGATGTGCGGAGACTACAACGGAATCGAACCGGGTGAAGTCAAGGATTTCTGGCGTACGAACACCGTTTGCCCGTCCGAGTAAACTCGTCACACTGCTTGGGTGGATTCAGCGGGGGTCACAGGAGTCTGGACCCCTTTCTTTCCTTTTGTTTTCCCCCTTTCTTTGATTACCTAGGCATTTATCACAATAATGTTAGGTTGACAATACAGATTTGATTCTCATTGATTTTTTTTTTTAGATGAATAATGATAGGCCAGGAGCCTGCCCCGAAATAGTCACCCCATTTTATCCATAAGATTTGACCCCTTAAAGTTGCTTAGACCATCTAAGTCACTGACAAAAAGGTTGTCAGCCTGACAACCGGGTTTAGCCCCCAGAGCCCCTAAAAGAGACCCCAAAGTCGGGTCTATTTCACCCCATCTCCCCCATGCACCAAACTTTGTCAGTAGGAAGTAGTAAGACTGGACATTACAAAACACAAAAACTGACTATGAGAACAATGAATATGTAGGCAAACAAAGCCATACATTGTTTGCAAAAACACTGTATAGTACATATTAATAAACTGATAGGACCCTAATGCAATGCATGTCTGACTGCATTGATTGCTTGTTTTTGTATTGTTTTTTGTTGTTGACCCCCCCCCCCCCCCATTCTTCCACTCGAACACACAAACTGTACAAAGTTCTCTCTCTCTCTCTCTCTTCATTATACTTCATAATCGACCATATTATACTTTTTCTTTCCTCGACTTATCCTCTCATCCTCTTGGGTGCTACAACTGGGTCCGCTCACTGGTCATAAGGACTGCTATTCATAATGACAGCTATTCGTAAGGACCACTATTCATGATGGAGAAAAGGCTCATTATTCATAAGGGTCATTATTCATAAGGACTGCTATTCATAATACCAGAAGAGGGTCGCTATTAATAATACGTAAAGAGGGTTGCTGTTCATAATACGAAGAGGGTTGCTGTTCATAATACGAAATGAGGGTCGCTATACCCTCATACCATATTATGAATAGCGACCCTCTTCTATTATGAATAGCAACCCTCTTTATGTATTATGAATAGCGACCCTCATTTCGTATTATGAATAGCAGTCCTTATGAATAATGGTTCTTATCACTTTATGAATAGTGACCCCCTTTCCGTTTTATGAATAGCGGACCTTCAGGTATAGGAACTTACATGTTATGAATAGCGGTCCTTATGACTAGCAGTCCTTATGACTAGCGAGGTTGCTAGAGATAGGGAGGACGACAGGAAAAGAGAGGATAGGGAGAGAGAGAGAGAGAGAGAGAGAGAGGGGTGCTGAAAGAAAACAGAGAGAATACAGTGAGATGGAGAGAGAGAAATGGAAACAGAAGGAGAGGAGATAGGGAGGACATGGGAAAAGGAGAGGACACAGAGAGAGAGAGAGAGGGAAGGGGGATGCTGGAAGAAAACAGAGAATGAAGTGAGATGGATAGAGAAAATGGGAAATAGGAGAGGAGACGGGGAACAAAAATGAAAGACAGCAGGTGAGAGAAAATAGAAACAGAGATAAGGAAAGATGGAGAGGAGAGAGAAGGAAGGAAGAGGGAGAGAGAGAGAAAAATGTAGTGAGAAAGAAAAGGGAATGAGATTGATGGGGAACAGGAAGTGAGAATGGTCTGTATACAAAGGTGAGGGGAGATCTTCAGACAACAGTGAATTTTTGAGAGGGAAAATAAGGTCAAATAATTTGGATACAAATACAGATGAGATTACAGAGAGATCAAAGTCAAGAGGATGGAGGATGGAGGAATTGTGGAAAGGTGACAAATAAGGAGAAAAAATGTACACAAAACAGCACAACTAGTATACAAAAATATCAAATATATTTCATACCTCATAATATAAGAATCATGCATAGGAGTCATAATTTCATATTAGCAACATGAGAAATCATATGTTCAAACTTAGTAGAAGAATCACTTTGAAATGTCTTAATTCCATGACAGTCCAAAATAAGAAATTAAATCAAATCTAATTTAATTAAGTTAATTACTGAGTTGCAATAACTTAATGATGTATAAATAATCTCGCTACTCACTCTCATGGTTATTATACGTTAATAAATTATATGTTATTATTATATGTGGTTTCTATATTAAGATTTTACAACTCGTCACAAGTCGACATCGCATATGTCGAATAATCGCATAAGTCAACAAAAAAAGTCCCGATTTATCTCCATAGATTTGTCTACTGTCTATGGAGATACATAAGTAAATCAGGACTTTTTTTTTTCTTGACTTGGCCGATTCTTTGACATACGCGATGTCAACTTGTGCGGAGTTGACTGTATGACTAGTTGTAAAAAGAAAAATTGTCACTTTTAATAGTTAATAACTCAAAAGTTATAACTTGTATCAGACTGAGCTTTTCAAAAATGGAAAATTGAAAGATGTCAAATTTATTTGGAATAAGTTTTGTGAAATTTCCTTTATTGATATTCATAAAATATTGCTCTGAAAAATATTTAAGTACATTTTTACTTTTTGAAAAACTGAGACCACAAAATCTGTGTGTCAGTAATTGATTCAGAAAAGAACAATTGCCATTGTGCCTCGAACCTGTCATTTCTTTTGCTCTCCAGTCTCATTAATGATTCATGACTCTGGGTTAAAATAGGTGCTCTGGAATTTTGCTGCAATGCACAATGGCAATAGACCTGTTCACAAAGTTATTCAAATTCAAGGATGCTTCTTTCCTGGGGACCTAGTAACGAGGTATCCATTAACATGTTATTAATGAATGACCTAAAATACTTGGGATCTAGTTTGCATACATCACTTGTTGATATGTCTGACAAGCCTCTGACAAGCCTCTGACAAGCTTTCAGGTTGTCAAGAACAACCTTTGTTTAAGTATGCATAAATTTGTGAACAGGTCTATTGTTGTGTTCTGAATTAACTACAGACACACACAGATCTTGTGGTCTCCATTTTTCAAAAAGTAAAAATCTAATTAAATATTCAGAGCATTATTAATAAAGGGAATTTCACAAAACTTACTTCAAATAAATTTGACATCCTTCAACTTTACAATGTGAAAACCTTGGAGCGATACAAGTTATATGTATAAGTTCTGAGTTATTAACGATCCAATGTGTCAAATGTTTTTTATACGCCTAGTAGTACTCCAAATCAATGAAGAAGAATGCTGGGAGTCACATGACTGTACTGGATTTAACATGTAAAGCAAAGCAATGTAGGGTGATAATCAAATCTCAAAGGAATTTACTAATAATGTACATCAAGTTGATATAGACCATCAATTAGGAAAATAGAATATTAATATCTAAAACACTTAATCACTCTTACTAGAATTCACTACACAGTACAATTGGTTAGTTCAAATATATGCATAGACAAGTGCTGTTAAAAACAATACCCTGGATCAATGAGAAACTTTTATTCAAACTTGAGACATGAATCTGCAGTACGATTTCACACCCATTACATTAATTTCTTGTTGTGTGGTTTGAAATTCCTACTCTGTAACTTCACAACAAAACTGCATGTCTCTCAGTTGGAGGTGCAAAGACACTGATAAGTAGTGAAGTTGCCTTGAACTGAACCTCATACATAGCGCCATCTTTTGACAAAATTTGGAAATCGTCTGCCAGTCTGATTTTCCCATCACGCACCATTCTCCCTTGTAGGAGCTTAGAGTGTATACTTGCATGCAATTTTCTTCATTGGCTAGTCAAAAGTAATGGTTGAAATACAAAAATGTGCTTATTTTCCAAGTGAGTTGTTTGTTAAAATCCAAAATAAAATGCAACTAATCTCTAATTATAATCACATTTGCATAAAATAGATGAGGCTGATAATAATAACAAAAGTAAAAGTACCAAGTTGAAAAGGCGATCTGAAATATACTCTAGTAGCATGGGTAAATTCAATGACAATAAGAATTGTACCTTTAATTAATAATATTCTTATTTTGTAACAAACATCACAGGTCTTCTTTTTCTTCTTTGTATATAAAAATGCAAAAATAAGCAGGGTTGGCACATTTAAAACATTGCAGTTTGAAACGTGTTTTAAATCACTAGGTCTTTTTCTTTTTACAAAAAAAAATTATCTAAAACTCCCCATTGATGTATGTGTTCTAAATTTTGAGTGCTTTTCTTTTTCAGTTTGTCGTTATTTTTATGCTTAAAATACTTTGTTTTATATTTTATTTTGGCATTTACACGATCGGCTCTTACTGACTTGGAAGAGGAAGTGGTGTTTAGTGAGGATAATGATAATCTTTCAAGTAGTTCTACCTCGTCATGTATTCCAATCTGACCAGGGGGTAACGCCCTACCTAAGCGTAAGCCAAAATTCAGTAGGTTGAGGCTCTTGTTAGTCAATTGCTGCAGCATCAAGAGCAAAAGGAAGCAACGTGACCTGCAGGCCATATCTGAGCAAGAGGACCAGACATAGTATACAATGTATGTGGAACTGAGTCTCATCTGGATAAGGATCACTACACAAGCGAAGTCTTTTCTGACACTCGTGACATCTTTAGGAAGGACAGAAACAAGCATGGGGGAGGGGTCTTCATCAGAGTGAAGATGGATCTCCTAGCCATCCTAGAGGATAGCTTGGACACAGCCTGTGAAGCAGTCTGGATCAAGATCACATTTGCTCAATTCAACATCTTTATCTGTTATTTGGACTGAGTAAAAAAAAAAAGAAAAGTAAAATCATATTTCTCTTTTACAGATATGGAAACAGTATATGCCTCCTAGACGCTACCTACAGAACAACAAAGTATGCATTACCTAGTTTGTTTTTTCTGGCTGTAAAGACAAACTGCGGTTACAGTGTTTTTGCTGATTTTGGAACGTAGTATGAGACAAAAGCTGCCATAAAGAACGTGGAACACGGAACACTGGAACATGGAGGAGAAACTTTTAAATGATGTGAAATATAATTTTTTCTTTGACTCAGAAACGTCCTTGATATGTCAGCAGAAGATCTGGTCTTTGATGTAGAGGAGGAGGAGGATAATCTGCAAAAGGAAGAGGAGCAGAATCAATGGAAGGACATGGCTGTCTAACAAAAGGTTGAAGATGATGCGTCAATGCAGAAAAAAAAAGCGTCTTAGTTCCCAGGATTTTAGAGCTGATGAGAAGTATACATGGTGAGAAGGGTAAACATCGTGGGTGTAACTAAAATCTGGCATATGCTGTTCTTGACAAAGGTACTGCAATACTTGAGACATGAAAGTGCAATATTGGCCTTACTGGAGGGAACATGGCATTCGCAACCTAAGATAAGAGGCATGTATGCAGGCAATTTACAATTCAGCAGTGCATTTCTGATGTCTGGAAATGATTTTCAAACATTAAGGTTGATGGCAAGATTCATGAACCTGTATTGTTTACTGAAACATCTTTTTACAGGTACCAGTGCCTGTACATTGCACCTGCAGTTAAACAATACTGGTTAGACATGAGGGATGACCAGTTGAAGGAATAAAAGGAAAAAAAATTGGCATTGTGTGGTGAGGGCAGGAATGATTCTCTGGGTCATATATATATCAGTACTGTACCTACTCCTTTGATGATGCTGAAACAGGAAAACTTCTACACCCTTCATAACAGATGTGTGTGAGGAAGCTGGAAGAAGCCCCAACATGGAATGGCTGTGATTTGAGAGGGGCTTACACTTTCTTTCAAACAAGGTGAACGTGAAAGCTGTGGTGACTGATGCTTACCCACAAATTCTTGCCCTCATGAAAAGGTGTGACAAATACAATGACTTGAAGCATCAGATTGATGTTTGGCATGGGGGCAAGACTTTCACAAAGAGCTAGGCCAAGGCTTCAATGGACAAGAGCTGTCAAAGTCTCAATCCATGGATTCCCATTACTGGTATACTGCAAAATCCTCCAGTGGGGAGACAAATAAGTGGATAAAGCTTGTCTCCTTGGTATCTTACATCATGTTTGTGATGAACGCAAGTGGCCTCTCCGTGTTGATGGCAGTGAAGGGAAATGTGACCATCAGCCTCTTTCTGATGATGAGCATTCCATAAAACTCTTGCTTACCAAAGAGTCTCTACCACATTGAGCTCTGGAACGTATTGTGACCAACACTCGGTTTACTAATACATTGTCATACTACACTGACTTTCTCCACAATGGTAAGCTAGAGGGTTTCCATAGCCACCTCTTGATGCATAGTTCCAAGAGATGTTCATGTATGTACACAGGTTATACAGTATTAGTAGAAATATCTTGGCAGCAATAGATCATAACAAGCACCTTGGTCGACCTGCTGAAATGACAAATACAGGCAATATCATGTACAAGTGGGTTTTCAATAAGAGAACAAAATGTTTCTCTCTGAGAGCCAAAAAAGTATGCCTACGTACCTGAGCTCATGCTGCAGGTTTTCATGGTCCGAGTGAATTAGCCAGAACCCATGGGAAATTATCTGCAGAATTTCACTGTTGATGGTTACATGCTTTTTGAGGACATTACCAATCTTGATTTTGTTGTATTTTTTCTAAGATACCCTGAATGTTAATGTTTTTGCAGTTGCCAGTTTGTATGTACATGTGTGTATATAAAATTGAAAATTGTTGAGAAGCTAAGGAACATGGAACATGGAACATTGGAACAAGGAGGTGAAACATTTCAATGAAATGAAATATAATTATTTCTTTGACTTAGAAACATCCTTGATATATAGGCAGAAGATCTGGTCTTTGATGGAGAGGATGAGGAGGATAACCTGCAGGAGAAAGAAGAGCAGAAGCAATGGAAGTACATGGCCGTCTCATAAGAGGTTGAAGACGATGCATCACTGCATTTCAATGCAGAAAAGGCATCATCTTAATTTATTCCCAAGATATTAGAGCTGCTGAGAAGTATACATGGTGAGAAGTGTACACTTCGTGGGTTTAACAAAAATCTGGAATATTCTGTTATTGACAAAGGTATTGTAATACTTGTGACATGGAAATGCAATATTGGCCATCCTTGGAGGAACATGGTATTCACAACCTAAGATACATGTAGGAGGCATGTTTGCAGGCAATTTACAATTCAGCAGTGCACTTCGTATGTCTGGGAATAATTTTTCAAACAATAAGGTTGACGGCGAGATTTATTACCCCATATTTTTTTTTCTGCAACACCTTTTTACACAACTTATTTGCTTAAAATGAGAGATATATCTTATCAGAAACCAGTAGTGTTGAAAATCGTATTATAATTAAGTGATTTCTACTAATGGTAGAAGCATGAACTAGTTATACTATGTTTCTATTTGATTTCAGAAGTAAGACGACTCCATATCAAAATGGAGGAAGTCAAGTCCGAGGTCTGGGAAACTTCTGCGGACAATACTTGCGAATTTAGACCAGCAGAGAGCAGACGTTCAAGAAGATGAACAAATTCCAGTAGGAATTCCTTCTCTTCCCCTGGTTACCATCGAGGAACTGAATGAGGTGAACGAGATCGTGCAGAATGATCTTACAAAGAAGCAACTAGCAACTGTCATGTTCTGATCATGATAGATTTATAGGCTCAAGGTAGCATCCAATTACCATACGTATGTAGGATACCATCAATTACTGATACAGCTTGGGGAGAGTAACAATTACACACAATTTCAGTCACCAAATTTGACCTCTTCCAGAAAATGGCAATTTGTAAAAGAGGTTGTCACTTGCTGGTCGTTAGCTGTGACATTGGATAATTTACGGCAATACGGTAATATTTTCCTTCCAGATTGATAAATTACCTGTTACAGCACTGGAATGTGAACATAAGAGTATTCTTTATGACATGTACCACATTAGTATCACTAATGTTTCAAATGACATTGATTCAAGCCCTGATATACTTCAGGAAAGATAAAAGATCTTTATGAAGGCGCATGATAAACTAGTAAAATTGCCACGATTCCCTTGTATCCCCTTAGGTGTCCTACTTGAGAAGATGTGGATGTGTCAGAAGCTGTCTACAGAGTTATGGCAACTTTGCTGAAGCCTAGCCTACATGTAACAATACACTTTAAGTGGAAGGGGCAACGAGGCGAGAAGCAGAAGTTTGGGTCGCTGAAGGCCATAATTGGTGTTATCTTTGGTAAATAGATAACTTTTCCTGTTTAGTTCAGAATTGGAGGTTCTACACCTCTTTCACATGCTGAAGCTTGGCCAGTTAGTTCCTATCATCGGAATCTAAAAAAAAAAAAAAAAAAAAAAAAAAAAAAACCTGAAAAACTCTTGTGTATACCCTGCAACAATTATGACAAAGAGCTACTTTAGTTTTTTTTTTTCAAAACTGTTTCAAAGCATTTAATTTCTAAAAATTAATATGATTGTATGATCTGGCTATTAAGAGTGATGTTTGATACTGCATGCATACTGCACTCCCTTTATATACCTGTCTCATCTGATTGAACATTGTTTGCATCATCAGGAATAGGAAAACAACAGAAAACAGATTATTTAAAACAAGGGAGCCATTGTTTTTGAATGGTGTAATGAGTCTAATGATGGTAATGACTGTAATTCAGGACTCTATTGTCAATGTCAATATGGATGAATTGACATGTGCAAGCAAAGAAGGCAAGTGAAGGAAGTGATTTATAAATTTGTTACTATCCATATCTACTTGAACAGGGGGGTCAAAGGGCCTGATCTCAAGGTATCACATCATAATCGACCACAAAGCTATTCCTAGCCTTACCCACGATATCAAAGGTGCTGTAGATACCCTATTCAAGGCTCACATGTGTTCGGGGTGGAGTATTCTCGACCTCTACAGAACTTCTGGACATTTCTACAAACGACTGTGTACAGAGTTGAGATGGACGTGACCCAGGAATCCCCCAGAATCAGAGAAAATAAGATCCAAGTTGCAGATGTGAAATGCTTAGAGAATAATCATGATATGTTTCACGTGTAAATTAGATGTCAGCAATTTTGCCATATTACTAAGACATTTAGGTTTGTAGGCTTTTATTCAGGAGACAGGAATATCATATTTTGAGGACAGGATTCTTGCTATAGGAGTTTTGCTACATTTTCTGGGTTCAAAAGACACATTGAAACCCATCATTCTCTTGATGTAGCTGAACAAGTAGCACCTAATGTTGATAACGAATTACCACAGGCATATCATTCTGACAAGGAAAATGCGTCTGAGTATTCAGATGATGATGAGGGACAGCAAGAAGTAGTTCTATCTAAGGAGAACCTTCAGAAACAGTGTGCAAAGTTTGTAGGGAATATATCATCGAATCCAAAATCACCTGAAAAATTGGTCAATGATGTTGCAAATTCTGCAAACATGATAACTGGTGATATTTCAAGCAGCACCTCAACAGTTGTGACATCTGCATTTCTCAAACATGGGCTGCCTGCTGATTCTGACCTTTTAACAGAAATTCAATCACATTTGGAAGAACTGAGTAACCCATTTGATAATCTCAGTTCAGAATTCAAAAGACAGAAGTACAGTCAAGACAATGGAATGGTCTTACCCTGTGAAATAACATTAGGAATTAGATCTGATAGTCGGGAGAATAAAAAAACCCAAACAGTTTGAGCAAATTCCTGTTGAAGACAAGTTTGGGTATATCCCTGTGCTAAAGACTCTTGAACTTTTAATGAAGCACCCTAATGGGTTGGAATTCATTACACACAATCACAACAGTACTGATGGAGTTTCAAAAGATTTTTGTGATGGAAAGTTATTTCAGGAAAACCCTCTCTTCCAAGAGGATCCAAATGCATTGAAATTACATTTGTTTTATGATGATTTTGAGACTGTGAACCCCCCTAGGGTCTAAAACCAATATTCATAAATTAGGAGATTCTACTTTGTTCTGAAGAATCTGCCACCCAAATTCAACTCTTCTCTGAAAAATATACATCTCCTTGCATTGTACCACACAGAAGATAAAGAAATATGGGTATGATTCAATACTGAAACATATACAAGTTGCTGTCTTGCTGATATAAACATTCTTTCTACTGAAGGTATTGTACTACCTGATGGCACAAGGAAAAAGGGAACGATTACTCAAATAAGTGCTGATATCCTAGGAGCTAATGCCTTATTTGGCTTCATTGAGAGCTTTTCATCAAACTACATTGCCAAATATGTATGGCACATAGCAATCAGGCACAAGAAACCTTCAGAGAGAGCAATCTAATATAAAAACAAAGCAGAGGATCGTACGAGGCCATGTAAGAGAAATTGAGAGACAAACTGGAGCCACGATACATGTGTATGGATTGAAACAAGACTCAATACTGAATGATTGCATGTATTTTCATATTTTAGATAACTATTCTGTTGATGTAATGCATGACATGTTCGAAGGTGTTGTACAATTTGAGCTGAAATTAGTACTGAAATACTTCACAGAGGAAAGACAACCTCCATTGTTTACTTTGGATGAATTAAATCAGTGTGTGGCTAGCAATTGCTGTAGCACTACAGAGAAAAGCGATAAGCCATCAAACATAAAACTGCAAGCAACTAGTAATAGCATTGGACAGAAAGCTATGCAGTGTTAGTGTTTGATTAGGAATATGTCATTCATTGTTGCTCAAGAATTAGAAGAAGGTACTAGACTGTATGGGTATAATTTTTTCTCCCAAAATAACACCAGGATTAATTGCTCAACTTAGATTTCTAATTGAAGATCATCACAGACATTTCAAGACAATCTTCCCAAACCGTAGACTATTACCTAAGCATCATTTTATGATTCACTATCCAACTTGTCTGCAGATGATTGGTCCTATCCTTCATGTATGGTGCATAAGATTTGAGGTGAAACACGATTATTTTTGTAGAATAGCTGATTCTGTTTGGAATCTCAAGAATATTTGCAAAACCCTAGCTAAGAAGCATTAGGCTGCCCAAATATTTCAGTTCCAGTCACATTCGCCATTAGATGTAGGGGAAATGCAGGAGAGTTGAGCCACCCCCTAAAACCCCAACTTGCAATCAAGAGAGAAAGTTCAAACTCCCTCTGTTGGTAGAATGTTATACATCTTTCTTTTCAGTCTGGGCACAAAGTTGCACAACACCTACATGTGCACATGGTGATGGAAAAACTGCAAATTTCTCAAGAAAGTGAATTCCAGAGTTAAAGGTAAGACCTTTTCTATCATTTACATGTACTTATAATCAGCTATTTTGGATTCAATGTAGGCAGCATGTAGATTGTTGACAAGGCAAAAGCAAATGGCATTGTCCCGTTAACGATTCCCCCACACACATCTCACAAACTACAACCCTTAGACAATGCGGTGTATGGGCCATACAAGAAAGCCTACTCACGTGCGATGGACGAATGAATGCGATCCAATGCTGGGAAGATGGTGTCCATCTATGATATTCCCCAGATAGTGAATGAAGCTCAAGTGTCGGCGTGTGTTCCCCGCAATATCCTTGCTGGATTTCAGAGCACAGGAATTCAGCCATTCAACAGTGACATATTTACAGACGCATATTATGCGCCAGCAGATGTCACAGACAGAGAATATCAAGCAGATGCAGATCTAAATGAAAACGCAGGGCCAGTAGTGAACCCCGTTGCACCAACAGCAGGTCCATCAAGGAACCCAGATACACCAACGGCCGGCCCTTCAAGGAACCCAGATACACCAACAGCATGCCCTTCAAGAAACTCCCTTGCACCAACAGCAGGCCCTTCAAGAAACTCCGTTGCACCAACAGCAGGTCCATCAAAGAACCCAGATACACCAACAGCACGTCCATCAAGGAACCAGGATACACCAACAGTAGGTCCATCAAGGAAACCAGATACACCAACAGCCGGCCCTTTAAGGAACCCTGATACACCAACAGCAGGTCCAGCAGTTAACCTTGATACACCAACAGCAGGCCTCGCAGAAAACCCTACTGCAACCACAACGTCTCGCAGTACAACCCCTGATGCTGGTCCATCATCTTCATATGTATCACCCTGGGATATACAGCCTTTACCTAAAGCAGCTCCGCGCAAGATGAAAGCTTCCAATAGAAAGAGAGGTAGCACCAAAATACTCACTGACACACCATGCAGAGATGAAATTGCCACAGCAAAAGTAGCCAGAGTAATGGAGAATGGAGCTACGAAACTTCCTGAAACCGCAAAGAAATCTCTGTTCGCAAAGACAAAAGGAATCGGGAGCAAAGTGATGCATTGTGATGACATTTCATCGTCCAGTGAAAGTGAGTCCGAGATGGAAATAGATTACGACGACTCTGATGACTCTGTTGATGAAGATCATGGTGTCATTGAAGGTGATTTTGTGATTGACAAAGTCCCTGGGAAAAAATCGAGAATCTTTCACTACGTTGCATGAGTTGATGCCTTTGAAGGTGATGAGTTTGAAGGAGTTTTTCTTCGTCGGGTGTTGAGAGTGAATGACCGCCCTACATTTGTTTTGGATGCCCAGGATGAGGCACTTTGGTTAAAGTCAGACATTGCCAAGAAATTACCAACCATGCCAACACCAACCATTGTCGGAACATCCCGCCGGGTACAATTTAAGTTTCACTGTAATCTCAATGGATGGTGTTATGATTGGGAAATCATAGTAATACTAAAAGTGAAAGGACTTTAGATAACTTCTGTATGACTCCATTGTATGAGACATTGCAAAAAGATGACTCAGTTAACCACACATTCCAATGAGATGAAATCCTCTCTCTCTACCCATGCTAAAATGAAAGTAAATTGTACATGTGAATGCAGTTCCAATAAAGTAGTCAAACTATACAGACGTGTCTCTCAAGCCTCCTATATATTGTACAACTGGAACTCTACATGGTGTCAGGAGTAAAAATCTAACTGTTATCGAGTGGAAAATGGATGGCATGCGACCACCAGAAGCCTTTTCTCTACAAGGGAACATCACTGATAACTGGAAGAGGTGGAAACAGCGTTTTAACCTCTATGTAACTGCAAGTGGACTTGACAAAAAGGAACCAAAAGTGCAAACAGCTACACTGCTTCACATCATCGGGGAAGAGGCGTTGGAAATCTACAACACGTTTTCCTTCGAGCAGCAAGTTTCATCTACTGGACAACCTGTAGCGCCAACATTAAAGGACTTGCTGGAGAAATTCACTGCACATTTTGAGCCACAGTCCAACGTGACATTCGAGAGGCACGTATTTAATACGAGATTTCAAAATGAGAATGAATCATTTGATCAGTTCGTCACAGACTTGAAGAAAAAAAGCCAAGTCATGCGAGTTTGAGCACCTTCGAGACAGCCTGATAAAAGACAGAATTGTTGTGGGAATGCGCGATGATGTTACGAGAGCGAGGCTACTCAGAGAAAAAGACTTGTCCTTGGAAAAAGCAATAGACATTTGCAAGGCAACTGAAATAACATCACAACATATCGCAGAGCTGAAGCCGAAACAGAGTATCCATGCAGTACAGGCGACGTCGACGACGAAGACATGCCCTAAGGTGGAAACAAGCATCCACCACGTAAATGTCCGGCATATGGCAAGGAATGCCATACCTGCAAGAAAAAGAACCATTTCAGCTCCATGTGCAGAGACCGGGACCGAGATCGAGACCGAGACCGTTCCTCAAAGAAGGCTCCATCTAAAGGACGAACCTCCCGCAACAAAAAGAGTCATCGCCCAAGCAACAGAGGTATCTACGACATCCAGCACGACAGCGACTCCAGTGTTGCCGACAGCGAAGAATTCCATGTCGACGCCATCAGCGGTGCCCAGCAGAAAGAAGAAGAGAAACCAGCAAAAGAATGGTATGTCAATCTCAAATTTCTTTCCGAGACCGACAGGCATAAAGAAAAAGAATTAATAAAAAATACTCAATTCACATGAGATACAGGTGCTCAGTGCAATATACTGGCTGCAAAGGCTTACAAAAAGCTAGGGATGCCTAAAATTGTCAGGTCAAAGGCAAGATTAAAAGAGTTAAATTTAACACCATAGGTGTTAAATTTAACACTCAAGTTTTTGCAATGTACCTGTTCATGCAAAAGTGACAGATACTAGTCTTGTTCATTCTTTCATACATGTAGGCAAAAACAGTGTCCGTGCATGTAGCAGGAGGCAAGGCCGCCCCCTTGAAAGTACTTCAGGACCTCATGGTAAAAGCATTTTCCAGAAGGGACATGGCCATCCACAGCCTGACAGGCGCAACATCCAATGTCAATGCAGGGAAGGAGGCAAGGCCCAAAATAAATCCAGATAAAATGGAGGAAATATTCAGTTGTTTAACACCACATGGTGTGGTCATATATGAAGTACTTGAAGGAGTTAAAGTCAACACCATAGGTGTTAAATTTAACACTCCAGTTTTTGCAGTGTACCTATTCATGCAAAAGTGAAAGATACTAGTCTTGTTCATTCTTTCATGCATGTAGGCATTTTTTTTTTCCTCGACATTTTTTTTTCTCAATGACATTTTTAAAACTTCTCAACCACATTTTTGTAAACTCTACGTTTTTTGACGGCTGTGGCATGCCATAGAATGGCTTTGCATTTCACCACCCGAAGTGCAGCGGGATGCAGACACTCGACCATCATTCACGCCAAGGAATCCCGGACCAGGACAAGCCCCTCCCAGAAATGCTGACCCGCTGAGCTATTTCGCAAACTATTTTTCGACCTTTTTTTTTTAACGATGAGTGGAGTGTCGACTGGATAAGACCACCCCCACTCTCGCTTCAAAAAAACGGCCAGCTGGTGGCATCATTGTCACGCGGCTCAAGAAATACTCTGGACTGTCTATCAACATGGGACTGATAAGAAAGCGATCAGCGACTAGACACATATTGGTCTACAAAGCCCAGCCAATATGCACCATTTTTCGTGAGTACCATGCCATACTGGTTATTTGCATTCATCAATAGGATGCTTCACATCAATGATAGGGCAACTGAGAAGGAGAAGGATGAGGAGGGCTATGACCTGTGGCAGAAGGTGCGTCCTGTACCCGACAGTCCATGACATCAACTAAACATGAAACTACCTTGCATAATTTTGAACAGAAATATCTAATTGTTTCTGAAAGCTGAATAAATTTCTTACAACTTGAATATAATCTTATACCCGCCAAATATTTCTGTAGGTGACAAAATGATGTGGCTAAATGTTAAATGGTGGTGAACCTCACAATATAAGTCAAAGTTCCTCCCTCCTTACAATAAATGCATTATTCAGTTTAGAGATGTCAAAAATGTAAAACCCCAAAATTCACTTTAAATAGGATCCTTGCCACCTTGCTAGCTGATCAGTTTACATGAACAGGTGTAATGTTTTAGGTGATAACTTTTGTATTATATAAATTAAGTAGCAGTGTGCATTACTGTTAGTATTGATTGAATTTATTTGCACATGAGGGCTAGTAATCAACATATTTTAAAGATAACTCATAGGTTTATTGGTTAACTTGCATCTGATTATAAGATGTAGTATTGGGAAAGTACAAAGGAAAAATAAAATGTGTACACTTGATGCAATAGAGGCACAATGATAGGTCTTAGTTGTCATCCATTTTTGTTCATGCCTTTCTTGAATAGATTAAATATGTACTTTTTGCTGTGCTTATCTATCATGAAATATATATTTCATACCCGAGTATCTCTCATTCTTTTGCAGATCATTGTGCAAGAACCTGCCAGTGATACGAGAAGACGAGGAGGTGTGTGGTGGAGTGGAGGAGGAGGATGAGGGAGAGGTTTCATGTTCTGGCCTGTACCACAAAGTTGTTACAGCTGCTGCAGCTTCACGTTCAAAAGTGTTCCTTGCCACCGGGTCGATGCTAACACACTTAGCCCAGCAGGCAAGACCAACATGTACAAAGTGCAAGACAAAAAACACAGTGGAGGTCATGGATGGACAGCCCATTTCAGAGCCATTAACCTAATGGCTCTGTTCTTCCATGGGGTCCACTTAATGTGATGTTCTCTATGTCCAATTTTCAACTTGTGTAAACTGAACTTTTCTCTAACAGTAGTCCCGTATAGTTAAGTGGCAGAGCATCCCCTTAAGGTTTGATATCTTTCATACAGGATTTTGATAGGATTGGAAATTATAATTTTTAAAGAAGTAAACAAGCTCAAAATTGCATCCCACTACAGAGATACATGGCAATTGTGGGACTGTGTTTTGATACTTTGCTGATGCAGTGTTAACGTGTCATCATTCCAATTTATTGGGTAGATACAGGAAATACTAAAACTGGACCAAGTTTCTACATGATTGTCGAACTGAACACAGAGGCATAATATACCTACGTTCAAAATCTTCCCTAGGTACATGTATCCATAGGTATGATATATTATGCCAATTTGAAGACAGAGAAATAACGTCCGAATGACGGCTTGACATGTTGCTTACGGAATGTTAACGTAAGGTCATTCCTACTCCGTTGATTTTAAGTATTTTTAGGATTATAAATGTATAAAGTTTTTAAAATGACCATGGGTGTCAATCGGGGGGGGGGGGGGGGGGGGGGGACGGAGAAAGAGGGGGATACATCCCCCTCCCCAATTTTTAAGGGCGGGGGACACAATAGGGTATATCCCCCTCCAAATTTTTGAAAAAAGACATCTGAAAAAGCCAATATGGGTATGTCCACCTCCATATGGAAGCAGGAACCCGTCAAAAACATCACTACCCGTCATGTCGTAATTCGAATTACTACACGACGTAAATAATTACGTCATGTAGTAATTCCATTTATGACGTGACGCAAATAATTACGTCGTGTAGTAATTCGAATTACTACATGACGCTATTCCGAATTACTGCTCAACTATTTGATGTCGTGACATTAAATAAATTAGTGTTGCTACATTAAATAATTAAGGTTGTGTAGCAATTCGAATGACTACACGACGTAAATAATTACGTCGTGCAGTAATTCCATTTATGACATAGGCGTTGTGTAGTAATTCGAATTACTACATGTAGTAATTCCGAATTAGTGTAGCGATGTTAAATGAATTGGTGTAGCGACGTTAAATCAACCAATGGGATCGTTCGTTATAAACCTATAAAGCAAAGCTAGCGCGCGGGAGCTGCACCACGTACGTACTTACAAAAATCGATCACCGTATTAAAAGCTAGCCTCGGGCCGGCGGCCGGCCGGGGCTAGCTAGGCTAGCTGCGCTATACGCTAGCGAGAAGTAGAATAGCTCGCCTGGCGATGGCCTAAATTGAGCCAGGGAAATGTCACTAAGAATATTTCCCTATTTGAGCTATAATAGACTACAGTATCCTGTCTCAGCATGGCGCTTCTCAATGGCTTTTTATCGAGAATTTCATCCTTGGTTAATCAAGTAGTTAACTGCCTGGAACAAGAGCAACCATCAATAGAAACTTTAAGTGGTTTTCACCGGGGGTTTTCACCGTCAGTTACACAAAGGGGGCACCTTTTGTCCACCAAACAAAAGGTGCCCCCCCCCCCCACATCCATTGTCCGAGCCCGACATTCCACCGCCTCTGAAATATATCATCTAGTCTACAATCAATTTTTAAGTAATAGCTAGACAGTTGCATCTTAAGCGAGAAGAGCTAGCAACCTCAATGTCGCTGCTGGGTGGACATGGTGGGGATACATTAATTAGTAGTGGACACACTTCTTCCCATAGCACAAGATTAAAAACTTTTTAAAAAATTGTCTTTCATGTGTACAGATGCCACAGGTAACCTGCACATTGGATTCTTCTGATGCTATGGCAAGTACAGTCAGCCATCACTGCTAGTATTCTGAAGAAAACTGCTGTCTGTCTTAGTCCAGGCATAACATTACTTGCAAAGGACCTAAAGGTAAATGAAAGTATTGTAATCTGAAACTTTTTTAGTCTTATGACATATTTCCATCAGTCACTAGTTGTTTTTTCTATGTAAACCATCGAGCTAATGACAAGTTCAAATGAATCTTAGAATGAGTACTAACTGTTTAGTAAATTCCACACTCCCCCCCCCCAAAAAAAAAAATTAATAAAAAGAATAAACAAAGACGAAATTTGTTTTACATTGTCATAATAAGCACCTGTGTATTATGCAAATATATCAGATGCTATATTAATCTAAGATTCATGCTCTCTTTCTTTCTTCAATTATCCACACATAAACATGTAACAGTAATGGCTTTTTAGTATACCAAACTTAAATCTCTAATATTTCTTTAGATCAGGCACAACAATACTTCCTGTTTTAAATACATATGCTGATTGCAAACTTAATGGTGTAAGACAAAATGTTGATATACATGTACATACACAAAGTAGAAGTAAATAAAAAATAAAGCTTAGCCAATAGATTGGCCCTTTCCAGAATCTTTCAAATGAGTAAATGACCTAGGGGACAACAAATTAGATCTCTCATCAACTGATTCTTCTTTTTTTCAGTTCTTCTGACTGTTTGTGGTATACTTGAGGATAACTCCATGTAGACTGGACCTTGACTGACTGCAGGGTTCTCCTGGTATCCACAAAGGTCACTGCAGATTGTACTGAGCTGCAAACTGTCCTTCTTGTTCACCCATGAAGCCAAAGGGAGCATTTCATTTATGCATGCATGGAATGATAGATGATTAAAAAGTAACAACGTATCACGGCAATTCTAAGGTGTATTAGGTCATTTGTTTTCCCTATACGTTACCAGGTATTATGGAGTTCTGAGCATTATTGACTTCCAAAGTGTCATTTTCCTTGACATTTGTTGGGATGTACACTCTAGTAGGGCTCTTAAATTAATATAATGAATATATACTAAAATCTTCAATCTAGTCGGTAGCGTAAGGGGCAAAATACATTGGACTTGCCCATCAAACAAGTAAAAGTAATAAATTAGCAAGAATAAGGTGCCATGGACTGATTAGTTACAGAACATTCATTTATAACTGAAAGACAAGTTACAATGATACAACCTACCATTACAAACATCCTTACCTCTCTTTTGTTTTCTGTATATATCGTCTGACATGATTAAATGTTAATGTTACCACCTCATCTGGATAATTTAATGAAATAGTTCAGATTCAAACTGTAATGGTACAAAGCTTTGCATATTTACTGTTCTCTGTCCTGGTAGAGTAAATGATGCTGTCTCTCCATCAGAGATATTATAAAAATATTTTTATGTGCAATGTTCTGTTTGTTAAATACATGTAATATACATGTTCTAGGCCTTGTTTGGTATCATAAAATGTGGCACTCTCAGACATTTTATCTCATTGAATGCTCGCCATGCCAATCATGTAAGGTTCATTCACCTCTTGGCACGGACTCGGCTAATGCATTGTTTCTCTATCTATGCTTTCCCCCTTTAACTGAGACAAACTCAGTTGGTCAAAGACTATTGGCATGGCTTGCTGAACTGAGAAATGTTTTTCATGACCTCTTATTTTATTATTCTTTAAAAATATTCTGTTTATTTTCCCCTCTTTTCTTTATTTCTGTTTTCTATATTATGCAAAAGATGACCAATGTGAGTTCTATTTCTGGTTTTGTAACAAATGATGGCACACACTTTATTCTTGTTCATTATTATAGCACAATTATGTTTGAAGGGAACTGTATACTGCAGTATATTAGTTCTTGTGAATGTAATTGGTAATAAAATATCTAGCAATCTTTTGATATTAACACCCTGTGTATTCTCTCTCTCACACACTCATTGCTTTCCCTTCACCCCCACCCCCCCCATTTTCCCCTTTCTTTATTTTCTCTTTCAAATTATAAATGACATGTTAATGAGGGATGTGGTGGAATTCAGTCGTAGCATAACATTTTTTTTTTAAATACCCAGGTAATATTTTTATTTGGATATTCTTTTATAAATTTTGAGTTGATACATGTACATGTGCAACTTAAAATGTACATGTTTGCAACCAGTGGTAGGCTTTATGGAACAGTTATTCAATTCAGTTTTTCTGTCCCTGGTGTTCTAGTTGATGCATTGTATATTTGTTCAATTTATTTTTATTACTTTTCATGTTTCTTTGCCAAATAAAGTAATGATAATGAAATATAGAAAAACCAAATAATATTGTAACCCCAAGGTAAATTTGCAGTGATGTAAGTTGTGTGAGTGGAATGATTAACTGAAAGTGGCTGTGTGGTTGATATGATGCATGAATGTCGACCAGTTTGAATGTAGGGTATGTCGAGTTTGTGTTTTCCAGCTTCCTTTGGGTTAATCTAAGGATCCAGGGGCAGATCCAGTATTTTTAAATGGAGGGGGGGGGGGTATTCTACAAGCTTGTACTTATTCAAAATTTCCACGGGGAATTGCCCCCCCCCCCCCACCTGGATTGTTGCCCCTGTAATTCACAAACACACAACACACACAAATACACATGTAGATCTGTATTAAAAATATAAAAAGGTGTCCAGACCTCATGACTCCCCCCCCCCCCCCCATCTGATCCGTGGGATGTGTGGCACCTTATCTTAAGTGTGCTACCCCACCCCTTGATCCGCTTCAAAGCCTGCATACGGATTTCAAACCCTGGACAGTTGTTCATTTCTCAAAAAGTAAACAGAAAATGATGCTGGCAAGCCTATATTACTCGTTCAGTAACTCTTTCAAAAAAAACTCTACAAAGCCCGGACTAAAAGAAATATGCAGGCAAATGCATCAAAATTTCCAAAAAAGTAGGCAGCAACACACAAAAAAATTCTACAATTATAAAAGAAGTGAAATAATAAGTGTCAAATTTGTGAATTTTGCATAGAAACGTATGTAGGCCGCGCGCGCATCAACATTTGCACAGCCACGCACGGCCCTCCATACGCGCTCCTTGACTGCATCGAATCTCCGCGCGTGCAGACATGCTGTGCATGTGCTTTATAACGAACGATCCCATTGGTTGATTTAACGTCGCTACACCAATTCATTTAACGTCGCTACACTAAATAGTCGTGCAGTAATTCGGAATTACGCCATGTAGTAATTCGAATTACTACACAACGCCTATGTCACAAATGGAATTACGCCATGTAGTAATTCGAATTACTACACAACGCCTATGTCATAAATGGAATTACTGCACGACGTAATTATTTACGTCGTGTAGTAATTCGAATTGCTACATTACCTTAATTATTTAATGTAGCAACACTAATTTATTTATTTAATGTCACAACATCAAATAGTTGAGCAGTAATTCGGAATAGCGTCATGTAGTAATTCGAATTACTACACGACGTAATTATTTGCGTCATGTCATAAATGGAATTACTACATGACGTAATTATTTACGTTGTGTAGTAATTCGAATTACGACATGACGGGTAGTGATGTTTTTGACGGGTTCCTGCTTCCATACCTCCAAAATTTAAGCTGAGAACCCTTTTTGTTTTGGGTTTTTTTTTTTGTTGCTTGTCAGCAGATTTTTGGGGTATGTCTCCCCTCAAAAAAAAAATTTAAGCCAAGGATTTTTTTTTTGTTTGTCAGCAAATTTTGGGGGTATATTTCCTCCAAAATATAAAATGGATTGATGCCCCTGGACATGACTGACCTTGTCATTTTGAGATGTACTACTAATGTCGGAACAACGTAAGGTTGATTGGCTTTCCGTTATGAAGCATGACCATAACTTGATTTTCACTACATGGCGCCTGGATGACGTCAAGACGACCTGATGACCTTGAACAATTTTCTGGACCTTGATCTTGATAGGCTTGATGACTGACCATAATTTGACAAATATTGAGTTTTCTGATTTTGAGTAATCATCGACACAAAAACATGGGGTGGAAAGAATAGAGTTTAACTTGTCACTGGATAGGAATTTGGGGGTCTGTCTATTAAAACTTTTAGAGCTTTCTCATTCCTTTTATGTCAGTTTGGAAGAACATCACAGAAGAAACATCCCCTGAAAATGATTGCTCTTCAAATGCTCTTATATTCGAAATATGACTAGAAATAGCTGAAATGTTCAGACCAAACATTCAGGCCACTTGTGTGTGTAGTCCCATATACCCATTTCTGTGTGCAGTACATGTGCTTTTCAGTGAGATTGGGTCAATTTCTTATCTATTTTGATGATTCCAAAACAACACAGTATAAAACAATTCTTATGTAGACATGGTCATCCTTTCCCAATTCCTTTGAGACAGTTTCTTTCACAATGTAATTGCACGACCAGAACTCTACTTTATTTTTAATGCTATTTTTCCCCCTCTCTTTCTTTTTAATGACTGTGTAGGGTGATGATAATGTTGATGACGATGATGCGATGGTAATGTTGATGATGACCATGATGATGATACATGTAGCTATGATGACCATGATGCAAATAATGATAACGATGATGATAGTGATGTTCTCTATGTCATATTTTCAACTTTTGTATATTGAACTTCTCTCTCAGAATAGTCCTGTATGCGTAAAGTGGCATAGCGCTCCTTAAAGGGGGTACCCAATGCTGAAACAATGTTAGTTCATTTAAAAGATCATGATTTTATTAGCAGAAAATCATCTGCCTTAAGTTTTTAAAAAATTTCGTGTTGCCAGAAAAATCCCCGAACTATGGTAAGACTTCAGGATATTTTGGCCCCTCAGCTGTGTCCCAATTTCAGCTAGGTAACCACAATGACGTCAAAGTGGTTACCTTGTCGCGCAATTATAGCAAAATGCGCGCAAGTTGTAATGCATTTTGTACAGTCTAGCGCGCAACACATCTGCAATACGCGAACCTGGGTAACCACTTTGACGTCATTGTGGTTACCTAGCTGAAATTGGGACACAGCTGAGGGGCCAAAATATCCTGAAGTCTTACCATATTTCGGGGATTTTTCTGGCAACACGAATTTTTTAAAAACTTAAGGCAGATGATTTTCTGCTAATAAAATCATGATCTTTTAAATGAACTAACATTGTTTCAGCATTGGGTACCCCCTTTAAGGTTGCTTCCATATTTTCTATATAGGATTTTGATAGGATGTGAAATGATAACTTTTGAAATAGTTTTGGAAATAACGTCAATGTGTAAAACACGTTTTGACATACCACTGATGCAACGTCAGGGTATCATCATTAAGGACTTTTCGATTGTGTGGACGAGGACGTCGTTCTTGTTCTCTGGCAGTGCCAGACGCTTGAGCTTGACGATTACAATGATGATTACAACGATGAGTGCAACGCACAAAGGTCAGTGCATGTCAGAGCTGTTTTAATTGACTTAGCAAAGTAACAGAATCATTATTATTACTGAATGTAACTCTAAAATTCATGTTTCTGCAAACTTATTATTCAGTCGATTAAAGCGAGCTCCTGAAGACTTTTCTTTCTTTGTTTTTGTTTTTAATTTAAGAAAGTAGGCATAGAGATGAATAAAGATGAGTAAAGATACATGCAAGTTCAATTATTATTTAGTTCATTGTGCTTTATCAAATCTGAAGATTGAGTTACGATCTCTTATGTGGAATTACAAATGCTACAATACTTTTTGTCTTTCCACATCCTTTCTCTGGCTAAATTTGATGTAAATGACTGTTGTAAATACAGTGTACAATTATGGTTACTGTTTCATGGTTTGTGCTTTTGAAGAGAGACGTATCAATGAATGGCTCAAGTATAACCCCAAATTTCGATATTCCATATCAATCTGTCTTTTTACGATTATAATTTTGTAGCTTGCAAGTACATTCAGTGGATGACGGCACAGACAGAGACTGTAGTCAATGATTCGAGGTACACATTCGCAAAGAAGCCTTAAGAGTCTACCCAGTACGCACATAAAGTTAAATAGTATGTTTGTTATGTAGAGTGTTGGAAAGTGAAGGGCAGCACAGTGATGATGTGGGAAACTCAGATAACAAACGCTGCTAAAGCAAAACTTGAAACAAAATTCATCAGAATTAGAGGGAATTACATACTCTAGCATCTACAGCCATCTAACAACCTTAAAGGTTGACTAAATTAAAATATTAATTGCCCATTTTTCGTAAAGAGTCATCAGGAGCCCAAAAATATCTATCACACACTTTTTTGCGCCTTCAGTTTGTTTGATAACCCCGCTGGAATTAACTAAGCCTATACATGTATACTGTAGTCAAAGCACTAAAGTCAAGTCATGATCTTGATTGTTTGAGCCATAGGAAAACAAGATGAATGCGACTGCGTCTCCTATATGCCTCCGCCTAAATTCAGTTGATGGCTCAAACTGTTCTTGAAATATTGTGATAACCAGAATAAAAAGCCTCTAATTACATGTTAATTGACCTCTTTGAAATTTGACCTTACACCTTATAACCCCAAAGTCTGATCACTTTATCTCCTCCTAGTCATGAATACAAAATAGTTGAGATATGGTGATAACAAAGGTAAAAAAACAGTTCGTCTCATTATGGTGATGCATACTAAGTTCCGAGTTTGAAATTAATGGATCAAATGGTTCTTGACATATCACGTTAAGGCTAATACCTGCAATTTCAGAATTGACCTCTATGACCTTTGACCTTTGACCTACGTATCCCAAAATCTAATCAGATCGTCTTTCTAAAGTGATACATACTAGTACCAAGTTTGAAGTTCGTACCTCAAATGGTTCTTGAGATATCCCGTTAACAAGGCTAACACCTGCAATTTCAGAATTGACCTGTGACCTTTGACCTACATTCCCTAAAATCTAATAAGATCCTCTTCCTATGGTGATACATACTAACACCAAGTTTAAAGTTCATACCTCAAATGGTTCTAGAGTTATCGCGAGAACGAGGCTAACACCTGAAATTTCAAAAATTGGCCTCTGTGACCTTGACCTTTGACCTTTGACCTACGTACCCCAAAATCTAATTAGATCGTCTTCCTATGGTGTTACATACTAGCACCAAGTTTGAAGTTCATACCTCATGTGGTTCTTGAGTTATCACTAGAACGAGAAAGCGGGACGGACAGACGGACAACCCAAAAACATAATGCCTCCGGCACCACCTTCGGAGGGCGGAGCCATAAAAATCCAACAAAATGTGGGTTGCTTTGGAATTGAATTAAAATGTTTGAGACCAGCATGGACTATAAAAGAGACTGAAGGAATTTTGGAGTATTGGGATAGATCAGTAGAAAAGTTTTGCTCAATTTTTTGTTGTTGCAGGTATCCAGGTTTCAGTTCAGATGTACGACAGAGGTATGCAGTATGAGTGTTCATGCCAAATGCAAAAGTAGTGCTGAATAGTAACACTTTGAAGGGTGTTGGAGCATATCAACAGCAAAGTTTGGAGTTGAAAATTAATTCCAGTACTGGTGTAAGACAACTTTTAACACCTAACTTTGGTGTAGATTATTAACACCAGAAGAGTGTTACAGTGAATTTGATTCCAATTTATGGTGTTGTTTAACACCACATGGGGTGGTCATATATGAAGTACTTGAAAGATTTAAATTTAACACTCCAGTTTTTGCAATGTACCTGTTCATGCAAAAGCGACAGATACTAGTCTTGTTCATTCTTCCATGCATGTAGGAAAAAACAGTGTCCATGCATGTAGCAGGAGGCAAGGCCGCCCCAATGAAAGTACTTCAGGCCCTCATGGTAAAAGCATTTTCCAGAAGGGAAATGGCCACCCACAGCCTGACAGGCGCAACATCCAATGCCAATGCAGGGAAGGAGCTGAGGCCCAAAATAAATCCAGATAAAATGGAGGAAATATTCAGTTGTTTAACACCACATGGTGTGGTCATATATGAAGTACGTGAAGGAGTTAAAGTCAACACCATAGGTGTTAAATTTAACACTCCAGTTTTTGCAGTGTACCTGTTCATGCAAAAGTGAAAGATACTAGTCTTGTTCATTCTTTCATGCATGTAAGCATTTTTTGTTCTCAATGACATTTTTAAAAATTATCAACCACATTTTTGTAAACTCTACGATTTTTGACGGCTGTGGCATGCCATAGAATGGTTTTGCATTTCACCACCTGAAGTGCAGCGGGATGCAGACACTCAACCATCATTCACGCCAAGAAATCCCGGACCTAGACAAGCCCCTCCCAGAAATGCTGACCCGCTGAGCTATTTCGCACCATTTTTCGACCATTTTTTTTTTAACGATGAGTGGATTGTCGACTAGATAAGACCACCCTCACTCTCGCTACAAAAAACGGCCAGCTGGTGGCATCATTGTCACGAGGCTCAAGAAATACTCCGGACTGTCTATCAACATGGGACTGATCCGAAAGCGATCAGCGACTAGACACATATTGGTCTACACAGCCCAGCCAATATGCACCATTTTTCGTGAGTACCATGCCATACTGGTTATTTACATTCATCAATAGGATGCTTCACATCAATGATAGGGCAACTGAGAAGGAGAAGGATGAGGAGGGCTATGACCTGTGGCAGAAGGTGCGTCCTGTACCCGAGAGTCCATGACATCAACTAAACATGAAACTACCTTGCATAATTTTGAACAGAAATATCTAATTGTTTCTGAAAGCTGAATAAATTTCTTACAACTTGAATATAATCTTATACCCGCTAAATATTTCTGTAGGTGACAAAATGATGTGGCTAAATGTTAAATGGTGGTGAACCTCACCATATAAGTCAAAGTTCCTCCCTCCTTACAATAAATGCATTATTCAGTTTAGAGATGTCAAAATTTTCGACCCCAAAATTCACTTTAAATAGGATCCTTGCCACCTTGCTAGCTGATCAGTTTACATGAACAGGTGTAATGTTTTAGGTGATAACTTTTGTATTATATAAATTAAGTAGCAGTGTGCATTACTGTTAGTATTGATTGAATTCATTTGCACATGAGGGCTAGTAATCAACACATTTTAAAGATAACTCATAGGTTTATTGGTTAACTTGCATCTGATTATAAGATGTAGTATTGGGAAAGTACAAAGGAAAAATAAAATGTGTACACTTGATGCAATAGAGGCACAATGATAGGTCTTAGTTGTCATCCATTTTTGTTCATGCCTTTCTTGAATAGATTAAATATGTACTTTTTGCTGTGCTTATCTATCATGAAATATATATTTCATACCCGAGTATCTCTCATTCTTTTGCAGATCATTGTGCAAGAACCTGCCAGTGATACGAGAAGACGAGGAGGTGTTTGGTGGAGTGGAGGAGGAGGATGAGGTAGAGGTTTCATGTTCTGGCCTGTACCACAAAGTTGTTACAGCTGCTGCAGCTTCACGTTCAAAAGTGTTCCTTGCCACCGGGTCGATGCTAACACACTTAGCCCAGCAGGCAAGACCAACATGTACAAAGTGCAAGGCAAAAAACACAGTGGAGGTCATGGATGGACAGCCCATTTCAGAGCCATTAACCTAATGGCTCTGTTCTTCCATGGGGTCCAATTAATGTGATGTTCTCTATGTCCAATTTTCAACTTGTGTAAACTGAACTTTTCTCTAACAGTAGTCCCGTATAGTTAAGTGGCAGAGCATCCCCTTAAGGTTTGATATCTTTCATATAGGATTTTGATAGGATTGGAAATGATAATTTTTAAAGAAGTAAACGAGCTCAAAATTGCATCCCACTACAGACATACATGCCAATTGTGGGACTGCATTTTGATGCTTTGCTGATGCAGTGTTAACGTGTCATCATTCCAATTTATTGGGTAGATACAGGAAATACTAAAACTGGACCAAGTTTCTACATGATTGTCAAACTGAACACAGAGGCATAATATACGTACGTTCAAAATCTTCCCTAGGTACATGTATCCGTAGTTATGATATATTACGCCAATTTGAAGACAGAGAAATAACGTCCGAATGACGGCTAGACATGTTGCTTACGGAATGTTAACGTAAGGTCATTCCTACTCCGTTGATTATAAGTATTTTTAGGTCTATAAATGTATAAAGTTTTTAAAATGACCATGGGTGTCAATCTGGGGGGGGGGGACGGAGGAAGAGGGGGATACATCCCCCTCCCTAATTTTTAAGGGCGGGGAACACAATAGGGTATTTCCCCCTCCAAATTTTTGAAAAAAGACATCTGAAAAAGCCAATATGGGTATGTCCACCTCCAAATTTTAAGCTGAGAACCCTTTTTGTTTTGGGGTTTGTTTTTTTTTGCTTGTCAGCAGATTTTTGGGGTATGTCTCCCCTCAAAAAAAAAAAATTAAGCCAAGGATTTTTTTTTGTTTGTCAGCAAATTTGGGCAGTATATTTCCTCCAAAATTTATGTCCTGACCTCCCCCGCAACAAAAATTTAAGCCAAGGACTTTATTTCTCCTTGCTTGTCAGTGAATTTTTGGACAGTGTCCCCCCAAAATATAAAATGGATTGATGCCCCTGGACATGACTGACCTTGTCATTTTGAGATGTACTACTAATGTCGGAACAACGTAAGGTTGATTGACTTTCCGTTATGAAGCATGACCATAACTTGATTTTCACTATATGGCGCCTGGATGACGTCAAGACGACCTGATGACCTTGAACAATTTTCTGGACCTTGATCTTGATAGGCTTGATGACTGACCATAATTTGACAAATATTTTTTCTGATTTTGAGTAATCATGGACACAAAAAAATGGGGTGGAAAGAATAGAGTTTAACTTGTCACTGGATAGGAATTTGGGGGTCTGTCTTTTAAAGGGAATCTTGAGTTCTGGGAAAGGTGAAAAACAATTTGTGAGCTTTCTCATTCCTTTTATGTCAGTTTGGAAGAACATCATAGAAGAAACATCCCCTGAAAATGATTGCTCTTCAAATGCTCTTATATTCGAAGTATGACTAGAAATAGCTGAAATGTTTGGAATAAACATTCATGCCACTTCTGTGTGTAGTCCCATATACCCATTTCTGTGTACAGTACATGTGCTTTTCAGTGAGATTGGGTCAATTTCTTATCTATTTTGATGATTCCAAAACAACACAGTATAAAACAATTCTTATGTAGACATGGTCATCCTTTCCCAATTCCTTTGAGACAGTTTCTTTCACAATGTAATTGCACGACCAGAACTCTACTTTATTTTTAATGCTATTTTTCCCCCTCTCTTTCTTTGTATATAGTAATGACTGTGTAGGGTGATGATAATGTTGATGACGATGATGCGATGGTAATGTTGATGATGACCATGATGATGATACATGTAGCTATGATGACCATGATGCAAATAATGATAATAACGATGATGATAGTGATGCTCTCTATGTCATATTTTCAACTTTTGTATATTGAACTTCTCTCTCAGAATAGTCCTGTATGCGTAAAGTGGCATAGCGCTCCTTAAGGTTGCTTCCATATTTTCTATATAGGATTTTGATAGGATGTGAAATGATAACTTTTGAAATAGTTTTGGAAATAACGTCAATGTGTAAAACACGTTTTGACATACCACTGATGCAACGTCAGGGTAGCATCATTAAGGACTTTTCGATTGTGTGGACGAGGACGTCGTTCTTGTTCTCTGGCAGTGCCAGACGCTTGAGCTTGACGATTACAATGATGATTACAACGATGAGTGCAACGCACAAAGGTCAGTGCATGTCAGAGCTGTTTTAATTGACTTAGCAAAGTAACAGAATCATTATTATTACTGAATGTAACTCTAAAATTCATGTTTCTGCAAACTTATTATTCAGTCGATTAAAGCGAGCTCCTGAAGACTTTTCTTTCTTTGTTTTTGTTTTTAATTTAAGAAAGTAGGCATAGAGATGAATAAAGATGAGTAAAGATACATGCAAGTTCAATTATTATTTAGTTCATTGTGCTTTATCAAATCTGAAGATTGAGTTACGATCTCTTATGTGGAATTACAAATGCTACAATACTTTTTGTCTTTCCACATCCTTTCTCTGGCTAAATTTGATGTAAATGACTGTTGTAAATACAGTGTACAATTATGGTTACTGTTTCATGGTTTGTGCTTTTGAAGAGAGACTTATCAATGAATGGCTCAAGTATAACCCCAAATTTCGATATTCCATATCAATCTGTCTTTTTACGATTATAATTTTGTAGCTTGCAAGTACATTCAGTGGATGACGGCACAGACAGAGACTGTAGTCAATGATTCGAGGTACACATTCGCAAAGAAGCCCTAAGAGTCTACCCAGTACGCACATAAAGTTAAATAGTATGTTTGTTATGTAGAGTGTTGGAAAGTGAAGGGCAGCACAGTGATGATGTGGGAAACTCAGATAACAAACGCTGCTAAAGCAAAACTTGAAACAAAATTCATCAGAATTAGAGGGAATTACATACTCTAGCATCTACAGCCATCTAACAACCTTAAAGGTTGACTAAATTAGAATATTAATTGCCCATTTTTCGTAAGGAGTCATCAGGAGCCCAAAAATATCTATCACACACTTTTTTGCGCCTTCAGTTTGTTTGATAACCCCGCTGGAATTAACTAAGCCTATACATGTATACTGTAGTCAAAGCACTAAAGTCAAGTCATGATCTTGATTGTTTGAGCCATAGGAAAACAAGATGAATGCGACTGCGTCTCCTATATGCCTCCGCCTAAATTCAGTTGATAGCTCAAACTGTTCTTGAAATATTGTGATAACCAGAATAAAAAGCCTCTAATTACATGTTAATTGACCTCTTTGAAATTTGACCTTACACCTTATAATCAAAAAGTCTGATCACTTTATCTCCTCCTAGTCATGAATACAAAATAGTTGAGATATGGTGATAACAAAAGAAAAAAAACAGTTCGTCTCATTATGGTGATGCATACTAGTTCCAAGTTTGAAATTAATGGATCGAATGGTTCTTGAGATATCACGTTAAGGCTAATACCTGCAATTTCAGAATTGACCTCTATGACCTTTGACCTACGTATCCCAAAATCTAATCAGATCGTCTTTCTATGGTGATACATACTAGTACCAAGTTTGAAGTTCATACCTCAAATGGTTCTTGAGATATCGCGTTAACAAGGCTAACACTTGCAATTTCAGAATTGACCTGTGACCTTTGACCTACATACCCTAAAATCTAATCAGATCGTCTTACTATGGTGTTACATACTAGCACCAAGTTTGAAGTTCATACCTCGTGTGGTTCTTGAGTTATCGCTAGAACGAGAAAGTGGGAAGGACGGACGGACAACCCGAAAACATAATGCCTCCAGCACCACTGTTATGTAGTACTTTCAACATGTACTAGTAATATCACTTCCTGTCACCCTTTCAGTCATTCAACTTTCCCCCACTTCCTTTATCATCCTCCCATTATCATCTTTAACTCCTAAACACTCTGACCACAAATGACCACCCCAGAGTTTACTTCAAGGAGCCTAAGTTCTAAGAAGGATGACTCATAGAACCAGCCCCAGTCACTTACACCCTTCATCACCACACCCCATAATACCATAGCAACCCTGATAGACAGTTAACTATTGACCAATCAAAGCATGTCAAGTCACTGACCCAACATGGTTTGACTCCCCCAAAACTTTCCTGATAGTGAAGTTTCTCTGATCGAGAGGACTTGACTATTAACCATCAACAGACGAACATATATTATTTTCTTGTCACCTCTCTGCTGCACATTATAATATTGTGAATTGCTGAACTCTGTCAATAAATGCAACTATACTGAAATGTAAATAGAACTTGTGTTGAGCTTCATCATTTTGCTGACTCCTCATCATAATACCGATCCCAAACACGACATGGTGGAGAACCCGGTTCTCTTCGAGAAAAAGAATTTTGACTAGCCTATAAGATCGAATGTACAGGAGACAACACCTCAAGTTTATGGACAAATTTTTCCTTTTGATTGAATTTGGACACGCCGCTATCATCGACCAACACTTCACTCAGAAAATCGACTCCAGTGCCTACTTCATTTGAATCTGAATCTACGGTGATTCCACCCAGCAATACGTCAGACAGAATTCCAAAGAAAAAGGACAACAGATTTCAGCCAATCATCATCAAATTACGATTAAAAGAGGAGGACGTGGACGCTACAAATATATTTTGACATATACAGACTACGATAATCGCCCGAGACGACACAGAGAATGACATTTATGTGAACTTAAACTTCAAATGACCCTACACCATCTCCATTCTTCAACGACAAGCTGCATTAAAGACACGAGACAACATTATAGCACCTTTGGGCGACCTAGCAGAGGAGCACCATCTACATGTAACTACCCAAACCATCCAAGGCCCAGACAACGACGACGCTGAGGACCACATCGCACGACGACCCAACATCAACCCAGGCAGAACAATCCAGAGGGACAATAGTCCACCCCCTGGACTATTGTGCACGATTTCGCTAGATCGTCTGATTGAGTGTACACCCCATGGCACACACAACACACACACATATGCACATGCAGAATAGTCGTACTCCCACAACAGTCCAGTGAATCTTGAAAACTTCCCCGTCAGATTCGAGGGAACTGATATTCCGCCCACTAATCGAGTCTCCCTCGCTCTCGTTCCTGATTGGTCGACAATTCCTGTCAATCAGAGCAGCGTACGACTCGGTGCAATTACGTCACTTCACATGGCAGATGAAGGCGACGATGTTGCCAGTCTTACATCAATGAAAGTTTCATAAATTTACTCACATAAATTATATCTGCAAGGCCATTAAAGGGGTTGTATTCAAATAATTTCCATTGAATACTCTTAGAAATTTAATTCTACATATGTATACTTTCTGTTTTAGTTTTTAAATACTGATTTTAAGTACAATAAGAAAATAAAAGATATTAGTATATCATGGAAAAAGACTACACCTGATGCGCTGCGCATGACTGATTGCCAAACAAAAACAAATCAAGAAGAAGAAGAAGCATATGCACGCACGGTACACGGCGTACCATTGCATGCATGTTGTTCGATCATTGTTTCATTCTCTCAACGTAGCATCTTGATCAAGTTAACATACCGTTATGATTTTTACTTTTTTGGCTTGCATAGTGAAGTTTTTCAAGAATGGCTGACTTCCAAGGAGGGTGTCGTAGCTTCGAGGAAGATAATTTGAGGAGAGCTATCGAAAAGACTTCGCGTCTTTTTGGTCTACCAAGTGGTTTCAAGAGTGAACAGATGACGGCACTGTTGTCATTTTTGCGAGGACATGATTTGTTCGTTAGTTTGCCTACCGGCTTTGGTAAAAGTCTGATTTTCCAAGCAGCACCGATCTGTATGGACTTTATTCACGGTAACACTGAGGAAGGAGTTAGTGAGGACAAGTCCTTAGTAATTGTTGTCATGCCACTGAAATCATTGGTGTCGGATCAGCTGAGCAGAGCCAGTGAACTCCACATTGCAGCTGCAGATTTGACTGGAGGATTAACAGACTCTATCCGCGAGGGTATCCAGTCAGCTGCATATTCCATACTCTTCGCGAGCCCTGAAGTTCTCCTTGGTGATGACGATCATGAGCTCTTCAGTATGGCAGTAGTTAGACGACAACTTTGTGGATTGTTCATTGACGAGAGCCACTGCGTGTCGAAATGGTAACTAATTCTAGCTTCTTAAAATAATCTTACAAACATGACAAATGGGCAATATTTGAACGGTAGCAAGTAGCGATGAGGCCTGTGTATTGTTACATAAATTAAAAATTTGTGTATTTAAAGCAAATCACACATAACTTAACCATCCGAATCAGCATCAGGTATTTGGGATTTTATGTCATGACCCTTGTTGTTGTTGATATGGTTTTTTGGCGTGCGATTTGTATACCGAATACTGACACCATCTATGTGCGGGTTTATGTCGTGATTTTTGACATAAATTATGGCATAAATCTTTATACAACAGGGCACTGGACGAATATCATTAACAACATTAGGATGGAGGTTTGGATGTCCAGACACATAACAAAAATGAGGCCTTCTTTTTTTGTTATTGGATTAAACAAAAGCTATGGTTTTGTGCTAATAATCATCAATATTTTGTTCTTTACAATATTGTTCAACATTCTGAATTAAAACATTTAAGAGATTTGCTTGTGAACTTTTTAAATTGGCTGTTTAAAATCGACTGTATGCTACTCTGGTCTAAGAAAGAAGTAAAACACACTATCAATGACTAGCCATGCTAAAACTGAGAATATGAATAGGGTCTAATGTTAATACTTATTGAGTGATACCTGTTAGGCCAAGTAAAATTGATTCCTAGTTTCTCGTCCGGATTTTTTGAAAATGAGGAGGAGGGGGTTCCATGTTATTTGATATTTTTCTGATACACAAAAATGCTATTGGGTCAATTTCAACACATTCTTCACAAATTTAATTTCACTTGCACGTGCACTACAGAGGCTCAAAACAAGGTGTAATTGCATCACATTAATGGTTTTTGGTATCTCATTGTCTAAATGTCCTCATATTCTTATTTATATCACTTCAGAACAAAAATATCAAATAACAAAACAATTGAGGCGGTCCGAAAAAAGGGAGGAGGGGACGAGAAACTAGAAATTATTTTTATTTGGCCTTATATATGTTACTTTGATATTTATTTACCTTATTCAACTCTAGCCAATAAAGGTTCAAATGTGAGGGAGAAAACACTACTCTACATGCTACAACATTGTTGATTTTAATTGTACAAAAGTACTTTTTTTCACATCTATGGTCTATATGAATGTCAATTTAAAATAACCCTTTTCTCTCTTCTGTTTTGTCAAATTTCAGGGGAAGCTCATCAGGGGACACAAAAGCTTTCCGTAGTGCTTATGGGAAGCTTGGCGAGATGCGTTCCAAACTAAAGTCATCGGTGCCGGTAGTTGCAATGACTGCAACTGCTACAAGCGAAGTGCTGCAAAGTGTGGCAGATAGCCTTGGGCTGAGGAATTACGTCTTGCTGAGTAGGTCTCCAGAGAGGAGCAACATCAAGCATGTAGTAATTCAGTCAAAGACGAAGGACTTTGACAAGACTTTCAACTGGATGGTAGAGGAGGTGCAGAAGAATGGCATCGACATGGAGCGGACAATTATATATTGCCAATCCAGGAAAGTTGTAAGCAACTTGTTTGCCATGTTCATGGACTTACTTCCCTCTAGCCAGGGGAATTTGTACAAATGTATCACACCAACACTGAGTCTGACGTGCAAGAGCAGATAATCAACAGTGCATATGGCATGGGAGTGGACCTGAAGTAAGTTTATCGCACAATCATCTGCGGCCGCACATCCGACTTGGATGATTACATGCAAATGAGTGGGCGAATTGGCCGTGATGGAAAACCAAGTGTGGCTGTCACCTTGCAATATCCTGGAGACAATGCAGGGAGAGGTATGAGCAGCAGTATGAAAGACTTTCTAGGGGGAAAAGAATGCAGGCGAGCCATGGAAGGAGGCAAGTTGTGATTACGTTTAGTTGACTCGTATTTATCCCTGAGTTCCTGGCAAAGCTCAATTGACTTGTGCACATTTCGAACTTTTGTCACGCATCTGTCGCAAATAGTCGGAAGAATTAGACGAAATATCTCCGAATATTTCCTGTAATTGTTCTTGAAATCCCGCTCTAGCAACCTTCACAGACTTTATCCTTACATAATTTTTGCAAGTTACCAGTTGCGAGTCACAAACAATGCACCATCTCAAGGAATTTGTAGCCATTTTAAGGAGTTGGGAGTTGAACAAAACACAAACAAAGCATGCGAAACTTTTCTCCAATCCAAACTCCACGTGAAACCTGCATTGTTTGTGTGCACTAATGCTCAAACCCATAGCTCAAACCGCCCGACGGCGCAGCGGCGTGAGCACTGATTTTCCGGGAAACCTCTATGAATATTCATTTAGCTACATGTACTTGCGTAATAATATGCATGCGAGGGGCGTTTGTAACCTGGGGTCAGATAAAGGTCACTGCCTCATCGTTCGTCTCGCTGCCGAGATGACCTGGACGATTTTTTTCGGGGAAAGTGAATCACTGGGGTTAGTGAATCACTGGAGTAAGTGAGAGCGGTCAGAGAGATCGAGAGTGGTAAGATGATTGTGCCATCTGTTGGTTATGTGAATTGGGGTTGCGCATCAATAAAAATCGTCCAGGACATGGACTAGAGGGACAACAGCCCGTACTTCAAGGAGTTATTAATACTTTCATAGAGAAGTGCTTGATTTTAATTGATTGGACTGTGACTTTTATAGTTTAATGACTGATAATCATTAGTTTATAATTTAGTACTTTGGATTTGGAACCCCAACACTTCCTTTTGTTACACTGTTTATTCCAGAACCGGTAAGTGAAACCATTTCTTTTATTGTTCCACCGGCGAAAGGGAGAGTGAGAGTGGATAAATTTAGTGACTGTTAACTTGTGAACTTGTTATTGAGTAGAGTGATTTTAACGTAATTTTTGTTTTGTTTTGTTTTTGGCATTGTGTAATTAAGGCATACCTTGCTTGATTATATTGACACTTGATATTTTGGGAATTTTTTTTATACACAAATACTCTTATATCACTTGCCCTAATTGCCCCAACAGTTGCTCCTACATACATGTAATCATGACGTCGACCCAAACTACCACTAACACCCAACAAACCCTCCGTCAGACTGACTTCTTCCCATCCCGATTTTCGGGAGACCGACTCGACCGTGATGGCGTGACCGCTCACTTCATGACCTTTCATGACTACTTAGACGCGCAAAATATTGACTAAGACATGACCGAAAACTTGACTACTATAATAAGTTCATTTAAACGGACCCTCCAAGGTCAAGCACGACTTTGGACTGACGGTTTGACATTCACAGACTTCGACGACCTCAAAAGCTCATTTGTGAGACGGTTTAGCCCTGTAGAGGAAGTGGAGGATGGAAAGCCGAAAGGAGAGGAGATATCTTCGGATAATGAAAAACCTGAATTCTCAGACTACATCACTAAAACTTCAGAGTCATCTTCAAACTACCAGAGCACACCCCAGAAACCACGCAAAAAGCTGAGTGTGCAAATCGTTAAGTGTGTTGTTATTACATTCTATTTCTGTTATAACATTGAGTACAAAGCAGAAACAGTCTACCCATTTAGCCCATTTTCTACAATTGTATCACACATCTTGCCAACTTATTTTCCAGTTCTTATGATATATAAAAGTGGAGAAAATAACTTATTTCAAAGTGACTATGTTTTCAAATTTGATATGTTTTCTTGTCAATTCAGCCGTGTTGGAAGATCCACTGCAGTGGCAGTGACACCTGGTATGAGTGTTTCTCCTCATGACGAAGCGATGTACATTGTGTTTGAGGGAAACCTGATGGACCTCTTCAGACTTTGCCGGGATTGCCCGTCAGGCAACGTTAGCATTAGCAGAAGAGAAATGGGGACCTTGGTCATTGTGACTACTGAGTGTTATACTTGCGGGAAGACGTGGAAGTGGGAAAGCCAGCCTTACTTTCACAGAACAACTGCAGGAAATGTGCTGCTTTCCGCAGCAAACCCTATTTGCAGGAGGGAGCTGGACTAAGATTGAACACATCTTAAGCAACCTTCAGGTAGCCCGCATCGCGGAGAAAATAACTTATTTCAAAGTGACTATGTTTTCTTGTCAATTCAGCCATGTTGGAAGATCCACTGCAGTGGCAGTGACACCTGGTATGAGTGTTTCTCCTCATGACGAAGCGATGTACATTGTGTTTGAGGGAAACCTGATGGACCTCTTCAGACTTTGCTGGGATTGCCCATCAGGCAACGTTAGCATTAGCAGGAGAGAAATGGGGACCTTGGTCATTGTGACTACTGAATGTTATACTTGCGGGAAGACGTGGAAGTGGGAGAGCCAGCCTTACTTTCACAGAACACCTGCAGGAAATGTGCTGCTTTCCGCAGCAAACCCTATTTGCAGGAGGGAGCTGGACTAAGATTGAACACATCTTAAGCAACCTTCAGGTAGCCCGCATCGCAGAGCAGACTTTTAATGGGATTCAGAAAAGCATCCTCCAGCCAGCGATTGAAAAGGAAATTCACAAATTGAAAGTGTGGAGGATATACATGGATAAGATGTGGCAGTGACTTCACAGAGACAAAATGTTGTCTAGCCATGGTTGAACACCTTCAATCCGTTTGACAAAATAACCATAATCTAAAAGTTGCCTAGCGTTCTAACCTTGATGGTCATACTATTGAAGACTTTGAACATTGAAGAGAATAGAGTTTAAAATACATTGGTGAGGACACTTTAAGAAAGAGACATTGGGAGATAATCATTTTATAGGATAATTACAGCGACAAAACAAGACTCTATCGGAGTATCACCAAGCTACAGACAGACAGTTTGTCTGAATAACTATGATCTTACGGTTGCCTAGCATTTTAACCTTGATGGTCATACTATTGAAGACTTTAAAGAGTGTTGAGTTTCCAAGTGGAGTAAAAAAAAAAATTTGAATAATGAAACATGGGGGAAAGAATCATTTTCCATGTAGGATTCTTACAGCTCACAAAATCAAACTACTGTACTTCAGTGTACTGCAAACCTACTGACAGTCAAGCTAAAGACATTAATTGTATGCAGTCATATGCTGAAATACAGCTACATGTAAGATACAGCCCTGCACTACTGCCATGAGAGTCCAAACTTAAAAGCATGTAAAAGTTCTATTAAAAAAAAAAATCTCATAACGTGGAGATGAGGCGAAGGAAATGGATAAGAATGTGTGACAAAATAAAAAGATACACAGACGAGGGAGGAAAAGAACTAGAGTGGTGGCAGAAAATAACAAACCAATTTTAGATCAAAAATTAAGAAGCCAGATCTGAAGACCAAATATATTGGAGGCAACATTCCAAAATCAGAGAACGAGTCGCCAGCTTCGGAACGCGAATATACCCCATGTTCCAATGTGCAGAACCTCGAGATTCCACAAATCTGTGATCCCTTCCATTGTTAAAGGTGATTTAAAGTGCACCAACCCTGCCCTATGCATAGATATTAATGAAGGGGAAGGGGCAATGGCTTAAGGGCAAAATAGTGACAGCATATACATGTGTAAATACATTGGAGCAGAGAACAAAGCTCAAAAAGAGCTCTGAATAAAAAAAAACAACATAGAAATCATCCTCAAGAGGATCTCCTTTTCCGAAAAAAAACTCACCAAGATGAGATCCTGTGCACATTTAAGTAGTTTAAGCAATAAATGCTGGTCATGGTATTATACAAAAACACAAATACAAAACTTTTCAATCTCTTAACAATGAACCTGTATAGCCCTTGCATCATGGGCAAGAAAACAAAACTTGTCCATGAAAGGGTAAATTCTATTGTCTACAAAATATCTGTTTCATCTGAATAATACTGACCTTTCTAGTGAAAACATTTACCAATGTAAATGCTACCTCTTTCATGATTAAAAACATTATAAATACCTCAAGTATTGCATTATTTCACAGTAAACAGATACCACACTCTAGTAAAAAATAAATTACTGAAAAAAATAAATATTTTTTAATTTGGTTTCGTTACTATCATTACAAGCTCTTTCTTATTTTTCATACTTCACTTCATACATTTACTGTACACTGCCTCCATGAAGCAGTAGCTACTTTACCCTATTCATGTAGTAGCAATAGTAGTACTATTTAACTTCTATTCCTAAGACCATTTCAGACATGCAGCATATACCTCGAGGGTTTTGCTGAGTATTCTCTAGGTCAGTACTCTATGGGTTAGTACTAAATTATACATATTCTGCATATACTACTTTGGTTGTCTTTGTAGTATTGCTACAGATCCTCTTTCTTTAACCCATTAGAGGCATGTAACTGCCACACCAGTGGGTCTGAAACTGAGTATTTTCCGGCTCGATATTCAAGGGATTAATAATTTCCCAAAACGTGTATTACCATATGATTATTCCCTTCTTCAGTTACTATGTATTAGTACTCTACCGCTTCAGGTCCTCTTTCCTTTTCCGACCGGATACATGTAAAATGCATCTGTTTTGAAAAAGAGCACTTGCACACCCAATTTTCGATGGGTTAATGGTTGATTAAATATGTGTTATATGTAATACAGTACTTCTTCAGGAACCTAATGGACACTCGTACCATGCCTTTTCAATAGGTTTCGAAGCAGAGCATCATCAACCTTGGTTTGCAATGGGTTAGTATGCTACAAATACCGTTATAGCCTTTTACGGTCACTGCGCTTGACCTCAAGTTCCCTCTCAGACGTCGTTATACATGTAGGAGTAGGGTAACCTTGCCTGCGTGGCACTCTGCTTTCTTCCATCCTCCATCCTCTTCTGAGCCCTGCCAGATGTTCTTGCCTCCTTAATGTAGGGCTCATACTTGTTGTAGAGGGCTCTCGATATCACCACAGTATCTCCTGCAAATGGAAGTAATATGAACATGAATATCAACAGCAAAGAGTATTTATACAGTGTAGCATAGTTTTCCCCAGGGCAAGGCTTTTGTAAGGTCATTTCATTTCATTTCATTTATTTCCATAATAACAGCAAATAATTTACAAAGACTTTCAGTTTACAAAAAATTCATTGTGAGCATAGTAAAACCATTAAGAATGAAATCTGGCACATAAATTCTGTTTCAAAGCAAAATGAAATTTACGTTGTAATTAGTATAAGTAAATAAATGCTAGCTGTATTGTGGAGGAAACCTTGGAATGCAAAGCTTGTAATTCAGGTTCCCTGTAAGGTCCATACGACTTGCTCACCCTGTCGTCCCCACACCCCCTTCCCCACACAAATGTCTACCATGGAAGATCTAGGAGATGTAAAAACAAAAAAATAGAGCATAAATCCTTACCTCTTTTAATGAGTTAGATTTAAGTTATACAATTGATTTGCATAATTCATAAACAAGAACAGTTAAATTAATCTTCTGTTAGAAAGGACTTGACAAATTTTTTATCCAGAGAAAGGTAATGCATTCTAAATACACTTGAATTTGCTACAAGTTGTTGTTTACCATATGTTCATCACATTATCTTCATTTCTCAAATTTGATCAGATCTTACAATTTCTACCATATCAGATTCTGATTATGATGTATTTATATAATATTGAATGGCCTTGAGTGGGATACAAGGGTACATTGCACAAGCTATGAGCATATTTCACGGGTTGGCACAATGAGTGAAATATTTCCAAAGCGAGTGCGATATACCCTTGTGTCCCACAAAAGAAAAGCCATTCAATATTATTATTAATTGTATGAAACCTAGTTCCTCAATTTTCACCATTATATGTCCTTATGTTGTTGTAATGACTTCAACATAAAACACAGGAAGAAACCATAATTTATCCTTACCCAAGCATCTTGCAAGGGGTGCGCGCATATATTTAAATGCGTATTCAGTTTTTTACACGTTCACGCACCCAAACCACGAGATACAGAAAAATTACTGTACGGTCATACAAGTACTTTTACACAAACCATGAGATATTGACAAATTACTGCACGGTCATACAAGTACTTTTACACAAACCATGAGATATTGAAAAATAACTGCACGGTCATACAAGTACTATTACACAAACCATGAGATATTGAAAAATTACTGCACAGTCATACAAGTACTTTTACACACTATGAGATATAAAATTACTGCACGATCTTCCGGATACTTCAGAGCAAACCACGAGACACGCTAATTTCTCTGGTTGCCTGAAAACCCTTCATACAAAGAATAATTCATCGTAAATAGTCCATTTTCATCATTTCCACCTAAAAAGTGCAAAAGATCGTTGAATTTGAGTTTTCATGCTGTTATTTGATTGCAAATGTGCTTACCAACAGGTTCAGTGGGAAATTTCTCTGTGCTGTAAGTCCATTCAGTCTCCAGGATGAAGGATCTCATGTTGAACTTGCCTTGGTCAAAAGGTACATGGAGTTCTATGCATCCATCCAGGAATTGAACAAAGAGTTGCCAGCGATTATGATAATACCTGCAATAGACCAGTCAACAAAATACTTAGTTCACAGGAGCTCTGTAGGGATTGTCCGCAGTAAAAATCATATTTCTGTAGGAAATATTTCATCTATTTCTGTTTTTCACCAGAAGAGTGGTAGTTTTTGACTGGGGGGGGATGTGGGGATGTGGGTACTTGCCGCTCTAATGAGTTGCTTGTTTGCAAAAAAATCCATGAGCATGGGGTATGACTTTGTGTTAGAAAATCCCTAAAAAAAGGCCTCACTTTTAGATCTTAGTCTTAAACATGGATGGCTATTTTCTTCAGAAAAATACCTCATCCATATTCTTCCTACAGTGCAAATCACAGATGAAAAAAAAAAAAAACCTGAAATCATTTTCGCTTTTCTACCGAAGTCCCCAATAATGGGTACCCTTTTCTGCCAAAATGATAAAAATTGCTATGAGTCTTCAGTTGCACACCACAGTGCAAACCAAATCTCAGTACAATTTGATTTGGATATACTTTGATAATTTTGATACAATACTGGAAAAGGTTTCCAAGTGTATTTTAAATGAAAGTATGAAGAAGATAGGGACATACTGCTTACTAAATTGGATATTAAAGTTATACCTTTACAATCTAGTCCTGTCTAAATCTTTCATTAGTTTCTTGGCAACATGTATTGATGTGATCAATGAATTGATTTGGCTTTGTTCACAATCATTCATAAGTTTACAAATTTGTATTTGAGAGTGTAGATGAATGACCATAAACATTCTACAGTGTTATAAAAATGTCTCTCATGAGATGAAGGATTATATGCTTCTACACATACTACTGGTTTACTACAGATGTATAGCAATAAGTAAAACTTACGACCGAAGCAATCCTCCCCACTGCTTATTTGCATAATCTATATGCTGTACCAAGGTAGAAGAAAAGAGAAAATGTGGCTTTATTACAAAGAAGAAAACATAGCACGTTGAAAAAAATATTACAAAGAAAGATGAATTAATCATAAGATATCTTACAATTACATCTCTATTAATTAACACTGTATCATTATCTTTTCTATGGCATTTATCAGAAATTCTTTTATATTAATTTGTCATCAGGGTATTTTTTTTTATGCACAACAAATAATTATGCATCAAATCTGAATCAACCATAGCATATTTCACAATCAAAATTCAGTTAATCAACGTTACATCGAATTAATAGTATTTCTGCCGGATTATCATGTGTTACTATTCACTTTTTATACAGATTCATGACACTACTATCTCATAAACTGTAAAAAATATTTTACTCAAAATTTCCCTTCAACCTTTTGAATACTGAATTTTCTGACTCCCATAGGCTTAATACAGTAGTCATCCCATTCCCATAGTCAATGAGTTAATTCTGTAAACGCTGTTATTTTCGCGCGATTAAATTTTTGCACTGAGCGACCCAAAAACATATTCGCGGGTTCTTAAATTCGTGCTGCACAATTACACGCTCGTATGTACACACACTCTATTTATTAATTTACACACACGCAGTCCATTCAAATGCATACGGCATGCGCAACTACACACACGCGCTCAAAAATGAATTGTACACACATACACATTGTGGTGAAGCGTGCAATTCAACCCGCATAGGAAATCAGGCTAATATTTTCGCGAGTTCTAGAATTCGCGCCCGCATTTACAGTAACTGAATTAGCTACTTACTTCTCCTTGGGGTCCCCAGACAGTGATTTGATTTCTTGCATTGTATTCATACAACTTTTCTTCCTAATGGGGTAAAAATGAAAAGAGGAAATTACAGTCACAATTATGTCTATTATATCTAATAAATATTATACGGTAAATAATGCTGTCATTTTCACATTTCTACAATGACTTTAGCAAGAGAATGCTCAGATAAAGTATTTCGCTGCAAAAAGAAATAATATTGCCCTAACTTCCTACCAAGTTTGGGACATGGATTACAAATGTAATTTTGTGAGACAGGTTTTCAATCAATGTGCCTTTTTTTAAAATTTATCTCTTTACAAATATTGTTTCATGATATACTTTGTGATTCATCAAGCCGTTTTGAATTTCACAAAGAAGGCAAACTATTTTTCGTTAAAAAATAAATTAAATGCAAAATCAAATTAGGACTCATTATATAAACCATATACCACGATGAAGGGAATTTCTTTAATTTTTCTTTCTATTCCTTTAATCTACACATTTGCAGAAGCTACTTAAAACTGCAGTGATTTTTATTCAAAGCATGACAATACACAGGGACTTCATACCTCAGCATTGGTTGCTAGGGACTTTGCATCCTCCAGCCATGTACCTAGCAACCAGTCCTGATGAGAGGAGGTAATGTTATCCATATCAAGTATCAGGTCGTATAGTAGAGTGCCATTAACTCTGTTTGGAAAAAAAAAATGAATGGAAACAAAAATCCTCAATATTATATAATAGAATACATGTACGTGTACAACTATATATACTATTCCCAATACTAACAACAACAAAAACTTTTACCCTACCACATGAATTACTTTGTTATCTTTACAAAGAGTAAGCTGCACATTGTACTGATTTGAACTTCAAAATCTTTTCTATTTGCAGATAATCACTATACCTCTTCAAATATGCACAGTAACATGATATAATTCTGCCTCTATCAAACAAGACATCAGTTATATGTAGACAAGAAGATGAAGTCTTTCTTCATGAAATATGAACAAGGCATCAAAGTTGCCAAGGGTTTTTGTGACTGTTCGATTGAGCAACTGACAAAAACACGCAAAAATCAAGTAACTTTGGTTTAAGAAAGCATATTCATATAATGAACATTGTAACACAGCATAAGAGAAAATTACCTGACAGCTGTGGTATTCTTAGCATGGAAGGACTCCATGATCTTCAGATAAAAGTCAAAGGCCAGGTCCTGTAGAACATTTCTTGTCACATCCACCAGATCATACCTAGATGGAGTATTTTTAAAATCATTATTATCATTACTATAATGATTGAATAATCAAAAATGACTGGAGTAGGCAACTTCAAACAAAGGAGGGGCAAAAAAGTCTGAACAGGACAATGAAGAATGGCTGGTTTCTTTCACACAATCTTGTTGAATAAGACTATTACACAGGCGATGTCATTTTCGAACAAAAATGAAACAAAAATTGTTGCTTTGTTTTAATGATTGTAACAAAAACAGAGAAATCAATTTTGAATATCATTTTCAATTTTCATCAGAATTCACTGCACAAATAAATTATGAGTCAGTGGGAATAAATGTTCAGCTTTTTACTCTCTTTTTACACGAGTCATATTAATAGGTTATCAAACTGAACAGGCTGACTTCATTTATATTTCACCTGGTATGACATTCATTATGTTTGTTTTGATTCTGGCTTCTGATCTCACCTGAACAGAGAACTTGTTCCTAATGTTGTAGATGCTTGGAGTAGCAGATTCCATGCTTTGGCCACTTCAGTATAATCATACCAAATCTATAACATAAACAAAATACACACATATATTAGTGTCAGAGAAATTTCACAAGTCTGGAAGTATAATTAGTGGAGAAAACAAAAAGAAGGAAATGTAAAAGGAAAACCTGAAATCTTCAGCAAGAGAAATATTATTTTTGCTTCAAGATATTTCTTTCCCTCTATCATGTTTTTTATGAGATTTAATGTTTAAAATGACAAAAACATAGCTGCTATTTCTATTGTTTCTGACTCCCTTTTTAAAAATGAAATCTTTGTGAATGAAATTTTCATCCCGTTACAGCGTTTTATTACATTTCACCCAAAAGGCAAATGAATGTAAATAAAGATGAATGAAAGAAGCCTAACCTTAGATGTCATATTATGATTAGGTCTTCTCACAGGTATGGCATACTGGTGATCCTTGTCGATGCCTGTGTTGTTATAGACAGTGGCTTGTAGGATAGCCCAGGCCTTTGCTGCCTCCACGCTGTGCCCGGACTCAGGGGAGTAACGCCTGCTAGAATACTCCTCAATCCTGTAGGAATGGAAGCAAGTGGATGCAGATTATTCGTCAAAACACATCTCATTTACAAGGAATTTTGGGTGATATTCATTATGCTTCAAGATATCTTCAAAACAATTTAACCCCTTTGTGTATGATCTGATTTCGGTATAACATGCATTTTCCATAGACTCAAGGAACAGTTAATTAAAGAAAAAAATTATCAAGAATTAAAAAGTGATCTAGGTTTATGGTAATATGCGACTCGTACTACCCCCTCATGCATATTCATAGTTTTGTTACTTCCAGCTATTTCATTGGTTACAACTCAATTAGAGGCTTATTTGTTTACATTTTTCAAACCGTTAATTAGTTAATCCTTTTAATTTTTGCACGCGGCTCTGCAACAATATGGCGACACGCTTAAATGTGTAACGCGCGCACGTACGTGTACTATACACTGTGCCAGAGCAAAGAGGGTACATTGACAAGAGAATGCACTTGAACAGTCCCTACACACGTATGCGCACTCGCAGAATTAGCAGGGCGCGGCCATTTTTGCAACCTAATTGTCACTATTTCATGTGAACTGCGCGTTAGAAATTCTTTTTTTTCATGCATATTCATATCCCCCTGACCAGCTGTCCAATTAAAAACGTCGATATCAGATTAGATTACTAGCTTCATCAAATCAAGCTTGTTCCAAATATATATACTTTATTATAACTTTTTATCATAAAAATATCCCAAAATGACTTTAAATTGGCCGTGGTATCCACTTTGTTAACAGGCTAAAAATATGCTTTCATAGAACATGATGAGAGAGTGTGAAATGTTTTTTTCATTATTACCGATATTTCTGATGATTTAATAACGGGATTATGCATATCTAATCGTGTCGTCATAAATGACGTGAGTTTGGAAATGCAACAAAAGCAGCATATCATTATTTTCATCGAGACACGGATTAGTGTTATGCCCGTTCCATTGGGGTAGCGTCACACTCCCTTACCGTAGTGCGCGCGTTCCCACATGCAGATTATTGTGTTGTGGACGACTTTGGAGGCATTGACTTGAACTTTAAAAAATACTAAAATTTCACGGAAATGATTTTTGGCGTAATTTCTCGATAACTGATTTCTTTACAATGATTGGATATAGTAATATCCTAACTGTCATAATTATTAGGAATTGATATAAAATCCAACATTTGTTGAGCAAGGTCAGTCAATGAAAAGTGAGTGGCTCGGGCCCTTGACTTTGATGATTGTGTTGTTTGCCTTGATTTAACTTTTAGTGGAATTATTTTTGATTTGTGTTAAAGCCCACAGACAGTCTCGGTAGCAAAAACATACTGGCAAGAAACTTATCTAACATAGTCACATACTATTCTCCTTTTATCATAAGACACATGTACGAGACTATTTAACATTCCATTCACGATTTGGAACAAATTTTAGTGTAATTATCTGTAAGAAAAGGTTGGTAACGGCTTTTCACTGCCTCACGCTAAGACCATATCCACCCGAAGGTTCCCCGCACAATAAACCCAGCGCTTCGCACTATGTGTAGCGTATTCTATAACACACAGCAATCCCCATGTGCGTAATGTGTGTCACCGTTGTTTGAATTTACATCCCCTCTTTTTTGGGCCAGGGATTTTTATTACTTTTCACCTCTCATTCGATAAATATTTCATTTCAGGAGGAAAGAACTTCACAGCATCTTAGTTATGTTAGTACCCTGCTATTTATTAAGTAAAATCAAAGAAATCTCACGAAAAGATTTTGAGAGCTTCCCAAAACTATCTGTTACCTTTAAGGGAAATGGACAGTGTGCCATGGCATTATTGTTGTAGCGATACACAACTCTGAGGAATATTGGAAGATAAAGATTCTATATCTTCTAGCCAAGGCTTGGCCATGGGAGATTGGGGGGGGGGGGGTACCCCCCACATTAAAATATGTGTAAATAGACCCTGTAATATTGATATATATCTAGGTTTATGTGTTGTAACAGAGCCCTTGAAATTCCTTTGAGAAATTGAAATAATTTTCTATTTGACTGGTGGATGTAGATAACCGACAGAAAGGGGTGGGGGACGCGAGATCTGGAAATGTTTATAACAAACAAATAAAAAGGTTATCACATTTTTAAAGACACAAAGGGGCACATTTGTTTGGTTTAGTAAAGAAGGGCTGCAAGGGCCTGTTGTGCACTGCCCCCCCCCCCATTTGTGCAGATTCAAAGGATTTAGTGACTTGATATAAAAGTTTGAGACCATCGTGCAGATTCTGAGATAAATGGGAGAGACTACCCTTAACCTCCCAAGATACTAGGATGCAGCCCACTCTCTTCCATGGAATCTCCAGGATGACAATTTTACAACTTATATTTGGATGGCAATTCTTTGTTGTTGTGTGACTGAATCTCTGTCAAATTTGCGAAAAAGTGTGCATTAAAATACACACTAACACTGGGCCCTGTAACATATGACCAGGGCCCTCTTGCATAAAAAGGTTGCGTTTAATCGCAACTCCAAAAATTAAAGGCAAGTCCCAAATACGCGATCCTCATTGGTTGAAAATCAAGTTGCATTAAATGTTTTGACTTGCGATTAAACGCAACTTTTTATGCCAGAGGGCCCTTGTTTTGTTAATCATATTTTCTGGATCTTCAGATGGGGGGGGGGGGGGGGGGTAGGGGGTACACATCAGTTTATGCCTATGCTGGGTACGCCACTGTAGGAAGATAAGTATACATGCAACCAACACATTCTGTCATCAAACAGGCACAGAATATTCCCACACCTTGCAACATAATTCTTCATTTCTCAACTTTGTGTAACAGGCTAATATCATCTCCACAATCAAAAAGTAAATCACTCAAGTATCAACAGATCCATCAACATAATATGATTTTAAAGTAAAAAAAAAAAATAATAATAATACAAGTAAAGCAAAAATGAGGATTGAGTCCTGTAGAGCTGTTTTATTCTTTAGCACTGCACATTGCTTTCTGCAGATTATTTACACATTTACAAAATAGGAACCAATATTCAAAAGGGAATTAAAAGGTCCGATAATATAAAACCAAATGTAAGGATCAAGAATGGTGAAAATGACTGAGAGGCAAGAATGTTGCATACTAATGAGGAAATGCCAGAGAAGCAATTGTTAATTACATGAACTTACATGTAGTGTAAATTATAAAGCAACGAAATGTACTTGCACATGTATTACTGCTGACACATCTCAAAAGTATTCTACGAAACTGGCATAGAAATAATTTTCTATTTCATGTTAAGAGAATAATTATACCACGCATTTTTCATAATGAGCTGATGTGCAACAACATGTACATGTAAAACTGAAAATATGAATATAATATTCTATATAAGTTTAAAGCTGACACATTTCAAACAAAGTATTTGTCAAACTGGCAAAGACATTTATCATGGCCGGTATTCAGTTCAAAGTGAGCTTTGACTTAGGGTAAAATAGTTATCCAAAAGATTAAAATGAATACCAAAGTTACTTTAAGTATATTATCTCAGCCACAAACTAAGTAAAATACTCTCATTTCCTACTCTGTATTGAATTGAATACAGGCCCAGTGTTATATGAGAGGATACCCACTCTGTTTTAATTAACTGACTATCAGACTTGTAGCAACTTGAAATTTCAAACAAAAAGGTGAGTATTCTCCATACGTGTATGTAACTAACATCTTTTTTCATAGGTTTGCCTTAGTAACTCAAAATGCTATATATTATCAGCATAGTTCATGATCTTATTTAACCTTTTTATTCCTGTGATAGGAAGCTGGGTTGGAGTAAATCCATTGTTCTTTTACAGATCGGAGATGAAGCTGGAGCTCGAATCTTGTTGAGGTGGGCGTGCATGCCTTCTCCTCCCTGCTCCCCCATGAGTGCGAGTCCAGCTCCCCATTGCTCAAACCATGGCACAGTGTGATCTTCCAAAATGTGCATCTTGGGTGTAATCGTCTCTTTAGGGAAGTTACTTCTGAAGAAGTTCCGATACTGCTTGATGGCATTATCAGTGTGTTAATGAAACAAAAGGGGGTAAAGAGAGATAAACTGTTAAAGGAAGCTTTCCCACTGATAAATGTGAAGTTTAAATAATCTTGGAGAAAATGAGCTTTGAAATGTGAAAATCTCCTGGAGTTCATAAAAATTGCTTACCCAGCTTGTCGATCTCTGTTGAAGAGATTGTCACACTGGGCGTAGAGTTTCAGCAATGTGTTGTACTTTCTCGCTGTAACCAGGGCATCATCATGAAGAGCTGGGCATACTTCACTTGTTTTTTGCACAACAGCATCTGTAATCTTGTCAATGTTCTTCTCCTAAGATTAAAAAGAATAATTTGGATGCTTTTATCATAATTCAGTTGAATTGATGACAACATAATACCGACTCTTTTGTTTTCTTTTCAAATATCACAGCTGCCGAGGCAAAAACGGATCTTCAGGTGCTATGATGATATGTGCAGAACCAGAACAACTGGTAGGTTTGCTTAATCTGTACGGTCAGGATAAGGTAGTTGAACCAGTTAGGCAATGAAGGGGGCAGTTGTTTTGTTGTGTACTTGATGTATGATAATTGAGTTTCAGAAGGGCTTAGAGGGCATGGGCCAGTTGTACCTAGCCTAAATCCGCAACTAGTTAACTACTTTAATATCCCGATCAATCAGGTTAGTTTTGTTTTCATCATTCAAAAATCTGTAACAAAAATAATTTATCACATAAACATCTGTTAAAGTTGGAGAAACCTCACACTAAAATGAAGAATGATCATACTCTTCTCTGACATTAATGATTTTACCATTTGACTGAAATTTGCATAATCAGTATGTTGCCTCCATTACAGCAATTTCATGGAAGCTCTGAAATACACTGCAAAGTGTTTTGAGATAAAGGTATTCAGTTTGTGTGATTTCTATTGCTCAATTCTACCAATTTTTGGGGTATAGATAAACCATTTGATATAAGTCTGTGGACATGTTCATAACAATTAGTTCATCCTAGCTAAATAACTACCCATTTGAAATTACTTTTAGGTGTGCCCACCTGGCCTACATTTCTCCCTTGGAATTTTCAACAAGCATTTTAAGAGCTTGGAATGTGCTTGCCATGACCTGGACCTTAAGGCTGCTTCCCTTCCACTTGCAGCACCCAACTCACAACTGGAGACTGCAGCACAAAAGCATCAGCTTGTACAAGAAATTGAAGAGAAGGAAGAGGAGAGGAAAGACATCCTCGATCAGCACATGTACCTGTCAATGATGTTTTGTGATTCCCAACCAGCTGCTCTGTTACTGGAAACTGCGGAGGAGAAAAAGAAGGAGATCTCAAAACTGGTAATTATGTTCAAGCATTATTGTCACAAAGTATTTAACAATGAGCATCAACTAGCTTTTACTTATATACATGGTATGAAATAAACACAAAACATTACTAATAATAGGTTGTATGCTTTCTTTAACAGGAAGAACAATTGAAGAAAATACCTGACCTGAAAGTAGGAGAAGGACCAATCGCCCAGGTCTTAGATGAAGTGCTGAAAGGATTTAACGTGCAACGGCAGGCGTTCCATGGGAAGAGCTTTGTGGGTAACCACGTGCACAGAAGTCTAAACGTAGCTTGATTATTTAATTAATGAGGATGAAAAATCATTAGATGAACATTAAAAAAGATTGCCTAAGGCTATGTTAATCACAGCATATCATTTTTTATTATAGTTCTCTTTCTAAAGTCGAAAGTTCACGTTCCTTATGCTAATTTGAATTTCTGAGACTTTGCTTCAAGCTTTGGAATCATTGAAAGATAAAAGCACTTAATAATTTTTTTTTGTATCTGTCCATCTTAAATTTCAATCTAACTATGCACACAGATAAAGGGCATACATATAAAAGTGTTGTTGAAATTAAAGATACATGTATTTATAAACATGGAAATGAACAAATGCCATGCTCTTCATCAGCAGCCAGGACATGGCAATACATACCTTGTGCTTCTAATCTGTTTCTGAATTAAACTGAGGTGGCCTGATGACGTTGTATGCTTCTTTAGCACGTTCGAACATCTATACATGGCAAGTGACCGCTTGAGAGTCTCCAGCGTCCTCTCCTGCTGTCGGCCTCTGCTGGACAGTGGAAGGGCCATCTCTGCTTTGGTGGCAGTGCAGTAGAGACAGCAGTGTCTTCCTGATAAGAGATACATAACAGAAATGTTGGGTTTTTGCATCAGACACAGCCTTCCTTACGTGCTAGATGAATGTAATAAAATGTTTTAAGAATGGATACACTTCTGAATGTAATTTAACATACATACCACTTGGTCCAGAGAGGCCATACATCCTGCACAGGTATCGTAGTCGCCAAAGAAGAAGCATCGGACTGGCCTACCTCTTTATGAAAAGAGGAAGAAATGGAAGAAAAAAACAACAGACATAAATGTAATGCATCATTCTAGTGCTCTTGTAAGTTATGGTATTTGAATACAAAATTTCTTTGATATATGAGAATCTGTTAAAGCCACAATAATTCATGAATACTGTTACAAGTATTTACCTCCAACTTGCTTTCTGCAGGGCATGAATCTGGGCGACAAGAGTTGACAGGGTGACATCTAGATTAAAAGGTGTATCCTTTGCTGGGAAAAGTCCAATAACGTGGGTGGCTCTCAGGCTGTTGGGGTGGTGAAGATTGGCGACCTGCAGCATAAGTTTGAAGGTATCTCCACCCTTATCGCCACCAATCTTAACCCAAACCTCCTCCATCTTGCCGTCATAGAAGTTGAGCTCACCAAGCCTGTAAAGGATATAAAGAGTATTTGAATTACATTAATACATTTGTTTCAATTTCCAGTGGTATTAATCTGATTTGAACTCAGGTTAAATGATATGAACTTACTCTCTGTATTCCTCCAGCAGCTTGATCACCTTTTCCTCCAGGTGAATGATGGATATGAAAGAGGTCATCTTTACAATGCAAGTGGAGTCATTCCAATGCTGCAACGGAAGAAATGTACCCTGCAGGTTGTCCTGGATGATGGCCTTCTGCAAGAGTCCGACTGCCTTCTCCCCAGCAGAGGTCACATTCCTTTGAAGAAGCCAGCTAAAAGAGAGAGAGAGAGAAAGAAAAAGAAATTCGTTGTCATGTCATTACATAATTAAGTTACATGTTTGATGATCTCACTTGTTTCTTTTTTCATTAGCATTATTAAGTAACCACAGTGTTCATCCTTACCTTTTTAGTTCTGCTAGCTTTCTCCAGGATATTCCCATCATGGACTTGAGATCATTAATATCTTGGGAGTCTAAATACAGCTTGCATTCTTTCACTACCTCCGGCTCCTGCTCCTCCTCCTCCTCTTCCATGTTCACCAATCGGTACACATCTTTCATATCCTTCTCTCTTTTAGACCTTGTCTTTGAACGTGTCTGCGATGTTGGTTTGCGGGGAAGTGAAATTTTGCGTGTGCATACGTCCTTCAGTTAAAGAATGTGGACAAATATTATTTTCATTGATGGAAGAGCAACAAAAGATCAATGTAGGAAGTATATAAATTTATCTGCATGCATATCTGGATAATAGCTGGAAAATCATTCTATACATAATACTTACTGAGATGTTGACAAGAATGATAATGATGATATAAATGATTGTAATGGTAATTACAATTACCATTACAATCATTTATATTATCATTATCGTAATGGTAATTAAAATTATATCAAATGTAAATAAGCATTTGTATTAAAACATGCCCCTGACCTCTGCTTTCTTAGAAATAACTGTAATAACCTTTCTTTTCACAAGGCATAAAGCATCAGCCTAACTGACATTCATACCCTGAATCTCCTGATTGGAATTGTTCATTTTAATACATTCATAATCCATTTTAAGTATGCATGTTATTTAATGTATCTCTCACTATATTTGTTTAGGGGTGGGGTGGCACAATGTAAAAATAGAATTATGTAATTCATTCAAAACTAATTAATCTGTGATAGAATAATCTTAAGTCTCATCACAAAAAACAACTTACAATTTATGAGAGAGAAATAAAATGTTTCATACCTGTGCTGCATTTTCCCCTTTTAGGATGACAGTGGCTCCATCACCTGACCCCACAAGCTTTTCTTTGATAACCAAGTTAGCTATTTTTTCTCCTTCTGTGGGTGTGAGACTGTTTGTCAGCTGTGCATTTGATGTGTATGTATGATCATGAAGTGAAACTGTGGAATATGTACATGTGTGTTCAGCTAAGCCCGTACTTGGAACGGGACATGAACAATTCTTGCATGTAAGTGTGAACTTATCCATGTCGATAGGGAGTTGGATACTCGAAGTGTTTTCTTTGACTGTCGGACAGGGCTTTGGCATAACCGGGCCCCTTTTCACCTTTTCCTTTTTTTTAGGGCGGCCACCTTTCTCTAAATTTGACACATGCTCACAAATTTGACATCTCCCAACTCTAGGATGTTTAGCCCATTGTTTAACATCCTTTCAGGACAGGAATTATTTAAGCACTAAATTGATCACATTTTGTTTCTTCAAATTGGCAACAATAATATTTTTCTTTTAGTGCTACATGGTTCTAATAAGGTGTAATGTCTTTGAAAATAATACACATGGTTAGGAATTTTGTCGAAAAGTTGAAAAAATTGCCAATTCTGAAAAAAAATAAGGATTTTGAATCTCTCAATGTGTTGCCAATTTAAGGATTTTAAAACTTATTCTCCTATTCAAAATTCCTGGCATCAAACGCAATATGGTAATGCAACAAAAATGGACATAGTGTGTGCAGAAATTTTTGCTCTTTCTACTCATGTATCTGGTATATTTTTTAGAGCTCTGAATAAAAAGTTATTGAGCCAAACCACAAAATTTGGTCAATTGTCTCGAATGGGTTAACATCCTCTCTTGGGTACTGATTATGTATCACTATTTTGCAGTAACAATCGTGACACATAGATGTGGGATGGATTTCACCTTGGTCATTTCCCAAGTTTATTCCTGAAACAGAATTTAATACATCTGCATATCCAAGACAGGGGTGTGACTTTTTACATTTCATAAGCCTCTTGCCACAAACTCTGCACAAACTGGCTAAACCCTGTGCATGCAGGGTCAACCCAGTGCAGCTGGCATGGGCACTACCATTTGTTTGTGTACTGCCAATGGCAGACATGCCTCAGATCACAGTAGCATAAAAAAAAATCTAGCGAATGAGACTTGTAAAAGTAAATGAGAAAGTTACAGATAATGAATGAAATTACACAGAAAACACAAAGAGCACCAACAGAAAACCGTCTGTTTTTTTTTTTAAATGGGTGTGAATTGGGTCTGAAAATGAAATGGGATTCTGTATCAAAATAACTGTAAAATACTAACTCAGTCACACATGTACACGCAGGGGTAGGGAAGAGGGTTGTTTTGTGCAATAAATTAGCTTTATAGCCGGCCTGTAATGTTTCAGACGGGAGATGGCACTTTCACTTTTCTTATTTGACATTGTCTCATGATCTTGACCTAGTTTGATTTCATAATTCCCGCGAAAGGAGGGGCCTCGTCTTTTGTTTACCTTAGCGATCGCGTCGCGAAAATTTAAATCACCCGAAAATTCACAGCGCCAGCTTACGGTCAAGGTGCGCGCAGTTGGGGAAATATGTCAGCGCCCAGCTAATGCCAGGGATTGCGTAGCTAACAGCTTACGTGCGCATACGTGTACGTAGTATAACACACACATGTGAATGCATATATACGATATGCACAATAATTTTTTTTTTTCTTCCGAACGTAAATCGTACTGTTCCGATTTTTCACCCTTTTTTGAGGAAAAAATCAAAACGAATACGACAAAATCGGACGAGTTGGCAGGTATGTCAAGCCCGAGTTATCTCCAGCTTAGTATACAACGGGTTAAACTAGTTGGCTTATCACTACAGATCATAAACAGATCATCACTACAGATAATGTATTTTACAAAATAATGAAGTAAAAATGCATGAAACAAAATTTTGTCCTCTTTATAGAAAAGCTAGATAAAGCCTCTGTTAATAAAGTAAGATTTACACTGATGAGTAACATGTTAACATTTATATACATAAATTCACAAACCTCCTCCTTTCAATTAAAAAAAAAGGGTAAAAAAGTGTAAACAGTTCTCATATTATACATGCACAGGGGTCATACCTGTATACTTTAACTATAATTTCACATTCTGTTATGGCTGTTATCAATCAGCTGAATATGCACTTACCATTTTGAGACATCTGTGCTCTCTGACCTCCATGTCATATCAGTCAGGAAGTTGTACATGACATAATTTTGAAGGATGCCCTCTGGTGTTAATCCCATGCCGATCATGGTGGAGCTGTTGAATGTTCTGGCTTCAAATGGAAACTGCAATCAAAGATAATCATATATGTTTCAAGTGATTGATCATGATACAGCCAGTCTATTACCCAATTCCCAAATAACCTGAGTACAGCAACTTTTCATAAGCTATAAAACACCCAAGAGATACTAGATTTTTTGAAGCAAGGACATGTGAATTTCTCACATACTAACATGTTTTTTCCAACTCTGCAACTCTGACCAACAATATGGCATTACACTCATTCCAATGCCAGAGAGTCATTTTCAGGATATTGTATAAAAATAACCCAAACAAAACAAGTGAGTCATTATACACTGTCATTAATTAAATAACAATATAAGGTATTTGCCCTTATATCTTCTTCTTCCTTCTTCCTTCCTTCTTCTTCTTCTTCTTCTTCTTCTTCTTCTTCTTCTTCTTCTTCTTCTTCTTCTTCTTCTTCTTCTTCTTCTTCTTCTTCTTCTTCTTCTTCTTCTTCTTCTTCTTCTTCTTCTTCTTCTTCTTCTTCTTCTTCTTCTTCTTCTTCTTCTTTCTTCTTCTTCTTCTTCTTCTTCTTCTTCTTCTTCTTCTTCTTCTTCTTCTTCTTCTTCTTCTTCTTCTTCTTCTTCTTCTTCTTCTTCTTCTTCTTCTTCTTCTTCTTCTTCTTCTTCTTCTTCTTCTTCTTCTTCTTCTTCTTCTTCTTCTTCTTCTTCTTCCTCCTCCTCCTCCTCCTTTTTCTTCCTCTTCCTCTTCTTCTTCTTCTTCTTCTTCTTGCTCAAGTTCTACAAGCCCTACCTACAAATATCCTACGTGTATTTTTCAATAATGCCATCATTTCACTGACACCATGGTATATGGAAAGAGGTTACCTACTTGGTTGACAGCATCCAGCTTCCCATAGAGACCAGTGTTTCCTCCAAAGTTGTGAAGCATACACCATATGAAAGGTTGACCGTAGAAGGACTCGGTGGCGTTGTATATCGGACGAGCCTCTGCAAAGAGATCCAGGACTATCATACGACCCTGCAAATTTAACAAAAATTAATAAAACAATGAACAATGAAAAATTAAAATCACTGATAATCTAATGCCAATGCAAAGCGTCTAAAAGTCAAAAGCCAATCAAGAAAACAAAAATTTATCACCCATGCATAAAGTATCAGAACATAATATCAATTTGCTAACAATGTAAAATCAAACACTAATAAATGAAGCACTGTAAAGTAAAGCACCAATTGAGACATAGAATACTGGAACAATATTATCATTTCTATGAAATACAAATCGAACACCTGTGCATAAAACACTTCAGCCTACTAATACTAATACATCAATATTAAGCAGTAATGAAAACAAGTGAATGAGTAAATTACGCAATGCGTAATAACTGTCCCCGCCGGAAGTGCAGATCTGTGGAAATTAACTAGCCTGAACCTTAAAACTTCAGTGAAAAATTTTAGTGAATAAAATAATAATGTTACTGCATGCAAAAGAAGAGAATACCAACAATGCATGTATACAACTGAAATATAAAACATGAAAACATTATGAACCTTCAGCCATTTTGAATAAATTTGCATAAATTTGCATGAATAATGAATTTCAAAATTCTGTGTAGAAGTTTGGAAGCCCCCACCCAGCCCTATCAGATAAAACAATCGGAATCAAAATCCGATGTGAAATAGAGGAGAAGTAGCATTTTTCTTCAATTTTGAATAAATTTGCATAAATTTGCATAATTAATGAATTTCAAAATTCTGTGTAGAAGTTTGGAAGCCCCCACCCAGCCCTATCAGATAAAACAATCGGAATCAAAATCCAATGTGAAATAGAGGAGAAGTAGCATTTTTCGTCAATTTTGAATAAATTTGCATAAATTTGCATAATTAATGAATTTCAAAATTCTGTGTAGAAGTTTGGAAGCCCCCACCCAGCCCTATCACATAAAACAATCGGAATCAAAATCCGATGTGAAATAGAGAAGTAGCATTTTTCGTCAATTTTGAATAAATTTGCATAAATTTGCATAATTAATGAATTTCAAAATTCTGTGTAGAAGTTTGGAAGCCCCCACCCAGCCCTATCACATAAAACAATCGGAATCAAAATCCGATGTGAAATAGAGGAGAAGTAGCATTTTTCGTCAATTTTGAATAAATTTGCATAAATTTGCATAATTAATGAATTTCAAAATTCTGTGTAGAAGTTTGGAAGCCCCCACCCAGCCCTATCAGATAAAACAATCAGAATCAAAATCGGCCAAGAAATGACGGAGAAGTAGCATTTTCTAACATTTGAGCACACACGGACAGATGGACGGACGGACGGACGGACGGACGGACACACGCACACACGAACGGAGCCCGTTTCATAGTCCCCTCGCGAACTTCGTTCGGCGGGGACAATTAAATACCAAAGCAAAAACAGTAGAAATTTAACAGAGGACTGAACTACTGGTAAATTTCTGACCAATGCATTAAAAAAAAGACTAAAAAATTCCACCCTCGTAGGAAATGAATATTGTTCAAGTACTTGAATTTGGTGATTTTCGTTCCTTTTAAATCTATTCAATCTAAGGTCACTTTTATATCTGAACCAGTTTTCTCATAACTACCTAACACAGTCCAGTGAACAAACAAGTTAGTTATGTGTCAACACTAAAACAGAATTATATATTTTTGTTATTGACTATCTTTCTAGTAGGCTTATGCTGAGGGTTTGTTAGTTTCAAATACTTGAAATAGGCCCGAGTCATCACGGGTTTTTCAAAACCCGGGTTTGACTCGAAAATTTCGGGCGGGGACCGGGTACCCGAACGGGAATTCCCCACAACAGAAAATTTGAGTGTATGTAGTGACGGGAGTAAAGGTAAAATTGCTAAACTAAAATGCAGCGTAGAGGACAGTTACTGAATCCAAATCGATAAAACAATGCTTTTCCCAAGATAAATAACACTTCGGAATAAAAATAAAACATTAAGAAGTACAGCCAAAGGTCTCTTCGTGCCCTAAAATTGAGGGCTGAAAGAGGAAATCAAGCTTCGTGGTACCGTGCACGTTCAGAAATGAAGTCCGAATGTGAGTCACCTGTGCCCAGTGCGCACGAATACAGCCCTAGACCGTAATACACACAGACGAGGGTCGAAAATAACTTACGTGATCGGATCAAAGTAAGCTTTAAAACAACTAAAAATACCACGTAAGCGACAACAAAAATACAAAATTACCGTAAAACAATTCTTTTCTTTGGCAAAAAATAGTATGGGTATCCATAATATCTTAAAGAAAAAAAGATGTTGAAGGATTACGAGTGCACTTCATATCGAGATTGGGCAGCCATATTTGACATTGTTCTGCTTAGCAAGACCGCAGATGGCAGCAGAGAGGAACAATAGTGGCCGATCACCTGATCTAGTGCCCACATTTATTTTCCTCTCTGCTGCCATCTGCGGTCTTGCTAAGCAGAACAATGTCAAATGTGGCTGCCTAATCTCAATAAGAAGTGCACTCGTAATCCTCCAACATCTTTTTTTCTTTGAGATATTATGGATACCCATACTTTTTTTTTCCAAAGAAAAGAATTGTTTTACGGTAATTTTGAATTTTTGTTGTCGCTTACATGGTATTTCTAGTTGTTTTCAAGCTTACTTTGACACAATAATGTCAGTTATATTCGACCCTCGTCTGTGTGTATTACGGTATGTGGCTGTATTCGAGCGCACTGAGCACCGGTGACTCCCATTCTGACTTCATTTCTGAACGCGCACGGTACCGCCTAGCTTCCTCGCAGCTCTTATTTTGTTTACAGTCACGAAAAGACCTATCGTCGTCTGAAATGATTTCCATTTATTACTGCAGCAAATATAATTGGATTACATTGAAATTCAGTTTGTGAATTGCATGTTTAAAGTTCTAAATTGCAATATATTAGTGCTAAAATTAGTTTGGAAATACCCGAAATCCGAAAATGCAAACCCAGGTTTCAGCATGACGGGCGAAGACCGGGTGGAAAGCCGTTTCGACTCAGGCCTAATTTGAAATAAATATACATCCTGAAAAAGGACGTCCAACTCATAAATATAAAACCGAGGCCGTTTCATAAAACTTGCCATCAATGACAAACTTCCACAAATCTATGACAAATTTGCTCTCAGCCAATCAGATGCAAGTACTTCAGTAGCTTATAACTGTTATTGTAACTTGTTATTGATAGCAAGTTTTGAGTAACAACTACCACAGTTCTATGACAAATTGGCTCTCAGCCAATCAGATGTAAGGATTTCAGTAGCTTATAACAGTTATTGCAACTTGTTATAGATAACAAGTTTTATGAAACAGGGGCCCTGGTGTAATATACTTACAATGGGAACACCATGCAGAAGAGCCTTGATCTGGGTGGGGCCCCAGAAATCACTTCTCTGAAAGAGCCAGCCCTGCATGAGCCACACCCCTTGAGGATCCCCCTCGATGATGCCCTGGTACACCCCCCTGCTGGCTGCTGAGAGGTAAGCTGAATCACTATAATGAGTCAGAGGAGACAAAGCAGGAATGTGAGAAAATGGATCATAACCATACATGCTTTCATACCCTCAGTGCACGTGAAGAGTGACAACATTATTTTCCAACGTGAATTATGTTTTAACACCGAATATATTACAACATTTTGTACATGTACAATGTATGATGCATAGGGATGTGCTAGCCCTTACATGTTGCATAAAACTTACAACATTCAAATTAACACATTCTCTACTGTAGCAAAAAAGTTAAGCAAATTTTAATACATGAAATATCAAAACATTAGGTTGAAGTCCACGCAACTTATTCAAAAGATGAAAGTTTTGGGTTTTTATGTTTTTTTTTATAGACAGAGTGTATGATAAAGATTTATACTGACTTTGATTTAGGTGTGTTCTCATTGAAGGTGTCTGCGCTGTAAATATGGTCAGTACCATTAAACTCCTCAGACATCTATTAAGAGGTAAAGAAAACAGATGAAGAAGATCAGCATAAGCAGACACAATATATTTGTACATGTACAAATATATTGTGTCTGCTTATGCTTATGCTGCGTATGCCAAATACCATGTACGGTATTCGGCAACGTTGACTTTCTCTGCTTTAGTCTACATTTTTATAATATCTTTGACCTACTTCTGCACGTATCACGTGTCAATAATAAGTGGATGTAATCATTCCTTCTCCTACTTTGCTAGAGTGAAATATTAAACCCAATAACATATTTTGCCTGACACACAAAATTTGAACCCATACACATTCCATTTCCATGTTCTTTTTTGACCTATGCCCTCCTAAAAAAAAAAAATAATAATTCTCTTTTTGGTCTAAAAATAATTGAATCTTCTTCCTCCTTTTATTTTCTTACTTCTACGTGTATCTTCCTTCATTTCCTTTGGCTGTTCTTCCCATTTCCTCTTATATTTTCTCCCCTTGTTTTTCATCTCAACATTACATACACGTACCTTTCCTCACAATCTGTTTTTTGCACAAAATGGATATGTTCTATTTTTTTTAAAGAGAACAAAAAATGAAAGAAAAGAAAAAAAATATTTCTGATATCCCTCAAACCCACTGACTTACAGCATCAATAAATGCCTTCCCAACTTGCTTGAACATCGGGTCTTGTGGGTCCAAAAGAGAAGTACTGAAAAAATAAGAGGTATATAATCAAAACTCAATGCACATAAAGAGCAAATAATGAGAATACATTGTACCTGTCAATTGCTTATCTTAAAGCTCATAGACAGTCTCGGAAGCAAAAATCATATTGGCAAGAAACTTATCTGAAATAGTCACATACTATTCTCCTTTTATCATAAGACGCATGTACGAAATTATTTAACATTCCATTCACGATTTCGAACAAATTTTAGTGTAAATATCTGTAAGAAACGCTTGGTAACGGCTTTTCACTGCCTCACGCGCTAAGACCATATCCACCCGAAGTTTCCCCGCACAATAAACCCAGCGCTTCGCACTATGTGTGGCGTATTCTACACACACAGCAATCCTCATGTAAGTAGTGTGTGTGTGGCCGTTGTTTGAATTTACATCCCCTCTTTCTTGGGCCAGGGATTTTTATTACTTTTCACCTCTCATTCGATAAATATTTCACTTGAGGAGGTAAAAACTTCACAGCATCTTAGTTATGTTAGTACCCTGCTGTTTATTAAGTAAAATCAAAGAAATCTCACGAAAAGTTTTTGAGGGCTTCCCAAAACTATCTGATACCTTTAAGGGGCCATACACCTGAGAACAGGTACTGGTATGTTCCTTCTAAAAAGATGCCAATAAAATAACATGAAAAGCTGTAGTTTGAATTTCTCCTGCAAGCTTTCATTACATCAGCAGAGACATACTTTTGTGAAGATGGCAAGTAAATGATATGTTACTGAAGACATGTTTGAATGCACTGAAATATTTGAAATAACATATGCATAAAGTCATCAAATGTTTTCACATTACCAATGGCAAAATCCTATAAACTAAATTTACTCATAGCCTAGCCAACACAATTCAGCAGCATTTTAAATTCATACATACCAGCAGTACTGTTTACCAAAATGTCCCCAGTCTCCAAGTTTAGATATAGATGCATTGGGAAAAACTCTGGGGAGGAGAATAAACAAAACAAAATACTCTTGGTAAAGTGGTCAAATTATAACAAGATGATAATGATAATGATGATACACAGCATTTATATCTCACCATATATCTATTTAAAAAAACAGGTGCAGGTTTGTCAAATGAAGCTAGTATTCATACATCTGCTGAAATGGGCAATATCCATCCCTTGTTGGTAAATATCAACTTAGTAAATATCAATTTTCTTTGTACATTGAAAATAAACATTGAAAATCTTCTATGGATCAAGGCAATAGTGTCACATTATGATCAAGCTGGATGAATCACACAAGAAAGAGAGAGTAAAGTATTTCATATCAACCAAATGTTGAAACTCACCAGCATTAACAAAGGTTAACTACACATAGTTCAAGATATAGAGGTTTGTAACAGATCACAAAAAAGGAGAAAATGGGGCTACTTCTTTGAGGAGACAAAAAGATATAAAACAAGTGAATGAGTAAATTACGCAATGTGTAATAAATGTCCCCGCCGGAAGTGCAGATCTGTGGAAATTAACTAGCCTGAACCTTAAAACTTCAGTGAAAAACTTTAGCGAATAAAATAATAATGTTACTGCATGCAAAAGAAGAGAATACCAACAATGCATGTATACAACTGAAATATAAAACATGAAAACATTATGAACCTTCAGCCATTTTGAATAAATTTGCATAAATTTGCATGAATAATGAATTTCAAAATTCTGTGTAGAAGTTTGGAAGCCCCCACCCAGCCCTATCAGATAAAACAATTGGAATCAAAATCCGATGTGAAATAGAGAAGTAGCATTTTTCGTCAATTTTGAATAAATTTGCATAAATTTGCATAATTAATGAATTTCAAAATTCTGTGTAGAAGTTTGGAAGCCCCCACCCAGCCCTATCAGATAAAACAATCGGAATCAAAATCCGATGTGAAATAGAGGAGAAGTAGCATTTTTCGTCAATTTTGAATAAATTTGCATAAATTTGCATAATTAATGAATTTCAAAATTCTGTGTAGAAGTTTGGAAGCCCCCACCCAGCCCTATCAGATAAAACAATCAGAATCAAAATCCGATGTGAAATAGAGGAGAAGTAGCATTTTTCGTCAATTTTGAATAAATTTGCATAAATTTGCATAATTAATGAATTTCAAAATTCTGTGTAGAAGTTTGGAAGCCCCCACCCAGCCCTATCAGATAAAACAATCAGAATCAAAATCCGATGTGAAATAGAGGAGAAGTAGCATTTTTCGTCAATTTTGAATAAATTTGCATAAATTTGCATAATTAATGAATTTCAAAATTCTGTGTAGAAGTTTGGAAGCCCCCACCCAGCCCTATCAGATAAAACAATCGGAATCAAAATCCGATGTGAAATAGAGGAGAAGTAGCATTTTTCGTCAATTTTGAATAAATTTGCATAAATTTGCATAAATAATGAATTTCAAAATTCTGTGTAGAAGTTTGGAAGCCCCCACCCAGCCCTATCAGATAAAACAATCGGAATCAAAATCGGCCAAGAAATGACGGAGAAGTAGCATTTTCTAACATTTGAGCACACACGGACAGACGGACGGACACACACACACACACACACATACCTGTGCGCGCATAATAACCGATGACATCTTTTACAACCTAGAATTTGACCGCATAACCGATGACCTGTGTGTATAGAATTCAACCGCATAACCGATGACATCTTTTACAACCTAGAATTTGACCGCATAACCGATGACCTGTGTGTATAGAATTCAACCGCATAACCGATGACCCGTCTGAAATTTTTCTATACAACCGACGACTTGTTCGCGTAACACTAACTGATGACCTACCCCTATATGCAAAAGCATGTAATTTGGGTCTAACTGCGCAGGTCTGCAAACCGATGACGTCATCGGTTCGCTGTGTGTCATCGGTCCGAATGTAAAGTTCATGCCTATGTCATCGCTTTAAATGGGCGCACATACACACACACACACACACACGCACACACACGCACACACGAATGGAGCCCGTTTCATAGTCCCCTCGTGAACTTCGTTCGGCGGGGACAACTAACCTGGAGAAGGATTTTGGCACATGTCCAGCAAAGGCAGGTAATACAGGTATCATTCCCAAGTCCCTCATCCTCCTCACTATCTGATGTTGTAGAGCCAGCTGATTGGTGTGCCAGGATTGGGGTAGAGGTCCGCCCCACCCATCGATATTACCCATGCGGGCCCTGGTACAAGGAGGAATGATGAAAATTAACATGTGTCATGGGATGGCCAGCCAGAACTCACTGTAAACACAGTGGATGAACTGGGGACAATAGGTTCCTAACAACTTCCTTTGTTCCCTTGTTCAAAGAATGTCTATGGCAGTCAAACGCATATCTGGACCTGTCTAGGAGAGAGTTGCGACTGATCAGAGTTGACAGGCTATCCTCCAATTGCAGGATTAGACAATGACTAGCGACTGATCAGGACAGACCTGGCAATTTCATCCATTAACTACCTTACCTGCATAATAGGAAAATACTTGACTACTCAAGACCAGCAAAGGTTCGGAAACCGTTTTTTACCCCTTTCACTAGCCTGTGACATTGAAATGCATTCACACCTCTAATTCAATGACATTTTTTTCTAATTGTTCTAATTCAACACCTTTTTTAAGATTACAAAAACCTACAAGACCAAAAATGGTCTAGCTACACCACTGGTGTCTATGCTTGCAGACTACACACATACCATGCAAGGAATGCTGGCCCACCAAAGTGCTTGTCCAGATCCTCCTGTTTCAGTCCCATCTTAAGGTAGACCTTCTGCCAGATAGCCTCCTGTCCATTGAACGCCAGAGGGAGGTTGATGCCGTTCAGGGCCATCCAGTCAATGTGTCTCTCCCAACGCTCCCAGTCCCACCAGGCAAAGGTGTAGCTGACGGTGCAAACATTCTGGTAGTAGCGGAATCTATGAATACAACAAAATGATAAAAAAGAGTATGTCCATGACCAATTTAAGGTTAATGACTTTATGATACCAAATCACAATGTAAACAGAAGAGGACATAATATTTCAATTTTCATTTTAATTTTTGTTCTAACATAGTTCAAGCATGCCAAAGGAAATATAGTGAATGCACTTTATACCACATGTGCACATAATTATGTGTAATGTATTTTTTCCAGTATTGTCTTTAAAAAATTTCAATAAAGAGATGCTTAAATGCATTCTGCATATGAAAAAAAGATATCATGGAGAGAATGAATCAACAGTACATGTATGTATCATCAGACACGTGATTTAGTTTACTGATCTACTGGGTTAAGATTTGATTTCAAATAAGCTGGTCATCTAGACAGCACTTTGAACGTATCAGCTTTACAATTGTTTTCTTAGCATCTAAGTACATTAGTTCAGTCTTCTCATTTACCTGTTTGGACTGGTAACCCTTAGCGGGGGATGTATCACAGGCCATTGTCCATCTGGAGGCAGGTAAAGTTGGTCACCATCCCATGATATGTGACAGTTGCAGTAATGCACCAGGTAATGCTGGACACCCCATACTGCAGCTACTCCAGTAGAACCCGAGACATTCACAGTGGTTCCATCAGCAGAAATCTGTTTAATCATGACCAGAAGAATTCATAGATTTCACCATTTAGACATTTTACAGAACACTAAATCACACTTGATTGTGCCACTGCATCATTCTTGTACTTGGATGCCAACTTGTCTAAGTCCAAATATTAGAAAGTGCCATTTATATTTGCTTACCCATTAGCACTTTGAAGGAAAACTGCTAAATATGTTTCGTAATCTTTCAAACTCTATGTTTTAACATAAAATTATAACCACATATCATTCACAGTGACCTTCAATGTTTTTAGGTAAAACTTAGAGTCAGGTGATCTGAGTTGGAGTTATCTCCCAACACTGACAATCTTGAAGTAAAAATTCATCTGTATCAGAAAAGAGCTAGAGCAAATTGCATTACCTCAAAAGTGTCCAGATGATCATCATTAATAATGGCTGGATCAACAGCAACTCTGAAATTCTGGTACGTTGTTGGGAGCAGTCGTTTGACAAGTTCTTGTGCTGCAGATGTTTGTGTTGAAGTACTGGCTTGGGGTTTCAGATGCTTCAGCTCTTCCTCAAACCCTAACAAGAGACACATGAAAATATCAAGCACGTCAAACAAGAAAATTAATCAGGAAATGTATTCACTGAGAAAAATATTAAACTAATCTGATACTAAAATAATATCATTGTTGGAACTGTTTTACATTTAGAGCTTTCTAAAAGTTGTGGTGCTGGTTTTAATGATTTAGACCGATAAAACTTCTGATTGCTCAGACTGGAGTCGATGGGAAATATGGATTTTTAACTAAATCTAATAGTATCCAACAAATTTAGCAGCAAGTGCATAATAAGTACTTGGAAAAAGAATATACATGTGTAAAATATATCTTTTTGTGGGAAACGCCTAGACAAGAAACTCAGCATGTTTTATTCAATGCATAATGTGCAGATCAACAACTAAAATGTTGCTTGAATTACCTTTAGCAGCATCAGCAACATGACCACGTATAGCTACAGTGATGAAAAGTGTGAAGCACCAAATCTGCACCATCTTTAAACGTTTTATCTTGGTCCTGCAAATGGAGAAATAAACAGTTATTTCCAAGTGTTTTCCTTTTTTTCTCTCTCAATATACTGCTCTCTGCGATATACAGTGCGAAATGTGAACACAAATAAATTTAGCATGCTCAGCGATGCACTGCCTTGTACTACGTTCATCTAGAGTGCACATTCTGTTCCGATCTTTGTATTGCTAATCGCACAGCGAAAGCTACACATGAACGGTAAGTAAATCCATATTGATGTCGCCATAAATTGTATTTTTTTCATGTTTCTCATGATCTGATTGTTGAAGTGGTCAGATGAGATAATAGAGGAAGATTTTAGCAAACACCGAAGGTGGTTTGCAAGGTTCACCGTACATGTACATGGAAATGGATGAATCTTGCCCACTTATTTTTTTTGTTTACTTGTCTCTCCGTACGGGAGATTGCTTCCCCTGTATGGCTTGATGTTCAATGTCAAATTTTTATAAAACATCAAGCCTGTGTGGCTAGCCCACGCCCCACTTATGTACAAGCTTATCTGAAGATAAGCTTGTACTCCATAGCTTTTACAGGTGAATAGGTTTCAATAGCTTTTGTGTGTATCAGCAGGCCTATTTCCAGTTAGATCATTCATACATGAGAAGAAAATAATTATTCAAAATTTCACTTTCAACTCTGAATCCCCAAATTTGTGGCACAGTAAGAGTTGAAGAGTCCCTGAATCAGGTAATCCAGCAAATTTAAGAAAATTGAATCTTGTTTAGAGCAATTTTGTTGTCTGTTTTTGACTGCTGCAACATAACTCCAGTGAGCTCCAAAGCACGAACACTACGCGCTGGAGCTCCCTGGAGTTAGCTGCAACAGTGAATGTTGGACACAGTCCCACATAGGCAAGAGCCTATGAGTGCTCACACCCGTGCACCACGTATGTTCTTTAACTACATGACCAATAGGGCATGGACATCTTGGCAGATTGCATGACTTGGGCACGAGAGGCCGCTGATTATTTGTCGATTCTACTTTAATGAGGCAAATGAGGGTGCAAACATTGTTCTTGGTATTTTTACTTCCCAAAGCTAGAATAAAATCTTTAAAAATTTCCAATAGTTGAAATGAGTTAGGCATGTTATAGTTCAAGAAGTGTGTGTTTCTGTCCCCAAACCTTCAATCTAATGAAGTTAATTCAGGCAATAGCTCACTAAAAGCTTAATTCCTGATCGACACTCATAAGGGACGGCACACTAAGACCCTATTCACATTCCCTGTTAGACTGGTCTTATATTAATAGACCGGTCTAGAGGAACGGTTCTTGAAGAACGGTTTGATAATATGCACACTCCGCACATTTTTATGTCTCAAATTGATCAAGTCAAAGTGGTCTTGTTGCCGTGGCAGCACAGATCAGTGGGTAAAATATTTCACACGGAATTCAAGCCGTATAATGCCTGCCTGATGCATTTATCTTTATATCTTTCCAAGGCTTCTTTTTTTCCACTTTTCTTTTTTCTCCATGTGCATATCACTCTATCTTCTTGTCTTTTTTCACCTTTTCTTGTGTTTTTCTTTGTTCTTATCATGCTATTGTCTTCTCTTTCTACCTCTTCCTTATGTTATGTTTTATCATTCTATGATTTCATTTTCTCTTTCTATCTTTCCTTGTTTTCATACTATCGTCTTTTCTTTCTTTACATTTCTTATGCTTTTATTTGTTTTTATCATTCTATCATTTTCTTTTTCTATCTTTCATTATGTTTTTGTTTTCATCATTCTATCGTCTTTTCTTTCTCTACATTTGTTTTTCTTTGATTTAATCATTCTACCATTTTCTCTATTTTTCATTGTTTTTGTTTTCATCATTCTATAGTCTTTTCTTTCTTTACATTTATTTTTTCATTGTTTCTATCATTCTATCATTTACTCTTTCTATCTTTCATTGTTTTTCTAATTTGTGGTCATCATTCTATCAAATTTTCTTTCTTTACATTTCTGTTTTTAGAGTATTATTTTCTCTATTATGTTTTTCTTTGTTGCCATCATTCTATCATCTTTTCTTTCTTCACATTTCTTATGTTTTTCTTAGTTTTTATCATTCTATTGTATTTCTCTTTCTATCTTTCCTTTTTTTCTTATGTTTTTCTTTGTTTTTATCAATCTATTATTTTCTCTATCTTTCCTCATTTTGTTTTTCTTTGTTTTCATCAGTCTATCATTTTCTCTTTCTCTTTTTCCTTGAGGAAGTAATTCGATGTGCAAGATTTCAACCTGATTTATTGCCATAATATGCCGTTAACATGGCAACGGAGTTTCTGACATACTAGTATTCAAAAATATGTCTTGCACATCTCCATCCCAAGACCAACGTGTGCAGCGAATTTCATGAGCATTGCTCGAAAAATGAGGAAGTAGTTCGATGCGCAAGATTTGCAACGGACCGACCGCCCGACCGCCCGCGTGACCACACGATGATTCCTATATACCCCCTTCAAACTTCGTTTGGCAGGGGTTTAATAAGAGGGGAACATGAAGAAGATGAATTAGGAAAACAAAAAAGAGATTATTTTAAGACAGGGAAAAGAAGAACTATCATGATTTCATAATATTGGAAAAATGAGTACATGAATGAGAAAAGAATTTCTTTTGCATAAAGGGATATACACGAGTGAGCATTACTAGGGATTGCATTAATAATCCCTGGTAATGCTCACTCGTGTATATCCCTCTATAACTTTTAAATAAACTATGCAAAGCTTTACATCTTCACTCAGTGGAATTATTTTATTACTACATGTGTAATCAGTGGTGCAAAGCCATTTTGAATTTTTTTTTTGGGGGGGGGGGGGGTCACCACATGATTTAACTTTTGTACCTGTCCGAAATGTCTGAAAGTTTTTTCTGACAACCCCCCCCCCAAAATAAAAAAATAAAAAAAATAATCACATTTTCGTGGGTCTAGTTTTCCTCCAAAATTCTCTGACAAGCAAAAAAAAAAAAAGTTATTCAAAAAGGTGGGGGGGGGGGGGGGGGGGGACATGGCGACATGCCCCCCTGTCCCCCTTGGATTTGCGCCCATGACTGTAATAGAACTATTCGGAAGGCAGGGGTATTCACCATCAAGTCACTGCAATGCTGCCGGGCAGCCAAATAAGGTTGCAAGATTCTTTCATTATAATTTTAGTCAGATATGTTTTTTTTTTACTTAAATAAAAATAAAAATTGCCATTTCTTAAAGCTCATGTAGACAGTCTCGGTAGCAAAAATCATACTGGCAAGAAACTTATCTGAAATAGTCACATACTATTCTCCTTTTATCATAAGACACATGTACGAGATTATTTAACATTCCATTCACGATTTCGAACAAATTTTAGTGTAAATATCTGAAAGAAACGCTTGGTAACGGCTTTTCACTGCCTCACGCTAAGACCATATCCACCCGAAGTTTCCCCGCACAATAAACCCAGCGCTTCGCACTATGTGTAGCGTATTCTACACACACAGCAATCCTCATGTAAGTAGTGTGTGTGGCCGTTGTTTGAATTTACATCCCCTCTTTTTGGGGGCCAGGGATTTTTATTACTTTTCACCTCTCATTCGATAAATATTTTACTTGAGGAGGAAAAAACTTTACAGCATCTTAGTTATGTTAGTACCCTGCTGTTTATTAAGTAAAATCAAAGAAATCTTACGAAAAGTTTTTGAGAGCTTCCCAAAACTATCTGTTAACTTTAAAGGGTACCAATCAGCAAAAAATATTTTACTCTATATGTTAGAGGTTCCATATCATTCTACTATATTCCAAATAAGGGCTTCGAATTATCACTTCTATAAAGAGATATTGCAAGTTTATAATTATACTCTCCATAAGCATAAAAGCGACTCGTGAGTAGACTACTCAACGCATCCGTAGATAAGGGCTTACGCGGAACCAACACGGAGCTCCGGTTACACGCGAGCACCTTCATGTTATCCTTTATTTCCTTCATACTTCCTGTTTTCATACGCGTGGGACTACGCGTATGAAAACCACACTATTGAAACAAAGGTTGTGTCTTTTTCCCATAGGTTTCACACGTTCGGAAATACAGTACCTTTTTCAAGGGACCAAAACGCCGCGTCGTTGGGAAGGGGTTCACTCGGAAGGGAATATCGTATTAAATCTACGTTGTCTTCTTAAAATTCCATCAACTTCTTTTTCTGTAGGACTTTGAGCATTCATTATGTAAGTGTGACAGATATTCGTTTGATATTTTATGTGCTATCGTTGATTTTCTGAAAAGTGTTCGGACACTGGATCCACCACCATACAATACCTTTTTCAAGGAACCAAAACGCCGGAAGGGGTTCACTCTAGCTATACGAGCTCTGTGGCGTATCAATCTGGTACTGGCCACAGAGCTATACACTCCATGCCTATACTGTGTGTGGAGGGGATATCAACCAAAAAAATCTAGATCTAAATATCACCATTTCCCACATACTGTGAGCCATGCAAACCACCCTTGGAGTTTGCTAAAGGGGTTACCTTCCAGGATCAACTAAGATTGTAAAAATTGAATGAATAAAAAAGAAAAAAACCCACAAAAATTGGCATGTGTGATCAGGTTTTTTTTTACCTTGCACTTGTAACTGGTATGATGGGGAGCCCTATGTCTGCGCACCTAAGGTTTTGACCTGGAAATGAACAGGAATTTCTTTAATATTCCTCTAAAGCTCAATTTTATATTATTCCTGATATTCTAAAGAGTAAGTTTGCAAAAAAATCTCATCAAAATTAAAGCAAGAACAATGCCATTTTCACAAGAAACGGCGGCCGTGTCATTTCAACATTGAAAAAAACAATGGTGCCCATGTCTGCGCACTCATTCATTTTACACACAGATTGGGAGTTTTGACGTGAAAGACAACATTTTGAGGCTTGTGAATAAAATGTCTGAAATAAGACCTTTTTTCAATATTTTGACTCGTTTTTTGCATGAACATTTATCGCTATGATAAAGATGAAGTTTGTGTTCGTTGCGTGTTTTCTTTTATCAGAATCGCGCAGTTACGCGTGTGCGCAGACATGGGCACTGCGCGGACTTGGGCACTCTAGCCATATATATGGGACTACACATGCACGGTAAGATTGGTGTAGTCCCATATGAAAGGTAAAAAAAACCTGATCACACATGCCAATTTTTGTGGGTTTTTTTCTTTTTTATTCATTCAATTTTTACAATCTTAGTTGATCCTGGAAGGTAACCCCTTTAGCAAACTCCAAGGGTGGTTTGCATGGCTCACAGTATGTGGGAAATGGTGATATTTAGATCTAGATTTTTTTGGTTGATATCCCCTCCACACACAGTATGGTGGTCGATCCAGTGTCAGAACACTTTTCAGAAAATCAATGATAGCAAATAAAATATCAAACGAATATCTGTCAAAATTACATAATGAATGCTCAAAGTCCTACAGAAAAAGAAATTGATGGAATTTTAAAAAGACAATGTAGATTTAATACGATATTCCCTTCCGAGTGAACCCCTTCCCAACGACGCGACGTTTTGGTCCCTTGAAAGAGGCCCAGGGGGGCACTTGAATTATATTTTGACGGGGGTGTGCCTCACGAATCCCCGAAAAGGGGGTCTAAGGAACTGACTTCAAGGTGTAAATACGGGGACTTGGGAACTATGATCTATTGGGCAGAGTGAAAAATAGGGTCTAGGGAACTACAAAACTAACCGGCAGAGTGAAAATAGGGGGTCTTGAGAACTGCATATATGTAGGGGCCTAAAACTAGCAAGGACCTTGGAACTGATAACTGTACCAAACTGTGATGATGGTAAACTACTTTTACTGAGAAATGAAAGGTTTGATATGAAAATGATTGACATTTTGTTTTGTTCTTTGTGTAATCCACTATACAGTACATTAATTTTAAAACCAAAACTACATTAAAGGAATATGAAAGATCTTAAATTAATATACGCACGCACTTATTGTCTAACAAGAAAATATAAACAAGACCGTGAAAGTTTTTTTCATGCTCTCATATGATATATTTAGTAAGCACTAAAGCATTCTTTTTTTCCTTTTTTTTACAATGAACATGAAGAGCTGAATACATGGCTTTTCAGAGATGTCACAAACTACAGGTACTTCTTATCAACCACACACTAAGAAATAATACACATAGTAACAGGCTAATGATTTTAAGAATGACAAGAACTCAATCACAAGTTGTTAAGTACAGTACATACTTAACTTACAGTACTGTAAATAATGCACAAAAAGATTTCAATTTTAACTTTGGCAAGTACAAAACTCTAACTGTAATATCCACTATAAAACACAACTAGGGGTGGGAGTTTCGGGTATTTTTTCAATTCGGGAACCCGACTATTTTTCGGGCGGGTTCCCGGTTACCCGAAAATGATATAACACGAATTACAAGCCAATATTTACCCCTAAGAAGCTACAAACACTGTGGGAAAACTCCTTTGTGTTTGGCAACTGAAATAAACCATTCGAGGAAAAAACAAAAACAAAAACAAAAACAACAACAACAACAACAAAACAGGCGGAGGAAATCGCGTGGGCGCAAGACAGGATAGGCATAAGCCGCCTAAATCTAATCTGTAGAAATTGTCTACCGTCTAATCATGCCAGCGCGCCAGCGCCTTAGGTAGTCACGCGCGGTCAACAGTCCCTCGCACATGTTTATCCAAAATACATGAATGTACATGTACTTATAAAAAAGGAAGGGGAATACAAAGAAATCTTATGAAGAAAAACTCGTTTGAGACGATGATCATGATGATTCTTAATAATTTTGTACGGGCAGCTCTTGGGAATTTTGACATCGTGATCGTAGAGATCGAGTCACTTACTCACTTTGTACACAAACTTCACTGTTCACACGGAGTATTGATTTGCCTGGCGAAAATGGCGAGCTTTCTGTAGTATCTACACTCCTCATACTCTAATTATACACATTGCGAGTCCTCACGCACGCGGTCATCGTCTCACCGACAGTTTCATTCTCAACGTGTGATCAACCCGCCAATTATTGAAATTCACACACACGTACCACTACTAGTACACATAAAATCATCAATACATGCCGGGTCCTCTCTCTTCGCCAGTAGCACCATTGATATCATCATCGATCATCATAATCATCAAAGACATCATCATCATATCATCATTATCAAGATAATAACATCATCAAAACAATTATCTTCATCAGACATCAAATATCATCATTCATCAAACTCATCATTCATCAAAAAAAATCATCAAGCCAACATTTTCTTCTCTGTCCGACTGCAACTTCATCCTTTAACACACACATGCGGTTCCCTTTTGAAATTCGATCTGTTTATACAAAGCGCCTTTCCGCCCAATGCCGCCGCGGTATATGAAAGGAAAAAAGAAAAAAGAAAAAAAAAGGCGCATACCTTCATTGGCTGGCTGGCATATGACTTGTCATGACTTGTTATTAACGGACCGCTCATGAAATGACGTCACAAGCCCAATTTTATGAATGAAAATGTTAATCGCGCGCACTGTAGACATCCTTTGCTTCTCACCGCCTTGCTTTTCACTTTCGCATGAACAATGAAGGATATTATTTTGGATATATCGTTCATGTACTCTTAATCTGATTTCAGTAATTGGTAACTTCTTTGCTAAAGTTTCAGGATATTGTGACAGTGTCAGATCGTGATCGTCGATGTTAAAAATACCTGTTTAATAGTGTACGAGTTGTGAGATGCCACGTGCGAGTGTGGAGCGACTGTTGAATATGCATGAGTTTGTAAACTTTACGCCCGTTAATCGCTCATAGACTTATCGTTCACTGCAAAGAAGGGGGAAGGGCACTAAATGCAAATTATGTCATGGGTTCAATGAACCAATGAGCAGTCTCCGAATAGCGGCAGTGAGCTTTGCTCTCTGTGTATACGAATGTGTAAGGTTATGTTTCACAGTGAGTTGAACGAATCAAAAGCGCATCACTGCAATGGTGCACTAGAGCGCTACATGGATTTTTTTTACATGTAAATAGTAAATGGCTGTTCGACGTTCATCTACCGCCTTGTCGTGTACATACATAGGTGATAATTAAATACTCATTTTCGGGTATCGGTTATCTAATATTTTGACCCGGGTCCCGAGGCTCTCGGGCGGGACTCGGGTACCCGGTTTTTAGTCCCAGCCCTAAACACAACTAGAGTCAAGAACACATATTCTATGTCAATGCATTAAACATGACCTGTATATACTACTGTCAGATTACAGAGGTGAATACATGTACATTATTATCAGATCTAAGGGTTCCATTAAAGGGTTTACCACATCTTCATCAACCCCAGGATTTAACCTTCATGTATAAATCAAAGATTAATTCAAAATACTTGTATGTTTTGTTGTCCGAGTCAAGGTGATATTTACCGGTACACGTTATCCCAAAAAAAAACCCAAAGCAAAATGGTTTGAATATTCACTTTGGCAATTAACAAGTCTTTACCCATAATACACATGTATCCACTTAATAACACAACTTGAGTTAAGAACACATATTCTGTGTTAAGGCATTAAACATAGGTATTTATGACCTCTGTACATATTAATGTCAGATTAATGTACAGAGGTGAATACATTGCTATCAGATCTAAGGGTTCCATTCAAGGGTTTACCACAACATCTTCATTGACTGTTTAACCTTTGTATATTAACCCAAGATTAACTGACAATTATGCCTTTAATTGAAAGAAATGTATAAGAAACAATAAGTACTTCATGCAAACTACCTCAAATATTTGCAAGAATGGATGGAATCATGTCACATATTATAAGGATTTACATGTACTAAACACCATAACAATTTTCATAAATAAATAGAGTTATCATCTATGGCAAGTTCAACTCCTTTTCCCTGATCATGTGCAGTACGCATGAAGTGTTAAGATCACACACATTATTTTTCAAGGTATTTCAAGTACACAATTATGACCTTTGTACATGTGAATGTCAGATTAATGTACAGAGGTGAATACATTTACATTATTCATCAGATCTTCAGGTTCCATTGAAGGGTTTACCAAAACATCTTCATTGGCTGTATAACCTTCATATATTAACCCAAGGTTAATCACAATGCCCTAATTGAAAGAAAGGTATATGTACATAAACAATTAGTATTTCATATAAACTTCCTCAAATATTGCAAGAATGGCTGGAACCCTGTCACATACACTGGAAACTGTCTCACACTTTTCTTGTTATTGCTCTCTTAATATCACTCATAATTACTGTAAAAGTACAGAAATTAAAAAATATAACCCCAATAAGGCAATATAACATTTCCAAAGAGAATAATTGAATCATGAAAAGAGTTGCATTTAATTTAAAACTGATCAAAATAATGATGAAAAATGCGTTGTTTTGTTTATCAGTGTTTCAATGATCCCCGGGCAATGATCACGCTGCGGCCGTACTGTCTAGAATTCCACCCCGTGATAGAAGAACCGTATTTTTGGATCGTACACACTGTCAAGTTTATCCGTGAGTGTATGCATCAGCCCCGGACATCAACGGGGACATCAACCGGCGCTGCTGCCTGTGTGCTGCTGGTGTGGGACTAAACTAAAGCACAACTCCCGGGTGTGCACCATTTTTATGTCTCGAAAATCGTACGTAAGGGATGTAGATCCGACCTTCAGTCTTCCACAGCAAATGAATCATTCATCATAGAAGTAAATAGTTTTACACTAATTCACAATCATCAGTTCTATACTCACAATATAATTCGTTTTCCAGTCCGGTGCTCCCCTCTCCTCAACTACATCGTTTCACAAATCTGCCCCGGCAAAGACACACATAAATTTGAAGACGATCGACCTTAGTTTGCAGGCGCAATAACCCCGTTTGTCGAATCATATTACAGTGGTCTGAATTTTAAGACTAGAAGAGAAGAATGGGGATAATGTCATAATATACTGTAGCTGCTCCAACCCTGAATTGACACAGCAAGTTGAAATTTGTGTTAGACTTCACTCAAGCCCGCACTCAAGACCCACTTGTGGATTAAAGTGTGTCATATGGGGTCTGTGCCTGCAGACTAACTTGACCTCGCCTCGTGTTTACGTAACGATAGACTGTAGATCTATACGGTCCAGATCCGGGGTTCAGGGGTTCAGATGTTCAATGACGTAATATCGCTTGTTTATACGTGCTATGTACCACAACACATAAGCGTGTTTTTTTCCGTAGTGAACCCCCGAGTGAACCTTCTTAGTTTATCTATATTCTTTGGCTGCAGTCGGGTTCGAGTCCCTCGCTTTATCGGCGGTACACCTTCGCTATCGCAGGATCTCGGGAGCAGTTTTCAAGGCTCGCGCGACGAAAGGGCCTAGGGCACGAGACCAGGTCGAGCGACCACTGCCTCCGCCACGCTCCCGGCCACATGCGAACGGATATGTTTCATAACGGGGGTCTTCAGAGCGGGGCTGAGCGGCTCCTGAGCGGAACTGAGTATCTAGAGAACAGAAATCGGGGTCTGAAAAAGGGGGTCATCAAAGCGACACGTCCCCGTACCACCAATATACGTGAGTGCCCCCCCCCCCCCCCCCCCGGGGAAAAAGGTACTGTATTTCCGAACGTGTGAAACCTAGATCTATGGGAAAAAGACACAACCTTTGTTTCAATAGTGTGGTTTTCATACGCGTAATCCCACGTCCACGCATATGAAAACCCATTTTAGGCGCTTAACTGTACACGTTCGGTAATACAATCTGTTCGGAATTACAATCCTTGACTATATTATAGGCATGGAGTGTATAACTATACTATAGCTCTGTGGCCAGTACCACTACCAGATTGATAAGCCACAGAGCTCGTAATAAGCCAGGGCTGCCAACCTTGAGTGAGAGTTTAGAGTGAGACATTGCGAGGGAGTGAAGCGAACGAGGGGTGGAAGGGGGGGGGGTGTCCCCCCTTCCGCGGTAGGGAGCTTTGACAATTTTACATTTTGAATGGTGCAATCTGGTGCATACTTTAGTCATGATTTCAACACGTACAGTCATAGCCAAAGCAGCATTAATATTAATTTACTATTAAAATTGAATTGAATAAGTAATAAATAGGTTACATTGTTCTTAAAAAGACTTAATGCCACATGTAGTTTACTGACCATGAAAAATTACAAAGTTCCAGATTTGTTACTGTATGATTTTTAATACGAATTTCAAGAGTTAAACTTCAATTAAAGATCCTGCTGTCCGGCCGTAGAGGGATGTGCTGGCTATTACGTTGGTGTACGATCGACAGCAAACTCTGCTGAGCCACGTATGCAGCGCGGCCGGGCTGGGACCCCGGGCGGGCTGCCGCGCCAAAGCCATGTCAGTCCAGCCATCTAGTTACACTCATCATAGTCGTCACACGTATACATACACGCAGTATAACCAATCGTAATCCAATCCAATCCAATCTTTGCGCACTACCGAAAATGATTTTCATTGGTTAAGCTTTGCTTTGTGCCCACGGGAAAATCTCGAAAGGCCTTGGGCATATTGAATATTTGGAATATCAGAGATTTTGGAGTTTTTTTTTGTTGTTACTTTATATTTTGGGGGTTCAGCTTGAGAATTTGTTTATCAGAGTGAGACAGTCAGAATTGGGTGAATTGCGTGAGTCTCACGCTCAATGCGTGAGAGTTGGCAGCCCTGAATAAGCTAGGTTCACTCAGAAGGAAATATCATATTAAATCTACATGTACATTGTCTTTTTCAAATTCCAAGCCGACAGTTTATATTCATTGGATATTTTGGCTTAATGCTATGGTTGATTTTCTGAAAAGTGTTCGGTAATAGGATCCACCTCCATTCATGTGCATGTTCCTTGCAGTGTGTATCCTGCCCTGATCCTGCCATAGACTAGTTGCACGCCTTCATTGCGCATCAAGGAAACTCGGGCGGTGGAAGACGGCCGTTGTGACCGTGAAGCCCTGTAGTACTACTGTAGCGCAGGTGAGCGGAAACCGGGCAGTCTTCGGTACGTGGCGCTGGCATCAACATCGCGCGATGCGGCGTACGCGTGCATCATCCAAACTTTAACTCAAGTTAACCAATTTCTTTCTCAACAGGTTCAGTTTTAAATTAAAACGTTTAATTCAACAATGGTAACAAACAACATATTATAAACGTCTAGAAATTAATAACCACATTCTACGTCAAACGGTTACTGCATTCGACAAAAAAGTAAACATAACAAAGGTCTACGTACCTCGATTGTCCCAAACTTGACAAAGACCAAATTTTATCGCACGTGCACGATCATCAACAACGAGCTGAGCGCGAGTACGACGTATCGAGTACGAGGCAGGGATATCGATTGAGCAGCTCAGTGCATTCAGTCGAGTCGTCCAGTCGAGTCTAGTCCATAGCAGGGTCTAGTCTAGTCTAGCCGGCCGAGTCGTCCGTCCATGCATATGCACAGAACTCGAGTTATCGATCTCCCATGGGTCGAGTGCACGATTGAAAGCCCTCCTTCGGAAGGCATACTGGTCGGGATACTGGTACGGTATGATCGAATCTCTTTGAATGAAATTTTGGGGACGAGAGGGGCACAAACACAACACCCCCCCCACACACACACACACACATTTAAAACCCATGTAGAATAAGCCTACCTAAACTTTAAAAAAAAAAAAAAAAAAAAAAAAAAAAGTCCCCAATTAATTGTTTTCTTGTGAACCGGCCGTTTTAAATTTTAAACCCCCGTGGCAGCGGCACGGGGGAAAAAAAAATCATGACAAACCCTTCCCTTCTTTAATTATGCACCCCTCCCCATAGCCCCAGCCCCCTCACGAGAGTTTGTGATAAAGTTTCTGGCAATGTAAAAACCTTTTCTTTTCGGACAGAATTTCGGTAAATTCAATTTCCTTTTTTCTTCTTCTTCTTCTTCTTTCTTGTTTCTTGTTTCTTTTTCTTCATTTCTGGGGGGGGGGGGTATGGTTAAGGGCAATTCTAAGCAAAACAGGACAAGAACCCCCAAATTTCAAATCTGTCTGATCATATCAAATTTGGTGTCAAATAAAATATTAATCGTAAATATATAACCAAATTTTTATAATCTAAAGTTTTAAAGATATCTCCACACTTATGAATACTGAAAATGTGCATATATAAATGATTCACATTATCTTTAAATCAATAATTGATACCAATTCTGATAAACTGTAAAAGAAGAGTATAAAGGTCATACTAATATGACATGTTTGCTGAAATACACTTGATACACAAATTTTAAGTAACATAGTAACCAAGAATAGCATTAGTTTCTGTTCTGCATAATCTCTCATACTTCAGTAACCTTCAGTGTGGCCAGCGAAAAAAAATACTATTCTGCTTGGGAAGAGCGAAAATTCTGCTAAATCGAAAATTTTACTGCTAAATCAAAATTTTACCCAAACATTCTCTGACAAGCAAAAAAAAAAAAAAAAAAAGGGGGGGGGGGGTCACCAGCATTTTTGGGGCGTATTTTTACTTAAAGATTCCCTGACAAGCAAAAAAAAAAAAAAAAAAAAAAAGAAAGAAAAAAGGTCATCACATATTTTGGGGTTGTCTTTGTAGTTCCAAATTGTCTGACAAGGTTATCAGTTCTAAAAAGAGGGGGGGGGGGGGACAATGTACGCTTTTCTTTCAAAAGCGGGAGGGGGGCCAAGGGCCGGAAGTACCCCTATAAAACCCGCCACTGCATGCCCTGCCACATCCTTCCTAGCTCTCACTCTGCCAATAGTCTTGTTCCTGTGTACTTCATCTAATAGTGAAACCGGTGCTACAACCCGCCCCCCCCCCCATATATCATGATACGCAATAACTGTCAATGGTTGGATTCAAGCTAGACTACTAGCTGTTTAATCAATAGTATAAAAAGAGGAAAATAAAAATACCTGAAATTCAACTGATATACTTGATTTTCGGGGGGGAAATGCCAAAATTTTCCCTACCCTTTGAGGGGGGTCACCCCCTCCCACACCTTCCCCTGTTCTGGCGCCCCGCGCCCTCTCTCCCTCATAAGGTCCATCTCATGTAATGTCTGCACCCCCCCCCCCCATTAAAATCCCATAGTTACGGGCCCGAGGGCTGTGTTTATTCTAACATTCTCACGTATGCACGAATGCGTGTTTTTGAAAAAAAAGAAAAGATAAGTAGATGAAAATATGAAAGAAATTGAATGAACAAAAATTTGAAAGAAGTTACTATCGCTAGAATGTATCGGCTTTGGTACATCTATCGCCTAGCCAGGCGATTAAGTAGGGCCTAACATGAATGTTATTGTACGAAACACACGTGTCTTCTAAATGTTTGATTTTAAAATTAGGTTTGATGGATTTGTGGATTATTAATTTTATGCTCTGAAAACGTGCTTTCTTTGATTCAGAATTTGGTTGTAAGACACAATTGCTCCTGAGACAACTTGCTTCAAGGTACTTTCTCAAACTAACCAAATTCCTAACCTATCTGGACCCAACACTCAATCGCAACCCTATAAGGTCAAATAAAATTAATTCCAGTGCATCTTTCCTTTCTTTCCTCTCCTAAAGTGCATAGAGACATGCAATTTTGCTTATGTGTAATGCGCTATATAAAAATGTTTGATTATTATTCCTAGTTTCTGAGTTCCCCTCCTCCTATCATTTCAGGCTGCCTCAATTTTTATTTTTTTTAATTTTTTTTTTAACATGTTTATTTATATATTTATTTATTTATTTATTTATTTATTCATTATTATTATTTATTTTTTTGGGGGGCGTTATTTTATATTTTTAATCTGAAATGAAATAAATAAAGAGTATCAGGACATGATCTAGACGATAAGAAAACAAAAAGCATGAATAAAATGCTATTTCCACTTGTTTTGAGCTACATGTATACAAAATAATGATTTTTACAAAACAAATAATGTGTTGAAATATTGGCCCAATTGCATTTTTATGATATTAAATAACATGTTGAGGCGGCGAACTCGGGGGCAGGGGGCACAGTGCCCCCACTTTTTTAAATACCCAGAACGTGTCCTTTTTATTTCTAAAAAAATGCCCCCTTTCTTTCTGATAGGTGCCTTTTTTACAATTGAAATTGCTCCTTCATCTTTTAAATAAGTGTCTTTCCCTCTTCTGATAAGTGCCTATTTTTCTCCTTCTGATAAGTGCCCCTTTTCAAATCTGATAATTGCTTTTTTATCTATCTATTAAGTGCCCTTTGCTCCTTCTGATAAGTGCAATTCCACTTCGGATAGGTGCCCTTTTTTTCTAATAGTGCCGTTTTCCCCTTCGGATAAGTGCTCCTTTTCAAATCTAATAATTGCCCATTTTTCTCTCTAATATGTGCACTTTTTTCCTTTGATAAGTGATTTTTACCTCTAATAAGTGCCCATTTTCCCTTTCTGATAAGTGTCTCTTTTAAAATCTGATAAGTGTCCCCTCTTTACTTCTGATAAGTGCCCCCTTTTACTATCCAATATGTACCCTATTCCTCTTCTCATAAGTACCCATTTTCACCTCTTATAAGTGCCCCTTTCCACCTCTGATAAGCGTCCTTTCCTCTTCTAATAAGTGCACCCATTTACCTATATTCCGAAGAATCGTTGCAGCTTTATGTAGTAACATGTACTGTACCCATACTACAACTCAATTTTGTAGAGGCTTTTGTAGAGGCTTGATAAAATCTGAGCTGCCTGGCTCTACATGCTATCATTGTATCTCATATGGTGTAAAAATGAAGCCCAGGGGGAAAAAATGCACTTCAAAATCATCATGTGCTTCACAAAATGCCATACTCATTTCCCTCATAAACTGCATTGTTAGACTAAAGCGTAGGCCTACTCCTGTACGGTTTCGTAAATATGGCAGTATTCAGTCATATCTTAATAACAACATTGTATCTTTTAAGACTTTCTTATGACTGGCTTTTTATTCGTCCTTCTGAACATCATTATATAAGAGAGAGATCAAAATTCAACAATTTGTTAAATCAAGCCTCCACAAAGTTACCGATTCCCTTTAAGGCAGCAGAGCTGGAGGCAAGAGGGGAACAATGCCCATCCCCTCCCCCGCCATTTCTCATTCCGCTTGCTCGAATGTGCCCATAATTTACACCAAGTAAGGGCAATATTTTCTGAAAATTTCCCCATAACTCGCTTGCTATGCTCGCTCGCTCTTATAGTATAAGCCTATTTAATGAAATCGAGCAGATTGCATAATAATATTGATATCAATGTAATCCTAAAAAAAACAAAAACAAAATAAAACAAAACGACAGGCTTAATGTACGAATTAAAAGATCATTCGACATTTTCCCCAAATAAATTTGCTGTTGTAATTTTCATTACATCGCTGTAAATAATGCACAATCCAAGAACTTCAGCATTAGAAAAAGTCTTGGAATTTTTTTGCTAGCTCGCTCGCTTCCCCGCTCGCACATGAGACATTACACACAATTGCTATTTCAAGGAGCTGTTGGTGCCCCCCCCCCTTCCTCTTTGAAAGACGCTCCGCCTCCCCTAATCCTAATAACATGGAACCTATGGCTTAGACTGAATGGTGACGCTGCAGCTTATATGCAAATAAGGCAAATCCGCGAGTGCTACCTTTCCGTCTATAAGTTTTAATTTGTCTATGCATGGAACCCTCTCTTCCTCATTTTCCAAAAAAAAATTGGAAGAGAAACTAGGAATCAATTTTATTTGTAACCTACTTTATACTTTGTTATGACGAAATAAAGCTCATAGACCTAGCGGAGCATCCAGAATTTAGGGACTTCCCCGACAAATTCCCGAAAACATTACGTCATTTGACGTACGTGAATGCGGCGGCGCTCACGCGCGCCGGAGCGGCCATATCATGCATACTCGACTCTCGATCTCTGCTACATGTATCTGCTCTACCAGCGCAGCGCCGTACGTACCAGCTCAGCATGTACCAGCTCTGTGCTGTGTAGTTTATGTATATACGTATACGTACGTGCTGTACGTATTAAAGGTAGAAGATAGTTTTGGGAAGCTCTCAAAAACTTTTCGTGAGATTTCTTTGATTTTACTTAATAAATAGCAGGGTACTAACATAAATAAGATGCTGTGAAGTTTTTTCCTCCTCAAGTGAAATATTTATCGAATGAGAGGTGAAAAGTAATAAAAATCCCTGGCCCAAAAAAGAGGGGATGTAAATTCAAACAACGGCCACACACATTACGCACATGGGGATTGCTGTGTGTTATAGAATACGCTACACACAGTGCGAAGCGCTGGGTTTATTGTGCGGGGAACCTTCGGGTGGATATGGTCTTAGCGTGAGGCAGTGAAAAGCCGTTACCAAGCGTTTCTTACAGATATTTACACTAAAATTTGTTGGAAATCGTGAATGGAATGTTAAATAATCTCGGACATGTGTCTTATGATAAAAGGAGAATAGTATGTGACTATGTTAAATAAGTTTCTTGCCAGCCTTGTTTTTGCTACCGAAACTGTCTGTGAGCTTTAAAGGTAGCTAGCTATAGCGTATCAAAACAAAACAATTTTTGAGATGGCCTTGGAAGTGTGGTGTTGATGTTTGGCTCAAGTTTGGAATAGCAGCTAAAGCTGCAGTTAACCGCGCGCTACTGCTAGTGACATATCTTCCCAAGTCTATTGTGAGTACAAAAACTTTTCCCAGCCTGCAATCCAGCTAACAGTAAACACTACAGTTAATACTAGACCTAATCTATTTTAACCTCGCATAATTAAGCATGACAAGTGTGTGTGATCTGTGAGTGGCTTACAGTGGAAGTACTTATATATAAACTGATTCAGCTCAGCGGACCCAGTTTCAAGGCTGATCGAGTCACGTCTTTCGGATGGTGACGATAAAGCCAAAGGTGGGTAAATAATCATATCTGATTGGTACACATCTGTAAAAAAAAAACCCAATTACACACACACACACACACACACACATACACATAGGTCTAATACCCTCTCTGTGTGGAGAGAGGAAATCTGCATTTGGTTTATTGTTGCTGGCAATAATACAGCAGCAGAGGGCAGCCCTTATGTGTTTCATAGAGATCCTATAATAGACACTAGAACATGCACTACACATAGCGCGCGCATCGCTGCTGTGCCGAATTGAACAGGCCGCGCGCCATCTTAATCTGGGCAAAAAATCTGCATCCTGCCCGGATTACCCATAGGCGCTATTTACGGGTGCGACTTTCCTGTACTATTTTCCTCGGTTTTTTTCACTATATGCAACTTAAAACTCACACAAGTATTGTTATGTTATAAATATATTTTCTGCTTGTCTTTTACTTTAATGTAGTAATTTGTAATCTAATTATTTCTTCCTTTATGCGCTGTTTATTGCCATTTTTCACACGAAGATGACCATGGTATAGGCCACTTATCCAATGAACAAGGTATAGGCCATGTAGGACAAAGAGTAATGTTCAGTGGCCTATTTCTAGGAACCGTCTTTCATCATCATGGTCGCAGAAAGATATGTCTGAAATCAATCAGTCGTGCATGGATTCAGAGAGATAAAGGTGGGTGGGGAGAGAGGAATTAAAATGAAGAGAGATAATAAGAGAGAGAAGGGCGATGGATTTAAGCATATATAATATAAAAAGACTGATCACATTTTGTGCAACTTTTTATAATTAATAAAGATTTAAAAGTGAACCAAAAAATAAGATTTAAAAAAATCTTAATATATCTCGTGCAGTTGACAACCGAACTGGATTACTGGTCTTTCAATATCCTTGACTTTTTCGTAGGACAATGGTTGCATAATTTAGATTACTCCTCCGTGACTTAATTCAGTTCATGTATTAGATTCCTGTTATATCCAAGAGATTTTAAATACTTGTAAATGGCAAATCGATGAATGCCTCTCGCATCAATTTGATGCAATCTTTGCCTCTTTTATACAACTCTCTCCCTTATTTTTCTGTCACTCTCTCTCTCTCTCTCTTGCTTCTTTATTTCTCCTGTCTTTTCTCTCCAGGTATGTCCCCCTCTCCCCAGCTCTCTCTCTCTCTTATTCTCTTTCTCTTTCTGTCTCCCTCTTGTTTTTCCCTTTGGCTCTTTCTTGTCCTCTTTATTTCTCTCTTTTTTCTCTCTCTCTCCCTCTCTCTCTCCATCCATTTTCCTTTTTTTCTCACAGTAGGGTAAATAATTATTAAGCATTGCTATAAGCTTATACTCTTGTTACATTTACATACCTAATAATCAGATAATATTGCTGGAAATTGTCGCAATACATTGATATTGTGATTTTCAATACTTTGTTATAAGTGTGGGCTTTTATTGATGCTCTGGTAAATGCAGTATGCATGTATTTGTCTACACTCGTGTATAAATATACCCAAAACGTTGCAGATTCACTTGAAATTAAACCATGGCAATCAATACTATTGGATTTTAACCACCCCCCTCTCTCTCTTTCTCTCTGACCTTCCTCCCCTCTTTCACTATACCTCAATTTCCTTACGCTTACCATTTTCCTTAATAACCTCTCCTACCACTCTCTACCTTCTTTATACCCCCCCCTCTCTCTCTCTCTCTCTCTCTCTCCCCGTCTCTATCTATCTTGGTTTCTCTTTGGACATATCTTTCTGTGACCACGATGATGAAGGGCGGTTCTTAGAAATAAGCCACTGAACATTTTTAATTTTTGGCCTACCATGATCATCTTTGTGTGAAAAATGGCAATAATTACTATTATACAGCGCATGTACTAAGAATTAATAAGTAGATAACAAATAAATAGATGAGAAAAAGAAAAGCAAAAGATATTAAAACATAACAATGTTTGGCCCTGTGAGTTTTAGTTTGCATAGAGCTGTACAAACCGAGAAATATAGTACAGAAAAGTGATTTCTCTAACTCTATCCCATAGCGTTATGCGTTACGCCTATGGGTAATCCTGGCAGGGAGCGGAGTTTTTGCCCGGATTAAGATGGCGCACGGCCTGTTCAATTCCGCACAGCAATCTGAGGGAGTACGCCCTCTAGTGTCTATTATAGGATCTCGATGATGTGTTTTCACCATGACCATATTGGTTTGGGAGGACAAGGTAATATATAACCTTGCTCATTGGATAAGTGATCAGGCTCACTATTGCATTTAAATTTAATATGCTTACCTCTTGGTCAAACTCTTAGTAATGAACTGTTACATCCACCTGTTACAAGTCATTGTATTTGAATAGAGTGCAGAATACATATAGTGTGATGCTAGGTTGGGCAAGCCAAAATGTTTGTCCAACCTAACAACGCCTTTACAGAGGGTCGTCGTTCTTACCAAGAACTATGAGGGACTGGAATGGCCTTCCAGAGGATGTAGTGGCTGCTTCAACTCTTGACACATTTGTGTCAGGGGTCAGCAAGTAAACAACACAACAGCCATCAAGCATCTTTTTAGAAGAAGAAAAAAAAAGGATTTAGCAGTACGGTAGGACAATGCAGGACAGGACAAGTTTTGGTCTACATCCTTATTGCCATAATAATCAACATTTTGAGCGTGGGCGTCTACGGCAAGACAAGACAAGACACATGCAATTCACATTCTGACTATTGAAAAAGAATAGGTTTTTACAGGTGAATGTGTATAACTTTGAATACATTACGGAAATGGCCTATTTCACATCCATGATCCAATGATTCATATTATTTTTGCAGGAAGTCAATCAATTTCAGATACAAAAGAAGCACATGTTTTCTACTTCTCAAAGTGGGCGTGGCTTACAACCCAAGAAATATTGCCGGGTATGCCAAATTAAATATTCAGAAGAATCTTTAAGTCTTAAAACCATGAATACATGTAGATTACAAAAACATCTTCTGTTAACATTAAGATCATTAGTAATTATATCGAACTGTCTCCATACCAGACGGGACACCTGGGGCCTGTTTCTCGAAATCGTCATATGTCTAAGTTCTTGACTAAGTCAGCGCTAGTTCTCTGGTTGTCCGCTAAGTGTTTCACGAAGCCGTCTTTACCAAGATGTGTGACAACTTCCTGACTAAGGACTTATGACGCCTCCAACCTTGTCATATCTTTTTTAGTCGACGTACAGCGCCATCACATGTTATTTATTGGGTAGATTATGGTCGGCCAAAAGGGACACTACATACTTCTATGCAACTCTTTCTATGCATTCACTTTATCTGGAATTTATCCATGTTTATATTATGAAAATTATATGAAAAGACATAGTGTTTTTGTTCAAGGCTTGTCTCCACTTAACTCTAGTGAATCAACACTCTTTCCACATTCTAATGAATAAAAATACAAAAAATAAAACAACAAAAGAACAACAGTCTAATTGAGGTCATTTCAATATGAAAGGAACTTTTTTTTTAATGAAAAATAAAACCATAATAAAAACGATAACAATAATAGACTGACAGGAGACAGGCCTGTATCAAAATGTGGTGGGATTTAAAAAAAAAAAAAAAAAAAAAGAAGTTAAACCAAAACTTGTCAAATTAATCCCATCATTGGAAACTGGAAGAAAAAAAAAACCCAAAAAAACTATTGACAAATAAACATTGGGCAAGAAAAAAATACAAGCCTTACTGATAAGCAATGGGAAGTACATGTATTATAATCTAGAAAAAATATAAATTCATAACTGTTGCTAGTTATGTTTTATGTCAAAATGAATTTAGTAAGTCTCTTAACTTCTGATTGCAAAGCTATTTTCAAAAATATATTGTTGTGTTTTATTAGATCATCAGAATCATAATTTTACAGGCTATTGTTACAGTAATTGAAAGAACAAAAACATTGAATTAAAAAAAAAACCCTAACAAATCAAAAAAGAATAAATAAGAAGGAAAAAAGAAAAAAGGGTACCACGCCAGAACATATGCTTACTCCACTGACCCAGTAAGCTGTCGAGAGGAACGGTAAAAGCCTGAAGAAACCCCTTTCTTAAAAATAACAACAAAACAGAATAACCAAGCAGACAGAGCAGGCAGGAGCCCCATCCAGCCCAGGCACCTCCGATCAGGGACAGACTCCATGTAAAAAATATGTGCATTATAGAATCTCATTATAGATACAAATGTACACCAACTTTGATGAGAAAATGGCAATAACTGAGATTGCAAAGCTATTTTACGATATGGGACGGGGTCCTTCATATCTGATCAATTAGCATGTAAAATGACGTGCTACATGTACCATAATAAACTTGAAAATCACATGTAACTTCTTATATAATAATTAAAAGAGTGCTTTTTGTGTGAAAACAAATAATTGGGCGATCTTCGTAAATGATTTCTATAAAGATTTCTGTGGTGAACTAAAATCCGACGAGGGAACTGTAATATGACACTGTAGGCCAGCCATAGTCAACGGCATATTCTCTGGTTTTCAGACCCATATCAGTGTAAACATAGATTATATCAACGATTTTTAAAATGAATACTTTGAAATATACGTGTTTAAACTTATAATATGAATATTTTTGTAATTTCCATATCATACTCAAGCCCAAAAACATTATGTAAAACATTCAAAGCATATTATTATTACAATGAAAATATATGGGTTTATTTTGATAAACTATCAAATGACGACATCTGGGGGGTACCTATCCAACGTAAAACTGGCTCACCGATCATGAAATCAATCACTCATATTTTTGTCCCCACCGAACGAAGTTCGCGAGGGGACTATGAAACGGGCTCCGTTCGTGTGTGCGTGTGTCCGTCCGTCCGTCCGTCCGTCCGTGCGTCCGTCTGTTCGTGTGTGCTCAAATGTTAGAAAATGCTACTTCTCCTCTATTTCACATCGGATTTTGATTCCGATTGTGTTATCTGATAGGTTTGGGTGGGGGCTTCCAAACTTCTACACAGAATTTTGAAATTCATTAATTATGCAAATTTATGCAAATTTATTCAAAATTGACCAAAAATGCTACTTCTCTATTTCACATCGGATTTTGATTCCGATTGTTTTATCTGATAGGGCTGGGTGGGGGCTTCCAAACTTCTACACAGAATTTTGAAATTCATTAATTATGCAAATTTATGCAAATTTATTCAAAATGGCTGAAGGTTCATAATGTTTTCATGTTTTATATTTCAGTTGTATACATGCATTGTTGGTATTCTCTTCTTTTGCATGCAGTAACATTATTATTTTATTCACTAAAGTTTTTCACTGAAGTTTTAAGGTTCAGGCTAGTTAATTTCCACAGATCTGCACTTCCGGCGGGGACATTTATTATGCATTGCGTTATTTACTCATTCACTTGTTCATTTTACAATCGAATCCATCATGTAATTTACATAATTTAAAAAGTGTTTGGCATCTATTATACCCTTCTACATTTTCTATTTTCTTTTATTCCCTAATTCTTTCAAATACATGTATTTGCAGTTGAGTTAAATTTAGCTTTTAAAAATATAGTGTAATTGCAACCAAGGCTACGTGTCGGCTCCAATTCTCACCGATAGTATCGATATCACGAGATGTCTAGCTAGTTAGCTCTTCGTGAAACAGTTTAGGAAGATCATGGACATCTCCATAGTTGGCGGATAAAGTTATGACTGTCTTGTCGTTGGTTTCGAGAAACAGGCCCCTGTATGAATTTCATTAAATCCTAACACTACAGTCAGGGACCATCTCCATACAAGTGGAAATGCAGCTGAGGTTTCATACAATTATGGCAATCACATAGACTGATCCCCTAATTTCTATATCAATGAACTGTCACTCTAATTCTGTATGAATAAACTTTCTGATCTTGTTTTACCAGATTCCTAAACCCTTTTCCCTCTAGGACCTTGACATTTTGACTGGCCTAGCACCTTCAATATCCCCGAAAGATCCCTATCACTATCAAAATAATTATTAAGTGGTGGCTTGAAGCATTACGACAAAAATGCATACTGCTACAGTAATAAGAAGTACAAGTCCAAATTGTTGTGAAGGTGTCTAAGATACAATCACAATTTTTAGGTTCACAACAATTAAAGGGCAATCCAACCTTGGTAATAAGATGATTTGTGTGAAAGCAGAAAAATAAGAAAAACAGGACAAATAAGAAAGATATGGATGTTTGAAAAATGAGATTACTACATCTATTCACATCTCAAAGTGGCAATTTAATGAGTCGATTTTGACATACTTGTGGACAAGTCTCCTGTTTGTCGTACACAAAATAATCATCAATTTGTGGTTTTCTCTGAAGTGCCTTTTCCCTGGGGGTAGTACTCTATATATATTGTAGATCAGGGGCAGATCCGGGGGGGGGGGGGGGGGGGCCTCCCTGGAAACATGCACGTAAAGACACCCCAAAAATGCTCTTGACCTTTTTTTATTTTTGCTTGTCAGAGATTTTTTGAGTTAAAAAGAGACCCCAAAATGCTGATGACCTTTTTTTTTCCTTCCTTTTATGCTTGTCAGAGATTTTTTGAGTTAAAGGGAAGCTTGAGTTCTGGAAAAGGTAAAAAAATAATTGTGAGCTTTCTCATTCTTGTTAGTTTGGAAGATTATCATAGCAGATACAAGTATGTTCCCTGAAAAGGATTGCTTTTCAAATGCCCAAGTACATTCAAAATATGACAAGAAACAGCTGAAATGTTTGGGCAGAACATTTGTGTGTAGTCCATATACATATTTTTGTTTGCAGTGCATGTGACTCTTAGCAGAATTGAGTCAGTTTCTTATCATTTTGTGATTCCAAAAACTTACAGCATACTGTGCTATATAATAAACCTTTCCCAATTGCTTTGAGACAGTTGATTTTTTTTTTTTTTGCTTGTCAGAAAATTTTGTGAATATTGGGCCCCCTCCTTCCAAAATCCTGGATCCGACACTGTTGTAGATAGCATATTGTTATACATGTATGTCCCCATAAAAGAAAAAAGATCCTACTGAGTAATACATTTAAAAAAAATTTTGTGTGTGTGTATGTGTGTGTTGGAGCAAATGGGGGAGTTGTCCGCAACTGCATCACAGTGACATTACATGTACCTATTCGGCCAATTTGAATTCCCATATATGTATAGTGATTACAACTTTCAAAAATTCATAACTTTCTTAATTGCTTCTCCGATTTCGTTCAAATTTTCACCAATCTGCTTCTCTGATTTTTCCTCTTTCTTTCAGAGCAACTAGCCATGAAGGTTGGATTTCCTTTTAAATCATTTAGACTGAATATATCTGATTTCAGTGTATTCATCAGTCATTAACATTTATGCTATGACAAAAAATCATGAGTTCAGAATAGAGAGTACATGAATTAAGAATAACAACTGCCAGTTGTTCAGAGTACAATAATGATTACATTATGTAGAAGCAGTGCCAAAGTGTAAAGTTTTTTTGTTTTCTTTGATACAGATTATTGTCGTCAAAAGCCCTGATTTCAAAGATGGCAGCAGGCGGGGAGACCAGAAGGGAACCTGAAGAAGGAACATGTGATGAGTTCATTGAGGAGTGCCCTTCATCTGCTAGACCGCTCACCAGCCAGGAAATGTCTTTGCCGCTTTCGCTTAAAGTGCCAGGATTGTCAAGCTCCAAGGCATTCTGTAGAGGTACCTCAGATGAAGGCCTTCCGTTGAGTCCTGAAACACCAGGAAGTTGCACCCCAAGAGCAGATCTCATTGCAGATATTCAGAAACTAAAGGAGAGGCTGGAGAATATTTTCGGGGTACTTGCCAGCCATGCTTGTCTCACCGAAGGCACACGGATGGAGCAGCAGCTTTTGAGTGAAAGGTTTGAGGAAATGAAATGGGAGCAGATTGATTTAAAGAGGAAGTATCGGGAACTGGCACATATGGTAGAACGATTGGAGGATAGACTGAAGATGGAGGATGAGAAGCAGAAGGAGGGTGATGACAAAGTAGCTAAAGCAGTTGAAGCAGGGGTTAAGGAGGAGATGGAGAGAAGGAAGAGCGAGTTCCTCAGTGAAATTGAGGAAAAGATGAAGGAGATGATGATAAAGGAACAGTCAAAAAAAGAAGAAAGGGAGTTGGAACTGCGTGTACGCGAGCAGCGATTTTCTGAAGAGATGGCAGATAGAAGAGTTGCAGAGGTGAAACAAGCTTTGCTTGAGGCTTACAAGGAACGGGATAATGTCAACAGGAAATTTCAAGTCACGAAGGTGAAAGTGCAAGAAGAGAAGAAGAAGAATGCACACCTTCAGCAGAGGATTCGGGAGCTGGAGCTGCGTTGCCAGCATCTAGAGGAGGAAAATGCGCGTCTCCGATTTTCCGACATTGTCCACCAGACAAATTTCACCTTTGAGGGTCCGATGCTGGAGTGCTTCTCCTGCCGAAAGGAGTATTCCACACATCATAATGATGCTGAGGGCTGCAGGTTCCACCCGATTCCTTGCATGCCGTATGAAACATGGCGCAACTGCATCCCTAGGGAGGAGCTGCCGGCTGATTTTACAGCAGCTAGCCGTTTCCACTTCTGGGCTTGCTGCAATGTTCTGGCAACTCGAAGGCCTGAGGGCTGCTGCCATGGGCGCCATCACCAGCAGTGGGAGATGGATATCATGATGAGGCAGGTCCTGGTTGAGGGATCAGATCATTCTGCCTTTTCAGAGCCTCTTAGAGTTGAGTAAAAATACCTGGACATTATTATCCAAATCTGGATGAATTTGTTGAGCAGAAAAATCTGTCTGTTTGGAGGAATCTTCAAACATTTTTTTACTTTTGAGGCTCTCTTCCAAGACAGGGAGGGATTCCTCAGCAAAACATATCCCTGAAGGTTTTCAGTCTACAATGCTATATGTGAAATACATTTGAAGTCAGATTTTATCACTTTCAAAGAGATAAGCATTCAAGATTTGTAATCTAAGTTATACATTGAGTTCTAATCACCACATACATTCTAGTAATACATTTTTGATTACATGTAATCATATGTTAAAAATTATTGGTCTATTTAAATAGTTCGGTATTCATATTTGTGATACATGTACATGTAGATATATTTGTAGTACTGATCGTGATATGTATTAAGTGTGAGGGTAATTAATTTTTTTTTTTTCGAAAGAGTGGATCCAAAGGTTTTGTACAAAAGTTTCAAAATGATGTCATTTACATGTCCGTACATGATTTTCCCGACTTTCACACATTGCTGTTTCTATTTAATGTTATGTCATTTCTTATATGTATGCCATGCATATATTTCCATACATGTATTTTTGCAGGATGCAATATTTCATATGATTAAATGTAGCCTACTGCCTACACTGTGACAGGTAATCTCTAAAGTGAACTAAACGTAGCAATAGACAATGTGTAAATTATTTAGTGTCAGTCTTTCCATTTTGAATAACTTACTATAATTCTGTGAATTTCACACAAAATATATGTAATTATAGGGTTTTCTGTTTCTCTTTGTGACCAAATGAATTGTTGTCATTTCTACCTTGATGGAATGAAAGTAATCTTTTTGGAATGGACAGCTGGGTGCTCCATAATGGAGTGAACTACATGAAAGCTTTCCATTTTATAGAGAATAAGGCATTTATCTTTAGAATATGTTTTTAACGTGAACAAAATCATTTTTAAAATGCCTTGAACTTGTTTACAAATTGACAACATTATTGATGAATTTAGCTACTCTATTTTACGAGTGGAATTTTTATACATGAGGATATAACTATTGCATATAAATTTTTACATGTTTCACTATGCAAATGCAGTTATGCATTATTCTGTTTACACTGCATCTTGTCTGAATTTCAATTGTTCTGAGGACAGTTATTTGTGTTTTTAGACTTTCTTTCACACAAAAGGCTCCTATGGTTTTAGTTGATGTATAACAAAACAACTATTTTAAATCATTGCAAAGACTGTTTTCTCTTGTATAGTAGAGAAGTAAGATGCTGAGAGGTGAAAAAAATATATTTATATCCCAGGTTGTGATCAAAATTACAGAGTACATGTTGTTTCCCTGTGTTTCTGTATTCATTTCAAAGCAAGTTCCTTTTTAAATGAGTAAAATTATATTCAAAATATGTGGGTCACTCTAATTTCTATATTATTGTGACTCTTGCCTGCTCTGTATATGGCTTTTAAATGAAGTTTAGACTAAAAAAGCTTTCATACTGTAAAATGTGTAGAACTACATGCAGGAAAATACAAAGTACATTTGTAATTTTACCACGTGTTGACCTATATGTACGTGTACATTGACATGTACATACATGTATGTGTTCCAAAGTGCAGCCTACATGTAGATGTGCATTGAATTTAAACATTATATTATTTCTAAAAGTTAGAGACTTGCACCTTGGGGAAAACATGTCCACGGCTATACAGTTGATCAATATTTTGTGATTGATATTTGAGTTTTCTCTTTTAGTAGTTCACAACATTTTTCATACTTGCACATAAAAGCCTAAACATTATGTATAGTCAAGCATTGTATTTCCGAACAGGATGTTATTACCGAACGTGTACAGTTAAGTTAGGCGCATTAAAATGGCTTAACCTTTCATACGCGTGGAACTACGCGCATGTTCTCCACACTATTTGACACAGAGAACAAAGGGCAGCAGATCTTAAAATGAGGCAAAAAAACGTAAATAATATCTTATTTTTACATGAAACCATGAAAACGATTTAATAATTGATTGAAAAATCCCTTATTCTGAAAAATATCTCTATTTTGAATGAAACTTTAACCTAAAACTGCCGATTTCAAAGACCTCACGACCGATCCCTTCCTCTCTAACGTTTAGAGAGAGAGAGTGATTACTGCATAACAGTGGCCGTTGTTTATATATTGGCAACCTATAAAGCATGTTCGTGTAGAACGTGTGATCGACCTGCCGAACTACGAGTGATAACAAAAAGTGTGTGCGTAATATTTTTGTTGATTAGACTGAGCATAATGAGGAAATTTCTCCCATAAGGGGCACGTTCGGAAATATAATACCATTTTCAAGGGACCAAAACGCCTCGTCGTTGGGAAGGGGATCGCTCGGAAGGGAATATCGTATTAAATCTACGTTGTCTTTTTAAAATTCCATCAACTTCTTTTTCTGTAGGACTTTGAGCATTCATTATGTACGTTTGACAGATATTCGTTTGATATTTTATTTGCTATCGTTGATTTTCTGAAAAGTGTTCGGAAACTGGTACTGTCTTTACTATTAAATGTAATTAAGATACACAGTGCAAATGAATTGACTTCAAAATCTAGAATCTAGATAAGATCTAACAAAGTTACAGTTAACTTTACATACATGTAAGTCGAATCTGTTGGGACCCCAAGAAATAGTTTGACTAATGCAAAATTTGACTTAGGAAATGTAAATTACACGTTTTGCATAGTTTGGTAAAAAAGATTGATTCGTCTTAGGTAAAGTTCGACTTACGCAACTTTGAGCTATGCAAGGTTAACTGTATAATTGTATCCCGCAGCAGAATGCCAGAGGATACTTTGGATTCAGCAGCGTTACGCCGTCGCGCCGCTGCCGCTGTCACCGCGGCGTCATATTCTCGTGTGTGCTCCAGCTGCCACATTCCTTGACGTATTTCTTTCAAATTTTGTATGCAGATGTATATTGGTATAATCTACACACCTATAATTTTTGGTGATGCTGCTCCCAGTGTTCGTCTTTTATTGGGTAAAAGGCCATATTTTTGTGGATGGTTTGTGTGCGCTCTGTAGGCCACATTCCTCAACGGATTTTGTTCAAATTTTGAATGAAGGTGTATCTTGGTATAATCTAGAAGCCTATAGATTTTGGTGATGCTGCCTCCAGTGTTTTGTCTTTTATAGGGTCAAAGGTCATATTTTGATAGATGTCTTGTGTGCACTCTTGTGTGTGGCCTAACTGCCGCATTTCTTGACTGATTTCTTTCAAATTTGTATAGAAGTGTATCTTGGTAACATCTACGCTTCTATAGTTTTTGGTGATGCTGCCACCTGTGTCCCGTCTTTTATAGGGTCAAAGGTCATACTATGGAGGATGGCATAAATGCATTCTGCAGGCCACATTTCTTGATGGATTTCTTTCAAATTTTGTATGGAGATGTATCTTGGTACAATCTACACATCTTTACTTTTTGGTGATGCTGCCCTCATTGTTCCCTCTTTTATAGGGTCAAAGGTCATTTGTCCCTTTTCTGCGCTCTTACTGCTACATTTCTTGACGGATTTCTTTCAAATTTTGTATGGAGGTGTATCTTGGTCAAATCTACACATCTTTAGTTTTTGATGATGCTGCCACCAGTGTTCCGTCTTTTATAAGGTCAGAGGTCATATTTTTGACCAATGTCTTGTGTGGGCTCTGCAGGCCATATTTCTTGCCGGATTCCTTTCAAATTTTTTATGGAGATTTATCTTGGTACAATCTACAAATTTCTACTTTTTGATAATAATGCCCTCATTGTTTCGTCCTTTATCAGGTCAAAGGTCATATGTCTTTTGTGCGCTCTAACTGCCACATTTCGTGATGGATTTCTTTCCAATTTTGTATATAGGAGTGTCTTAGTAAAATCTACACAACTTTAGTTTTGGTGATGCTGCCCCAGTGTTCCACTTTTTATAGGGTAAAATGTCTTATTTTGCTTGCTGTCATGCATGCACTCTGGCGGTCACATTTTTTGATTGATTTCTTTCAGATTTTGTATGGAGGTCCATCAATAGTTTACTCTAGATCTCTACAGTTTTTGGCGATGCTGCCCCCAGTGTTCCATCTTTTATAGGGTCAAATTTTAGTGGATATCTTGTCTGCACTCTGCAGGTCACATTTCTTGACAGATTTCTTTTGAATTTTCTATAGAGATGCATTATACTCTAATCTACACACATATTGTTGTGGTGACAATATTCCTGGCCACTGATGGCGATCTCTACGTTATCCTTTTGTTTGAGGGAGGGGAGGGGGGAGGTTCTTTGTTCCTCCTTCGAACAAAAGGATGACGCGCGGCAGTGGTCATTTCTAGTTAGCAATATTATTAGAATGATGCATTCTATTTGTCTTTCAGTCTTTGTTTACTAGACCAAATTTTGTCTTTCATTTCTTCTCCTCAATATTGTCCAAAATTTAAAAGATGTTTTGAGTGGCATACCAGTATTTAATAATTGGTAGTAATTGGTACTCAACAGGAAATTATTCATTTTATCCTGTTCATGCACAGAGTACATTGAGTAATGATGTTATGCATGTGTATATATAGAATGTATTTTGTTGTTAGCTGTTAAATTTGATATTAGGGCTATTCAATGTGTCCAGTGTTATTTATTAAACCATATACATGTATTTCATGCAAAAATGAAAAATCTCTGGACATGACCATGACTATTGGTAGTGATACCAGAAAATACCATTATTCAGTGGTCATATCGAGAGCTTCTTCATTTTTGGATGAAATATGCGGAAGTACCTGTAAGACATATGTCGTAGGGGACACATTGCACGGATGCACCATATGCTTTTGTTGAAGTCATAAAATCTTGCTTGGAGATTGAGTAGTAATAAGACTAGAATAACACCAAGGCAAGAGTCAACAAGCACACCACATAATAAAAATGTAGGTGTTGGCGTTGGTGAAGTTTGGATCGTCACGTGTGGGGTCACAAAGAAAAAAAATAGATGGATTGGTGACTCACAGTGGTATGTTTACACCATCTGCAAAGTGTTATTGATTTATTATGTATACACAATTACATGTACACATGCATTCTTGCTGTGTGAATATTATCAAAATTAACTTGTTACAGTGATTCAAAGACTACAATTGTTATTCAATCATAATAATTATTTTGTACTGGGAGTCTGTGACAGACAAATTTTCAAATTGTACATGTACAAACATTTTTGTATTCTTACAATTTAGTAAAACTTGTTTTTAAAAATAATATGGCAGCACAGGAATAATTTACTATTTATACATATACTCAAGAGTGTGTTGCTGTGTGTATGTGTAACTCTATAAAGAAAGCAAATATTTGTTTTTAATTCTCATTTTCTTAAAGCCTCTGAGGGCTGTAGCATTTTAATGAACGTATTCACTTTGTTGCAGAAAGTGTGATACACAGCGGCGTCACTAGAGGGGAGGGGGTGTGGGGGTGTGACACTCAAAATGCACCAGCTCTGTTGGCAACAAAAAAAAAAGGAGGAGAAAAAAGGGAGAGGGAAGAGGAAAGAAAAAAGGAAAAGGAGGAATATTTCATATTGAAAAGATGATATTTGGGAAAAAGGGGTCACCCCCTCCCATTCGAAAATGGGCCCGTGTGATCAAAATTTTCACATCTTTGATTTTCTTTTATTATTGTGGGGGAAAGAGATCAGGGCAAAGAAAAGTTCCGATATTCGGGTAGCAAGGTGCCAAAATATCTACATATTTGGGCAGTGAGGTTCTCGGGTAATTATGTAACTTCTGTACATTTTCACTATGCTAAGTCTTTAAAAGATTGCTCGCTCTGCTTGCAAAAAGCAAAAATTAAAAAATTTAGATTTGATATATATGTTCCAATTTGCCGGCAAATTTGAGTGTCACACCCTAAAAATTTGTCAGCAAAATTGGATGTCACATCCCCCCATTCAAAATGCTCTAGCGACACCCCTAGTGATACACTTAAAAGTTTTTTCTTTCTTTGTAGTTGTAAATATGTTTTATGATCACTTTGTTGGGCTTTTTCTGGGGCATTTTTATTTGTGCTTTTATGTTGCCTTTATTTTACAGTACCGTACTTTGTGCTTTTATGTTGCGTTTATTTTACAGACAGTACTTTGTGTTTTTATGTTGCGTTTATTTCACAGTACTTTGTGGTGGCATACACTTCATTAATGAAGTATAATATACTATCCATTTGTTCAAATACATATTGTTGTGCTGGAAAATGGGGTTTGTTGTGAAGAACACATTTGTATAACCTTTCTAGATTGGTCAGTACTAGAGATGAGCTGGGCGATTCTGTGCAGAGTGTCCCGTATGGCATGTGACATTTATCATCGATGAATGAAAAATCTTATGATATGGCCTTGACTAAGGGTAGTAATACTAGAAAGAATCATTATTCGGTGGCTATATCAAGAGATTCTTCATTTTGGGATGAAATATATGGATAAATATCATGTATGTCATACATGACAGTGTGCACAGAATTACCCACCTTGCAATAGTGAATGTAGGTAGCGCCAGTATTTGATAGTTTGTCACTTCTTCCTAATCTTAACATAATCTTGCCATATGCAGCTATGAAAAATACACTTTGCCATAATCCTTTTTTTAGTGTGTTTTAACTGATCATGAGATGCTGTAATTCTCATCACTGCCTTCACATTTATGTCAAATAGTTAGATGCCACCAATTCCAAGGATGTGTGAAGCCTTGGATCAATATGTACATACATGTATGCTAATGCGTTAATTATTTAGGCTCAACAAATTATATGCACAGTATCAATTTACTCTCAAGATAGAAGATACAAGAAATTATGTGTTATTTTTGCTTGGCTTCTGACAGTACATAATAACTTTTGAAAGAGACCCTTTTTTATTGTGCTTTTTTTTTTTTTTTTTTTTAAATTTTATGTCAGCTCCACCATGTGCTAGATAATGGCATTGGGATTTAAATTGAATTGTCCGTTTCAGTAATCATTACTTAAAGGCAAAAAAAATTATGGCAATCCTCTTTCAATAAAGAGACCTCTCCCTGAATTGTCCCTAGCTATCTTTCTTTTCTGGTTTCCCCACAAGATGTAGGGGGAAAAAAATCTATTTATGTAAAATGACTATATCAGTTTTACCGTTGGTATGAACTTTGGGAAAACAATAAAACTCTTTCTTACACTAAAAGAAAATTGTATGAAACTATGAATGTCATTTTAGTTCCATGTTTTTTTTTTTCTGATTGAAGCCTGAGAAAAGATTGTTTGTACCATATGTACAAAAGTATGTTGTGAATTTGCACGTTTTTTGTTCCTTTGAATATGACATTTCCAAAATGATCTGCTGGTGGTAATAATGCTACATGGAGTAGGCTGAAGAATATATTTACATGAATATTGGGATGGTAATGATGGTATGTTGATGTCACTAATGATGATGACACTGATGATGATGAATACAAAGATATTGCTGTTTTGATGATGAAAAATTGATGCTGATGATCATAATATGATCATTATGTAAATGGTACAAGGATGATTATGTTTAGTTTAATTCAGCCATTATGCATGTGCATGTGCAAGACGAAAAGCTTATTAAGTATGTCTCTCTTTAACGCCTTTTTCCCGTTTATGCATGTGATGGTTATGTAAGGATGGGGAGGATGATTATGTTGCTGTTGGTAGTTGTTTGGTTGTGGTGGTGGTTGTGATGATGATGATTATTATGCTGGTTGTAGTGAGAATGAAGATGATGTTGGTAATGATCATGGTACGGATGGAGTCGATGATCATGATAAATATGAAGAGTTTAATGTTGGAGATCAGTGTAAAGATGACAGTGAGGAGAACTTGGATGATAATGTGACAATGCTTAAGAAAAACTGAAAAATTAACATTTCAGGAAGTATCCTACACATGTTTGAATGTATTTTCATCTTCCCTCTGTTCAATAACCTCACAATAACCTTTGCATATAATTATGCCAACCCCTTTTTTCTGTACAGTACAGTTTCAAACATGAACTTCCAATTCATGGTTTCAATTCATTGTTACATTGTCAACTTTGTCTTAAAGGTGGCAGGCGGCAGTTTCAATGGAGAAAAATCTTTGTTTGCTGATGCTGCAAAATAGTTTGTGTGCATACGAAACTAGGTCTAGTCGAAAGTACATGTATATTGAGGATCAGCGAAATGTCCTTCTCCTCGGCAAAAATCTGCATAGATCGCTGTGATGTGTACGTAAGTTGATGTGTACAAATACGGAAATCCGCGAACTCGCCTTCGCCTGGACTGCATAGAAACACACAGGCACCGCCGACTGACCGCCTTTAAAAACTGTAACAACCTTCACAATCACCCTTCAATTTCAGATATGTAAGAGAAATTGGGCAGGATTTCCTGCCCATGACATGCAAGTCGTTAAAAAGCTCTCAATAAATCTAAGACCCCGAACAAAGGATCACATGTGCAAAGCGTTACTTGAATAGTCCTGTTTATATTTTGATACATACAATACAAATATAACAAATATTGTTCCATTGTGCATTCAAAATTTTACTCTTATGAGGAGAAAATAATATGCCAAACAGAAGTGGCAAACATGAACGTAAGTACTGAAAAGAAACGTAAATAAAAAACAGAACCATCCCCAAAACTACTGAAGAAGGATGACTACATGTATTTGAGTATCTTCATAGTAGTGGTACAACAACAACAAATCAGAAGGTACATGCACTTTACAGTACTTTGTATCATAATTTGCTCAAAAGACAGAATAACTGAGTTTGAGCTTCTATGAGCTCTTCCAGGCTCAAGAATACAAAATGTACCTGTAACTAAAGACTATGAATAAATTACTGAGCAAGAACATGTTTCCAGAAAATATCAAACAAAAAAAACCTCCTAAAATTTAGATTGTCTAACCTAAACTCACTAAAAAGAAATATGTAATATAAAGTCCTAAGATTTAATCTTAAGTTTATAAAATGTGTAAGTCCAATTAACGAGTTTACCTAAATATGATGGATTTTGGATTCAAATTTAACAATTGTAGCATTTAAAATTATATGACCCAGTTTTTAATCACATGAAGACAATGGTATACGCTACAAACCAGGCTGCAAAAATTTCACATTTAAAAAGTAAAAGTACTGTGAAACCAGGAACTTTTGCGCGCATTTAACGTTCGCGAATTTCACGAGTGGTTCAGATTCGCGAAAGTTTCATGCCGCAAAATCATTGAATGATAATTGACACAACACTTAATTTTTTCAAATCACCAAAGTTTCTTGCTGTGAAAATGGCTGTCGTTTTAATACAATTTGTGAATATCTCTAGTTTTCGAGTAGACACTTCTATACTACCCCATGTCTCATTGCAAGTATTTAGAAAATCATCAGGGTGACATTCCTCCTCGCAGATTAAACATTAATGAACTGAAATTTGAAAAGTTTGAGGTTTTACGGTTGGTTGATTATTGACAATGGATCTTTCAGATAAAGCTCTACTAGTTGCTTGTAAACAGACAATGGTTGGGAAGAGGAAGGACGAAAAATTAATATAGTATGATAATAATGACAGTCTTTTGAACACAGAACTTCAATACAGTCTTTTGAACAAAAATGGGTATCCTAAGGCTAAATGCATGTGGATGGACTTGGACTTGGTCAATCCAGTCATGCAATATTATAAGTCAGAGTTTAGAATTTGGGGAATTTCAAGAATTCTTTACCTGTCAACTTCAAAAGCTCATGAGAAATAAACTGCCATTAGTATTATGACATTTCCTCCTTTAAAAAGGAATTGAACATCTAAATATATGTATAAGTATTCATTGATAAATTACTTCATGATACTATAATTAGACACTATGACAAAATGGATCAAGAAAATACAGTCCCATGAGAGATAACAATATCAGTAAATATAAATGGAACAGACATTGCCACATATTTTTAAGGAAGCAGGAATCAAAGTATATTCTAGCACAGCAATCCACTCTATAATAATAGAGAACATAAAAATATATGTTCCTTAAAACATGACATTAATATAATTCAATATATTATCATGCTTTGGTTATAATTACTTCAATCAAGGTCCTATCCACATATCATTTCAGGAAATGATCCATTTCAATAAGGAAATAACACTCAGAAATTATCATTGGGTCACTTCATGGAAATTCATTGAATTAGATCCTGACAAGAACTCAAGATCTATTTGCTATGTTGTTGTAAAAATAAAAAAATGATTAAAAAAATTAAAAATATAAAAAATAAAGTTCTATGCACACAAGCAGCAAGATTAATTATTTTGGAATCATTCCATAACACTCCATGCATACGTATGTGTATTGAATTATGCTCATTGCCATGTTGATGCTATAAGTAATGGGTACAGGAACCCTGGGCTGTCTCATAAAGAGACGGTATCGATCAGAATTGTTTGCAATTCCTCAAGTCAATCACAAAGTTATGATCGCCTATTTGCCATCTCAGAAGCTGCAATCAGAATCAAACTCATCTATTAAAAGGCAGGCCCCAGCAAGTACATTCAACATCTGTTAAACCTTTGCAAAATCCAGATTTAATGGCATAGGGTAGCTTCCTCTCTCTCTCTACACTTTCTCTTTTACATGTATATGTGTTTTAGTAAGTTGTTCTAATATCCTCATCTATGCCCAATTTAATTTAAATGCATACAGCAGCCTGTCTCACTGTTTTTCCGTCTGTTGATTCATATAAAAGCCATAGAGATTTTTTCAAAGTCTACATATCCTGTCAAAGCCTGGCCCCGTCTTATAAAGGTCTGATGGCATTGAGCAGATTTTCGTATCTTGCCCCTTTTTTCTGTAACATTATCTGTACATATTTGGTATAAATGCCATATAAATTTTTCTCACCTAATCCACACTTCACTTTGATCACATAGAGATTTTCTCACCATGTGTTCTTCATTGAACACATCTCTCTATTTTCTATGAAGGTTGTTTTTATTCAGTTCTGTTCAAAGCAGCTTCTTCTTTGATCGAATGGAACATCTTTCCTCTCTATGCATTCTCTCTGCCTCATACACATTTGGCCAAGCACAACCTTATTTTGATTAAATAAATAGAACAGCTCTCTTTTCCCTACATTCTTCCTTAAATATATCTGTCTGAGCTATCCATGGACTTAGGTCCTTTTTGTATCCAGCTCAACTCAAAGCCTGCTCCCTCTTCAATGACATAGAGAAGCTTTTCTATCAGTGCTTCACCATTTGAAAATATCCGTCTCCTCATCACTATGAATTTAGGTCCTCTTTGCACTCAGCTCAGCTCATAGCCAGCTCCCGATTCAATGGCATAGAGCAGCTTCTCTCTCTAAGGTCTCTTCATCGCTGAACTTGAGTAAGTTGAGGAGGTTCTTATACATCTGTTTGGCATTTGCCATGAGCTTAGGTCCTTTTTGCACTCAGCTAAGCTCAAAACCGGCTCCCGATTCAATGGCATAGAGCAGCTTCTCTCTCAAGGTCTCTTCATCGCTGAACTCTGGTAGTTTGAGGAGGTTCATACAGGTGCTAGCCGTAGGTAGCCTGTCCAGCTCACTGCCACCATGGTGGATGCAGAATGCTGGGTACAGTTCCTAGAAGAGCATGGGAACCAAAATAAATAGAGAGAGGAATTTGTATAAAGTACATGTAGATTTACCTCATTTGCAGGTTACAAACACCACATATCAGTAATTCTAATTCACTAATTCCTTATGAAAGAACATACATGGTGAAAAAAAATTACTCTTTAGGCTGACAAAGGGAAATGCTGCTGCTCCTGCAGAAAGATTCTACAACACAATGTTTCTCTTCGAGAAAACAATAAAAGTGACCTTTCAAAAACAAATTCTACAACACATATTATGGTGGGGGGGGGGGGGGCAACAATAGCATAGAAAATACACATTCATGGCTTTTCTATGCAGATTAAGAAACTTGATTTGCCAGGGGTGTGAAACAGATGTATAACACACTATATTCGTATTATCATCATAAACACAGATTAGTTTTGATGTTTGCAAAAAACTTGTATAAAATCTGTATGTGTAGACAGCTCAATCAATACTGGAAAGGTGGTCTTGATAGGCTAGTGGTCTTTCAATACAGGTTCCAGTGGCAAGCATTTCAATAAAAAAACAGGTTTCAAGGAAAGCCCAAGATAAAATCTGTAAAGGCAGGTGGTCTTTCTATACAGGTGATAGCTAAAGCAAATCTCATTTTACCAACCTTGAAACCTAGGAGGGGTGGCCTGGAGCAGCTGGTAACAAACTTGAGCAAATGCCGCCGTTGCGCATTTGTCAAGCTCTCCACCACCCGCCAGAAGTTCCTGATGACAGGGCTGTCGTCCTTGTAGCCCCCAGAGTAGTTGGTGTGCTGACGGAGGTCATCGACATCGATGGGCATCGATGCACCGGAAATGAGGACCTGGAGCTCCTGGTGGTTGAACATGCGGAGCCACTCCAGATCGATGACGTCAGATAGGCCCTGGCGGAAGGCGAGAATGTGAGGTCGGATCTGGGAAGAAAAATATTGGAAAAGAAATAATAATGAATGGATTTTTTTTCATCTTTCCTGATATATTAATACAGTGCCTGCCTTATACCTCTATAAATTTGTTTCAAATCTCAATCTGTTTCAAATTAGATCTTACAACATCCAAATTAAATCCTATATCCATAGGAATATCAAGCAACACCTGCTGAAAGTTGGAAATACAGACTTGCTCAAATGCATCAAGGATTCTATGAGAAAAATGAAAATACTATCTTAATGCCAATGACTTATGCAGTTGGGTCAATGACATGTTAGAGTCTTTCCAGACCTCTGGACAGATGTGACAGAGGTAGAAAATCCACACAGGAATCTCGCATGATGATGTTTGGTACTCATTTCATCAAGGAAGAGAAAAAAACCTTTGGATTTCCTGAAGGGAAAGCACAACCTGAACATCCCAGCGACACAGAACGGACCTCAAGGAAATGCAATAACCAAAAAGATAAAAATCATCCACAACTTGGTGACACAACTGCCACTTCAAATACATGGATTATTCTGTGAGAAATTTTCACATCGTCCGACCTGTGCAAGTTTGCTGAATTACAAGGCCTACACACAAATTGGGACAGTAAGATGATCCTGCATGGATATGAGAACTGATTAAACTACCTCTTTTCCTAAGTCCTCACATATTTTTGTCCTTCATTCCCAACTTCATTGTGTGAAGGGAACAAATATATCAAATCAAGAAGGGAATCATATTTGCTTTGTGACAGAAAAGGAAAGAGGTTCAACTCGTTCTGATAGCTCTATGGAATATTCTGCACTAACAACAACAACACAAGCTATTAATGGTGCAATGTCAGGCAAAATACAGGTTTATCTATATTACAGATTCTCCTCCCCTTACACCCGCCTGCACATCACATTATAAACTTTGTTCAGTGAATGACGATATGATGCTTTCAGCCCCAAGAGAAGTAATGAAAAGTCATTCTGAGTACATGTACTGTACATGTACTGTACCTAAAGACTACTGAAAAAATCATTGAGAAAGCTGGATAAATGTAAATGTTACAGCTATTCACAAGAAGTACCAGAAATGTATACCGCTATGTTTAATTCAGATAAAGATTTGTAACGTGTGCCTTTTACATGAGCTACCAAACAACTCAAATACTTAATCTTATCACAAACGATTTCTATTAACAGATCGTTGCCATCGTATGATACTCTAGATGAGTGGTTTTTAATACATCAGTAATCAATCTGGTATAAATTGTGCACATATTAACTCTTCACTGGCCTTGGTTGACCAATGGAACAAACAGGGGCCTGCCACAGTCGACTTTTGGCACACACGCAGTGTGCATGCATTGTATACTCCAAACAACGTGGCAGTCCAGGGTTTCGATCCATGGCAAATAAAGAGTTGATGCAAGCTTACCTGTTTATTAAGTCTGAAGTCTGCCATGAGATGGATGTATTCTATCCTGTTGGAGGCTGTGACTGGGATCTCAGAACCACCAGGCTTCAGGTCATGAACCTGCAGGGAAAAAAACATATAACCAGAATCCCTCACTAAATTCCTTATTACAAATATGTTACTCTCACAGGACCTGGCTATTTGGAGCTTCCCCTGACTTCACCAGAGCAATAAAGATTGCATGTACTATTGAACTTTTTGAGTGAAATATAAAAGTGATTTATTTATGCAAAAATAAAATATGTAAAACATATGATCTTGCGACAATTACACCCTGGTTAATTTGTAAAACTTGTCAAAGTGTTAACTTCACCAAGGACCCAACATGATACCTAACCTACCTGTAAAACCCAAACTCAACCCCAAACCTAAACCTTAACCTAAACCTTTGACAAAGCAAAGCCAATACAAAATGTTGCCGGAGCTGTTCATCTATTCTGTTTATCTTACCTGTGCTTCTCCAAATTCATTGTCCATGACGGTGAAGGTTAGTCCCAGGTCAGAGACATCTCCCCTGTAATCCTTCAAGAACAGTAGATTCCTGAAGGACAGTAAAAAGACAGACAAGAGAAAAATAAGAAAACTGGTGCCATTATACAAATTATCCTTAACGGAACTTTCTATATGATCATATGGAAACTGTCTAAAGTCCCCAAGAAGATGATTATATATGCAGAGCCTTCTTTGTTTGACATAGCTTGAAGTCTGAAGTGCAAGCACAGTCATAATTTTCCAAATCATGTCAAAATCGCAATTTTGGCACAGGCTCCAAATAGATCTACGTCTGTCTTACAAAGTTAGTTCAAATGATAGATCTATTATTATTATAACATCTACATCGACTAAACTATGAATGACTAGACTGTACTTACTTCTACATGACAGGATCTAAGGAAGCTAAATGATGGATGTCTACGTTGACTTAACTATGAATGACTACAGTGTACTTACTTGTACATGACAGGATCGAGGGAGGCTAAATGATGGATGTCTACATTGGTATGTCTGGTTAAGATCTTGGAGAGGAAGAAACTTGCAAAGGGAATCTCTACCAACAGATTCTCATACAACACCTGCAGAAACGAAATCATCAAAACATTTATTAATATGACTTTACATCGTGATATTGGTCAGACATTAAATGTGAAAACCTGTCTAACTCATCTTTCAACAACTGTATATGATTAAGCTGAATTTGGTTTTCCTTGAATTCCTCACTTGTTGCAAAACATTGCAAACACACGATTTTCAACCTATACCATCTACATTTCAACTATCTTTCCCCACGTTAATATATGTTACACATACATTGCAGGCCAAGTCTGCTTTTAGTACTCTCATTGATGCATAAAGTAGTTTCATGTACTTTAAAAAAAAGAAGAAGAAGAAAAAAAGAACTTCATGGAAATAACCCTATAATGCCTGTGGCACTATAGCATGATAAAGAGAGTCCCCTGGGGCAACACTGTTACTTAACTGAGAAAAAAGTCTGAACCCAACAAAACTCATTTAATATAATTGGATGGCAACTTTAGGATTTTGCTGATACATACCTTTCCTAGTATCCTGCCAATGAAGTAATAATGCTTGGTGAAGTCTTCCATCAGCATGGCTGACTGAGGGTTGGGATACAGCAGTTCATCAGTCGTCGTCTTGAAGAAACCCCTGTTGGGGTCAAAGGCTGTTATCAGAAGCTGGGACAGGAACTCTCGGGTGACTCCTCCGCCGTCGATTCCAGCTTCGTCCAGACCCTGGGCATTCTTCAAGGTCACCCGAAGCTTCTTTCGCAAATCAGGTTCTGAATGGAAATGTATACCAAATACATACCCTATTACACACAAACCAAGGAGTATAAACACACAAATCGTCGGTGGGGGGGATAAAACCTTGTATCTCAAATTTCGGTGAAAATTACATTTATATGTTAATCTTCAGATAATCAGTCAAGTGATGTCGTGTCCAAATCCCAGCTCTCTTTCTCCAAAAATGAAGCCACTGTGGCATGTCAGAGGGAAGAAAATCCCATTTCTTAGTGTAAAGGCAGCCATGTTTTTTTTTTTCACTCTCCTGAACATTTGACTTTTTTGAGATATGAGATTTCGTCACCCCACCATCTGAATATAAAATGCTAGTTGTTGGCAAGCATATCAATATAACATTCCACTGACTAGACAAACACAAACAATTAAAATACATAGAAGTATATTATCACCTTCAATTCTGGACAAGTAAAATTACGGAACATGTTCTAATAACATAGAAGCCAACGAATATAATTTATGTTCATGGGATATTTTAGTTAATGTCAAATCCTACAAAAAGAGGGGGGGGGGGGAGAGACACTAGAAGACTTACCATTCTCAGGTCTGAGTCTGTCGTAAGCATCCTCATAGATGTAGTTTCTCCTGATGATGATGTCAATTGATTTGCCTGGTAAGAAGCCAGCAAACTCTTCCTGTGAGTCCTGCTTATCTGCCAATACCCAATCTCGAAATACCTAGAAGAAAGTTACAGATAGCGGTGTCAACACAATATAACAACAACACTTCTTAATCTCTTAAAAACAAATATCTACAAATATTTTTTTTCATTCAAAAGAGTACTTGTTTGGCACCAACTGCAGATTGTCTCTATCAACTGCTGCAAAAGTAACCATGCACAACTTTCTTGCAAATTAACACTAATACATGTATCCTTAAACCCTTCCCAAATAATGACAGGGGATATAGAATTAAACATTTCTCAAATGGTTTTAGATAAACATGCAAGAGCTCTGTATAATGTGGGGCAGATACAAATGTTGTTTCATGAAAGGGGAAATCCCCCAATCACAAGTTGCCTTCTAAGAATGAAGAAAGTCTGACCAATACCTGGACTCTCTCTTCAAAGGGTATCACAAAGGGCATCTCAGCCAGGATGACCAGACGTCTAGCCATGTGGGTGGATGGAGGAGGACCTTCCTCATCCTCTGGGTTGGGCTGGGCAATGAACTGCAGTCTCCTAGGGCGGTACATTCTACCTCCGTGACCTCGGACACCCCGAGACTATTAAAGATAGAGATAAATCAGTAATTACACTGGGGATTGCATTCCATATTTAAATGATTAAGTGAGTGAATATTTTTTCAGTTTTTCTTATGTAGATATATTTTCTAAAACTGGTGTATAACAGGAGAAAAATGCAGCACTTTGGTTGATGATAATATGATATATCGATTTTGCACCATACACTTACTGAAACAATTTGAGGAACAAGAGTTATAAAATCCTGGATTTAACCAAGATGCCACAATTATGCAGGAGAACATAACAACTCGGATTACTGGCCAACTTGACTTGGGTCCTGGGTCTAGCAATTGCATTAATGTCATTCAAAAGTAGGTATAAAGTGCTACTGTGTACAAATTTGTGTACAAAAAACATTAGAACACAACTTTCCAACTTCATACAAGCAATGTGATAAATTATGAGGTACAATACCCTTTCAGAAAAGACATGGACATTTGGAGCCAGCCAGTGGTTGAGTGGACAGAATGACCGTCTGATATCACGTGAGTGCAGCTGCTTGATCAGTTGAGTTGTCACCTGATGTAAAGGAAAAAAGGTGAAATATAGAATAATATATAGGGTATAGAGATATAGAATGATATACATATATACATGTAGAAGAATGAAATAGAGAAAAGTGGGGATATAGGACACAGGGTTAAAGTGGGAAAGATAGATCGAAGGATAGACAAAGAAAGGCAGACAAACAAAGGAAGACAAGCCACACTTTTGTCATTTTCAATTTCAATAAAAGCTTTTGCATCTATTTGACTGACATCAGGAGGGAGCTATAATCCATTTCTGCATTTGTTCAGTCAAATTATGTTGACAGCCAGCACTAAAGTGAAAAAAGACTTCAGGGTGTACTTTGAGGAGCTTTTACATAAGTTTGCAATGACATGGCAGAAGTCTGTTATCTGGACAAACTTGGTGAAAGCATAACAGCTACTAAAATAAGTAGTTATATCTAAAAGTACCTTGAAGACATGAATCCATATTGGCATATAACAAACAGTGTAATAGACTTTAGGAGTGCACTTTGAGGAGCTTTTACAAGAAATCGTAATGACATGACAGAAGATTGTCATCTGGACAAATTTGGTGAAAGCAAAACAGTAATATCTAAAAGTACCTTGAAGACATGAAGCCATGTTGCCATAACCTTCTCTGCTTTCTTGGGATCCACCCTCTGCCTGACCCCGATGCTGGCCATGGCTAGGGAGTAGTCTGAGGTGACCGACGGGGTGGTCTCAGGGTAGGCTAGCTCCACCATCCCCAGGCAGGCGTTACGCAGGGCCATGCTCATGTGCACCAGTTCCTCACGGGTGAATGGCATCAGGCTGTTCCTGTTTGAATCTGTCAATAGAATTGGACTGATTGCAAGTAGCGAATGGTACAATGTGGCACACATACTTGGGACAGCTATAAAGTCAAGAAAACGACTATGTGGTGCTATTTCCCACTTGGCATTTATCTAACCCCATAATGATATAATAAATAATCAAGGACAATCCTCATTCATGTCTAGGTTAAATCAGCAATGTTTATTGTCTCATTGTATAATCATTATTAACTTGCTTTAACAAAGAATATACAAACAGATCAAATACACAGATGAAGGAAATAGCATTCCGTTTTCAGAAAGATGAATAAATAAATAATAGATACAGATTCATTAAAATTTGATTTTACAAAATGCATACAATCTCCTATTCAAATGTAGTATCATCTACTTTATCAAAGAAATCAAAAAGAGATGTAACATTAGTCATTTCATTTGGCTAAGTTGGTTCAACATTCCCATTCTTTTGAGTTCACCCAAATTCAAGTCATAAATTCATACTGAGTGCCACTATGAACATGACGGACAAAGAGAGTGGACATAATAAACAACTCCTCATTCTACCCTCCACAATTGCTCTGGTAGACAAAAGAACATCCCTTCACTGCTATTATGTAAAATAAGTAGAACAGGTGAATATGCATGTGACATAGTTTTAAACTTTACCTGCATCATCACCATAGAACTCTGAATCATGAAGCGACATGAGAAGATGACCAAAGAGAGAGCAGAAGACCGAGAGGAGAGGGATGATACGATTGATGTCAGTGGATGGAAGATCTATTCCTCTGGATATTGTCTGTAACAAGGGGATGCGTGCCCTGAGACAAAAGAGAAAAGGAGGTATTAGATTTATTTCATCTGTTGGTGACCAAGGGAAAATCAATCAAGATATAATGACATTAATATTGGCTTTCTTGCATAATGCCCCAATCAATTGCTCGGTGACGCTTCTGCCACTTCAGTAACATCCAAGCCACAGGCAGGCTACCATAACTGCTATCACAGCATTCAAGAGATTCCTTCCTACCAAAATATCCATTTGGCATTTCCAGGTAGAGAGATATATCCAATTGAAAATACATAACATACAGACAGACCAACCAGGCAACAATAGCTTTTGGCAATAAAGTGAATGAACCATTATACATGTACTAGTGTGCTCCGACACAGATTTCTTCTACATAATATTTGAGAAAAAATGTGTTTGCCTCTTCCTCTCATCCAATTCACTCAAAGTTAACAGGTATTAGAAAAATACACAAAAATTCTCTCAAAGTAAAACAGGCACGATTTCTTGTATTTCGTGGAAATTTTTCTTTTGTATCATATACTCAAATGACCAGAGCTATCGTGAAATTTCTTTTCTTTTCTGTACTAAATGTACTATTCACTCACCCTGTAACCGATAGTGATGATACATTCTTCAAAGTAATCCAGAGATGCCTCAAGAAAGATTTGTTGATTGCAAGAGAGTAAAGTAATCTGGGAATAAACAAAGAATCAACACAAAGAATAAAATATTACGAACTTCACTAGGAATTACACAATAACAAAAAGTAAAATCCATAATTTCATAATCATTATGAAATGTGCATGGTAGGGTAGCTGAATGCATGGAATCATTAAACCTAAGAAATGTGAATTTGAACCTTTACAGCAGTTATGAATTAAAGAATGCATAATAACATTGAAAAGTATGTTTCCTTTTTTAAACCAAGAAACAATGTGTTCTATAACTTTGATGATCTGCTCATTACCAAACCTACATCCACTGGGAATCTTTATATTGATACATATGACAACTTTAGAGAGTGGGAAAATGAAAAAAAAAAAAAAAAAAAAAAAGAAGATTTACTAATGCATAATATCAACAATATGAACTGTGCAGCGACTAGTACTGCTGGCTCTACAACTTATCATTGATACGGTTCATGTAATTCAAACTCATTACCTTGTCCTGGGTACATGTAGCTTGTGATCTACCATCAGCGAATGACACAATGTACAAAGAGCCATCAAGGCTGGTACATTCCCTTGCGTGGTTGTGGCGATGAGGCATTGGACGTGGGCAGAGGAGTTGACCTGTCTGACGCACTGCTCACGGATCTCTGAGATGGTGGAAGCGCTACCAAACTGTGACCATGACAAAGTGAGAGAGACATGTATGTGAGCACATTTATTTTACTTCACCTGGAATCTGAAGAAAGCAAGTATATGATTTGTAAAAGGTGGAAATACTGCTTCTAGTCTCATCTACCTGACCAGGCTACTGAAGGTTGATATCCTACTAATGGGCATTAGCAAAACAACACTTAAAACCAAGGATATCATGAGCTACATGTACTAATCTTACTTACCGGGGCATTACTTGACCTCTTTAAATGATATTCAATCAAATTTGCTGGTATGTTAGCAAAAAAAATTTCCAACAAGCAAAAAAAACAAAAAAAAACAAATCAAACAAAAACAGCAACATAAACGGTTCTCAAAATTTGCAGACAGATGTTCAAAAATTAAGCTGCTCAAAGATGCAGAACATCAAATATACTCTGCAATGAACAAAAAATTATTAATAATCCAAAGAATAGAGATATTATAGTCTGTATTTACCTCTCCTATATCTCTCTCAACATCTTCCTCCATGTCCGAATCTTCATCTGCAGCAAGCATATGATGAAGCCTCTCAGCGCTAGGCAGGGTGGGTAAGAGAATCTTTAGAAGGAGCAGGTATCGTATCACAAGATCTGAAGGAAATTGATCTGTAAGAGGAAGAAAATGAAAACACATTTTTGAATGAAGTCAGTCTTTAAGACTCTGTTGACTGAGACTTACATATTTTACAGGAGGATCACAGTGACTCAGTTCTTTTTCTTCTTGCATTGTGTATTTCTGGACCAAAACTTTTCCCACAATGCACCAATGATGATGTCACCCCATGATCACATTATTCAACGGGTGCATGGGGAAATCTGACACTACTTTTGCCTTGAAATGAACATGATGAGAGGCAGTTGATCTTATATCTTATCTTTAAAAATAAAGTTGAGTTCTGGTCATGCAATTACATTATGAAAGAAACTGTCTGAAAGCAATTGGGAAGGGTTGATCATGTCTAAATAAGGATTGTATACTGTGAGGTTTTGGAATCATCAAAATGAGTAAGAAATCAACCCAAACTCACTAAAACCACACATGCATCGCACACAGAAATGGGTAAATGGGACTGGACACAGATGTGGCATGTATGTTCGGCCCAGACACATCAGGTTTTTTTTTGGTCTTATTTTGAATATAAGGGCATTCGAAGAGAAATCCTTTTCATGGGACATTTCTACTATGATTTTCTTCCAAACTGACATAAAAGGAATGAGAAAGCTCACAAATTATTTTCACCTATTGCTGATATCAAATTATTAAGGATTAAAGCATTTTGGAGGAAAAACAAGCTGGAAAGAAAAGCCAGAAAGACAATTCTGTGAGAACCATGTGTTACCAGCAGAATGCAAGCAAGTACTAATTTTGCTGACACTCACCGACATAAGGCCCCACTATAGTCATCACAGCATACAATAACCACGGTGATGGCTCCACCCCTAATTGCATGCTCTGTTCATCTGTGCCACCAGAAGGTGATGGGAGGAGGGCTCCAAGGAGCTGTTCTGGCGGTATTCCACCCTCCCTCTGGGCCAGAGCCGGTATAAGGAACTCGCTGATTTGATCTGTGGACTGCCGGCATAGCAGCTCTTGGCACAGAGAACACAAGGCTATATTTCTTCAGAAAGAAATGACAAAGGATTGAAGTTTGAAATGAAATAGATTACGAATCCAGACGGACAGCCAATAGGGAATAGGAAACAATTACTATTTGCACTACTGTTAGTAGTGCTGTAGCCCGGAACAAAAAGTCCGGCCCGTTTTAAGCCCGGTATTTTTTTTTCTGATCTTTACCGATCCGGTCCAACCCGGTAACCCGGCCCGATAAGGAGTATAATAATAATAATAATAAAAAGGTTGACTCTTAGTGACCTCGGCCTTGTGACCCTTGTACGTAAGTAGATCTAGATCACACACTCCGTTATCTTGCTGTCTGAGGTCCAGACATGCAACATTCCACACAAATTCAGGATCAGTTATTTCTGCCCCATGATTGTCTTACAGACACTAGCACTATACATCCATGTAGTCTGGATGACCACGCCCACATTTCACTCTCACTATATGCGCCATGTGCTTCGACTGTCCCAATTCCAAAGCTATGGTCCAAAGTCCAAATATCAGTCCATTCATCAGCCAATAGCAAACGAGAGTTTGCTGTTCACTGAGGCCGCGCGCTCTGCATAGAGAGACGGCGGTGTAATGTTACACCCAGCTGGGCGCCAACCGTCTGACAGGCTGATCTTTGCTGTGAATTAATTTGTAAACAAACTGCCCATGTGCTTTGATAAGGAATGTCATTGTTTTGGTTCTGCCACATGACTTGTTGGAAATTTGAGCTGATGAAAACGAAAGTCAGGAGGAAAGCGATCGAGATATAAAGAAGGATTGTTGAGAGAGGGAGAGAGACTCAAAGAAAGATGCGAAGAAAAGAAAAGAAAATACGGACACTATTAAAGTGAAATCATGAAATCGGTAATTTAAGAGACAAGATTTGGGATAGAAAAAATGTTACTGGAAAGAATAAATGGAAAAATAAATAGAATTAAAAGGGGACAGAACTGTAACAGGTTTAATCAAGAGTTTTTCTTCTTTCCATCATAATACATGTATGTATCAACTTTATATCATAGCATACGGTAAATACATGTCATGTGTATCAATTCTTTCTTTTTCTCTTCCTCCCGATATACTACTAAGTACTAGAATTTTGAGAAGGGAAACGGGGAGAGGGGAAGAAAGAAAAAAATCAGAGAGAGACTATTAATTTTATCTTCATGTTTATTGATTAGCTCATCTTGCTAATAAACTTGAATTTTCCGCCTATCAGGAAGTGATTTGGCGATGGAATTACTCTTTCAAATCTCCGCTGTAAACTAGGCTAAATAAACTCCAGTTCAAACATCGATAACATCACTAACTTTCATCATCAGGTAGTAGTTCCCTGCTCTATCTCACACATTGACATAACATACACTTTTATCATGAACAAAATACATGTACACAGAGTGCCCTCTTGACCTCTTCTGTCACACATTCTCGATCTCTCTCATGTCACAGGTCAACAAACTTTATCGACTGTAAGCCTTTTGATCTGATCTGCTGCCGGTGCAGTGCATGGGTCGCCGATGGCCATGCCCATGCGGTCACTAAACTTTAATTTATTCTGAGATTAACTCCGCCCACATATCGAGGGAAACTTCCTGATTGGTCACTAAATTGATTGCCCTGCATACATGCAGGATAGGACTAGACTGCAGGTGCATGGTTGTGTGTGTGTACGTGTATTTGCAGTGCTGCATATATGTGTAATAATACATACTGGCCATATGTGCTTAAAAGCACTACAGATAAACAGATCGAGCTACACTTAGGCAATCGGATGCATTTATTTAGTTATTTTGACAGATTTATTATGATAAAAGACGAAGAATAATGAGCTATTTCAAGACCTTTACACTATCTCTTTCTGTTACCGAGTTGACCCAATTAATTGCCACAGCCCGGACCGGAATTGGTCCGGCCCGGACAGCTCAGTCTGGCGGACTAAAGACCGGCATGCGTTCCGGGCTACAGCACTAACTGTTAGTCATCTCCATTTTGTGTGATAAAAAATAATGAAATACAAAAAAAACCCCACTAATTCACAAACTAATTTTTTGTGAATATAAAAAAAAACAAATTTTAAGCCCAAGGCAAAATGAAAAATAACTTTCTTTTTTTACATGATTGTGTAGATCCATACCAATGGTCATTAATTATAAAACAAATGTAACAAAACAATGTATTTAAAATGAAAATAACGAGATACAAATATTTTGTCATTCTTATTCGGGGGAGAATGAGTGCAGCAATGAATACATCAACATCATATGAAGCACAGATATAAGAACAAATCCTTTCTGGCAACTGACCTTTGACCTTTGAAGGCTGGGTGTTGACCTGTGACTTTGAGAGGTCTCAAGGTGAGATCAAGGCTTGTTTGAGCTAGAGGTGGAAGGTGTGACACATCGATTCCAGGAGGCAGTCTCTCGTTGATAAAACTCCTGAGATTCTGGTAATAACCTATTAATAAGGAGAAATCAAACAAACTAATGATGTCTTATTCATTATATTGGGTGATTTCAAGTTCTGTGTTGGTGTTGGTGTTGGTGTTGAGAGCGTGAATTGGGCTGCTGATTCTAGCCCCAACACCGAATTTGGGTTTATAAAAATAATACCAATCACATTATTGATAGCTCAACACCCAGTGAAGTCAATCCCAGCACCAGCTTCATTTCAGGTTCAGTGTTGTGGCTGGTGTTAGTTTTGCCCCAACACCAACACCAGCTTTCAACATCGAACTTGAATTCACCCAATGTAGTCTGAAAGCACTCCCCTGAACCAGTTTCATAATAACAAACCATAATGACAATGACAATGACAATGATGATGATCCTTGGCAAGTTTAGTAATAATAAACAACAATCATGATGACGACAATGATAATGATGATGATAATGTTAACATTAATATTTTTAGAAACTAACGGGATCGATTGATACACTTTTTAAAATTTACTTACTTCCCCATGTTAACCACTACAATTATAGATAACCACTTCAATGATCGTTAACCAATACTATTAATTAAAATAAACACATCAATATTAACACACGTTGCCATTTCTTTTTATGAAGTGTTTCAAATTAGAGAAAAATTCTATGTATAATAGCAACAAATACTGTTTATTAACTACCCATATAATAAATATACTCAGACACAAAGACAGGCAAGTCCTGTGTTTTTTTGTTTGTTTTTGTTTGTCTTTTTCTTCATAATACATTTTTCTTGCATTTCATGACCATGTTGCTGCATAAACTTACCATTTTGCACTAAGTACATCTGAAGGGCAGCTACGGTTTTTATTGCATCATCCAGGCTGATTCCATTCTGAGTGTAGGTGGTGACATCTGTGTAGACTTCCAGCATACGGAGGGGCATTGCCACTGGGGTTGAAGAGGGTGCTTCAAGGAGCCTGCATAATCATAATAATATAAACAAAGGGCAACATTTTGTGAAATGTGTTGTGGAATGTGCAAAATTGATCAACTCAGTAAAACTTGAACATGACCTTTTTCTTCTCTTCATTGCCCTAGCAACACAGGTAATTCCTTTCTTCAACTTAGAAAGACTAAAGAGTGTCCCATCCATATATTTTACGGGGACGGGGGGGGGGGGGGGGGGGGGGGGGGGGGGGGGGGGGGGGGGGGGGTCCTCGTTTTTACATAGGTTCGTCTTTCCGAAGGTTCATAATTCCAAAGGTTCGTAATTCCTAAACACAAATTTCCCATAGCAGGGGGTTCATAATTCCGAACGTTTGATGCATAACTCCGAAGGTTCGTTATTCCGAAGGTTTGTAATTCCGAAAATGTAATAGAGCCCTAGAACTTTTCAGAATTACGAACCTTCGGAAATATGAACCCTTTTTCATTTTCGGAATTATGAACCCTACTTCATTTTTGGAATTACGAACCGTCGGAGTAACGAATCTTTGGAAGTGCGAACCTTCGAAAAACAAATCTTTGGAAAAAGGACATGTAACCTATTTTACATAGTACAATACCAACAGATATACATGTATTTCCTGTACACTATACACACCTATCAACAAACAGCATATATTAAGGCACTGGCAATGTAGTCATTGCTGTTACTGAACAGGGCCTTTTGGAAGTGCAGAACGACAGTCACAGAACATGAAAATGGATTAACAATCCAATAAAGGCATACATGAACGCATACATGACATCATCATAAAAGGTCACAACAATGTGACTGGCTCATCCTGAATTTACCTCAAAGTTTGCTTTCCTTAGTTTGGCATGGTGGTACTCTTATATAACAATAATCATGAGACTGAATTCCTCAAGCACTCCTTGACTGACATTTTTCCTCCTATACAACTTGTATTATCATAATATGAAACCTTATAATGGAGTGCCATATGGTCCATTTCACAGAATAATATATACTATACCTGCAGCAGAGCCTTAGAATGTGCATGGTCTGATACAGCCAGGTCTGATGCTGCTGCTTTAACAGGCTAATGCTCTTCTCTCTCTGCTTTAGCATGGTCTGACATAACCAGGTCTGAAATCAAAGAAAACAATCGAAATTAGATACATCATAGACATGACAAGAATGCACAAAGTTGCGTCACTGACTTAAGTGAAAAAATGTCTTCATATTACTATGACCATCTTTTTTTTTGCCACAGCACTGCAATTATGCAAAGCTACAGATTTATGATACTTTAGCCCGAATTCACAAAGGAGGTTTGGTTTAAACCATGGTTTACTTTAAAACCCCTCCTGGTTTTTTTAAGAGTACGTGCACACTGAATCCAATCCAATCATATATTTTCTTTGAGCCCGCGCATGGGCAATGTGCGCTTATTCACGCTTATTTTAGTACGCTTACAGAGGTTTAAACCTTACCCATGGTTTAAACCTCCTTTGTGAATTCGGGCCTTTATGTTTATGATTCTTATACTTGAGCAAGCAGATCTGAAAATTACAGCATAATTTTTTTGTAAAGAGAATGACACCCGATATTGCAACTAAAGAAAGGTATTCAAACAAGCATTATGCTTCAATCCCCTCAGACTCTGTCTATCTCATTCTCTCTTTTTGTCCCTCTACCTCTGTCCAGCTGTCTGTCTATCTGTCTCTATCTCTTTTCGTTTCTCTCTGACTGAATCTCTCTCTCTCTCTCTCTCTCTTGCTATTTCTCTGTGTTTCTCTATCTCTCTCACTCTTTATGTCTAATTCTGTCTCTTTCTATCAAAATTTCTACAAAGAAACTTACCAAGCTCTGGACATCCTCTTTCTCACTATAAAATCGAAGGAGAAGCCTGAGAAGTGCATCCAGCATCTGAGAGTCAACCTCCTGTTTTTGGACGGTCTTCACAAGCTCGTCCCACTTTCCTCTGTAGAATCGCATCAGCTTACGCCTGCAGATGGCGCCTCGCACAAAAGACTGCAGTTTAATGGCGCTTCTCAGACGTTTCCGCTCAGCCTGTGAGAAAAGAGAAAGAAATAAAGTGTAGATATTACAATGAGACATGCCTAAAGATTGACAGTAATATGACTTTGGCGTAAAGTGCTATCATTTCAAGGTAAGTACTAGGGAAGAGTGTAGGTGATAATTTATTTTTTTTAATGCCCAAAAAGGTTACTGAATCTTTTAATACAGCATCATCCTTCCTGATGAAAAAAAAAAATCAACTGCATGATTTTTTAAAACAAATACGTGTTTACTTAAAGTTACTTTTTAACATCTTGACATGGCTGTTAAAGTAGGGCTTAAAAATAAAAAGGTAAAAAAAAAACACCAATAAAAGAATGAAAATGAGCAATGCTTTGAGAAAGGGGAAATTATTGTTTGTTCATTTTCCAAAAGAAGAATAAGCTCTACAAGACCAAGGTACAAGTAACCCTGAAATACGGTATACCATCTGCTATGAGCCAGAAGGGCGTTCACTCTTTACAAAACGATACGAGTTAACACCCCTCTGGCTCCAAACAGACAATATCATCATCAAGAGGACTAATTGAAAAAGAATTCAAGACCATCTTCACCATCCACATTATCATGCTTTCTTCTTGGACTGATTTTTCAAGATGTATTTTCAAAGTCAAATAGGCAAGACACTTGCCTAGACAGGAAGAGGGGCAAGTGAGCTTGAGGTAAACTGATAAAGAATGATGAGACTTACCTCTCTCTTCTGTCTTTCTTCTTGATTTCTCTGAAGCAGTGATGCTGTCATCTCCTGTAAATATGAGAAATCACATTCCTTTGCATGATATTACAACTTTTCTACTCAAATCAAAGCATGACCTTTACATTTTAGGATGCAGTAGACCTAAAATATGATAATTTCTTCAAACTGCTCATATTACATGAACGTTTCATAATGATGTAGAAGATTAGTTTATTTGTATCCAACATAGTTTTACCTGGCTCAGCAAATGACAAAGACAGGTAGGATAAGACTATTATCAAGCTTATAAAGTAAATATAACTGTATTATGAGTGCATATTAAATCATTTTTAGACAGAATAAAAAGAAAATCAAACTAAGAGTAATTTCCAATTTATTTCCTCATTCTTGAATGATAGAATTATAAAGAATTATAAGTATACTAAACAAAAATCTTGCTTGGAAAAGAATCAAAGTGATGGTGCTAAATGCTAAAATGGGCCCTACCTACATGTATGATGATTCCTATTAAATTACTTTCCAATACGGCCTAGTATTTTAGAGCAGAAATTAATTCACAATGCTTGCTTGTCCATGTTTGACATAAAGCATTCTATAAAATAAAACAAAGATACTAAATATAATAAATACCAGTACCATGAGGACAAGTTCTGACTAGATATTGATGCTTTGAAGTAAAGTAATTCAAACATTTCTCATCAATTTAATCGTCTGATGTAACTAGCAATGTTTGGTTACAATCCTTGCCGAAAAGAGAGACTAGCTTTCCCAGGGCTCAGTACCTAATACACTACTGACCTTTTTGCTGGCACCTCGCATGGAAACCACAGGCTTCCTGCGAAACTCCCCTTCAAAGCTGAACATGGCACCAGTTCACTCCTGACAGTATCAGTCCGTTGAGTACTGAATTCTTTAACTCTCGTAGGCTTAATACAGGAGTCACCCGGTTCCCGTAGTCTATGGGTTAACACTACAATCTGAAAGCAAAAAAAAAAAAAAAAGGCAGAAGGTAAAACATGGACACTGATTTGAATACAAAAATTGTAATCACCTTGTTAGTATAAAGCCCCCTTAATACATATGATACTGTAAACTTCCTTAAAAAAAAGAAGGAAAAAAAAAAACCCTCTGAAAAATAAAATCATTTATAGTGTTACAATTGAATGGCAGACCAGCCGTCTTCAGCACTGCATTCCGAAGACGGCCGGCCAGAATGCATACGAGGCCCACTCGTAGCAGTCTTGTCTAACATATGGTGGATCTGACTGTAGGTCGATGACATTATGGGACATTTCCGGGTCTACGAGAGCAACGAAGGCTTTTTCAGGGAGTTCGGACAATACTGAACCTATCGGTAAACATTCAAATTAATATTTCACATTTTGTTTTCGCTATTTTTTAATTCTGGGGAAAAAATGTGGTTTTAATACTCTAAAGCTATGGTGAAGAGGAGATAAGAGAAGCTGGATCACTGTAAAGGTGATTTTCAAGAGGTTCTTTAGACTCTAAAAAGGCGGCTATATTGCAGAGCTAGATTAAGTACCAGGCTCTATGAAAAGTAGCATCAGCTTTTTTTATTTTTACTCTTCAAAGAGCCTTCCAGGCTATACATGGTCTATGGTGACTATGGCATTGGAGGCTTCTGTCTATCTTGGAGGAAAGCCTCAAAAGTAAAAAAATGTTATAAAAATCTTCCAAACAGACAGATTTTTATGTCTAACTCCGGAGGAAGGTGGTTTGCAAGAGCAAGCTAAGGTTCACCGTGTCCATAGATCTAGATCTAGACCAGACCGAAAAATCAGTCTATTTCCTTCGGCGATAGCTCCGCTGAGACTACGTCTGGCTTCGCGGAATCCCTCTCCTACATAGACCGAAGTCTGCCCCAGCCACTCTTGTTGGGGTCCATCGCTATGTGCTTACATGTACGTATGGTGCTACAAATATTCGGCTCATCGCAGAGGAGCTATACACTCTTGTGCATAACTTTTGCTTTGGCCAAAGTTCGATGAAAATATCAAAAATACCACATCACATAAAATCACCAACTCTACTCATACTTACATGAAAATAAAAAAACTTGCAATAGGAGTGATAATTTGTACGTTTTCAAGATTTCTTTGGCAAGAAAAAAGGGATAGAAAGTAACGAACGATCTTTTCTCAGTGCTGTTCTCAGAGTGCCAATTACCATTGCGCATACCCAGTAGTGCTTGAACATGGAGAAAAGATCGTTCACGATCGTTCCCGGTATAATATTCTCGCCTTTTTGTCATCGGAAAATATTCAAAATGTAAAAATTCATGCTCCTTCATGCAAGTTTATGATTTTTTATTGCAGTTTAAGTAAGGTTTGTGATTTTATCTTACATGGTATTTGCGATATTTTTACTGAAATATGGTGAAACACCAAATTTATCAGCTTTGACTGCATTTGAGTGCAGAGCTCCGCAGCTGAGCTGGGACCTACGTCCACATACGCACACGCATGCGTTCACTATACTAGTTTCCGTTCGCCTCGATTCACTTGCGATAACCCGTTGACAACATGTCAAAACGGGGTTTATTTCCTGTAAACTTTGGATTATTTCAAAAATCGGGTGGGTGCACTATATTCAGTATATAATGATCATTATATTCTGTGTATTTTTTTTTCATTTACAACTTTGTATTCCAAATTACGGGTTGGGGTGAAGTACCTCATACTTTTTTCCATAGGCAAAGTGCTTAAAGGGGACCAACCACCAAAAAATATTTTGCTCTGTATGTTAGAAGTTCCATGCCATTATAAATGGGCTTCAAATAGTACTTCTATAAAGACATACTGCAAGTTTAATTACACTCTCTATAAGCGGAACAGCGACTCGTTAGTAGACTACTCGACGCACCCATACGCGCTCGCCAAGATAAGGGCTCGCGCAGAACCTAACTCAGAGTTTGGTTCCGCGCGAGCATCTTCATGTTATCATTTATTTCCTTCATACTCTTTAACTGTTGACCCACAGAATGTCAGATAAATTTCTTTGAGGTTAATTTTATACTTTCTAGCAGTTTGAATGGGAGCCCTATGTCTGCGCACCTAAGATTTCACCTGAAAATGAACAAGAATTTCTCAAATATTCTTCTAATTCTAAATTTTATATTATTTCTGATATTCTAATTAAGAGTAAGTTTGCAAAAAAATCTCATCAAAATTAGAGCAAGAACAATGCCATTTTAACAAAAAATGGCAGCCATGTCATTTCAAAGTTAACAAAACAATGGTGCCCATGTCCGGCGCACTCATTCATTTTACACACAGTTCGGGAGTTTTGATGTGAAAGATAACATTTTGAGGCTTGTGAATAAAATATCTGAAAAAAAGACCTTTTTTTCATCACTTTGACTCGTTTTTAGCATGAATACCAATTGCTATAATAAAGATGAAAAGTTTGTGTTCCTTGCGTGTTTTGTTTTATCAGAATCGCGCAGTTATACGTGTGTGCAGACTTGGGCACTCTAGCCATACACAAATTATTTTTTCAGTCAGGTGATTGATACATGTACACTTTAACTTTAAGGCAGGCGGAGAGGTACTCGAAGTCGAATACAGCGACTATGGGACTCTGGGAGGCTTCCGTCTGTCTTGGAGACCGAGGAGAGCCTCAAAGGTAAAAAAATGTTATAAAACTCCTCCAAACAGTAGAGGCGCACGGCCGATTTGGGCGACTCTCTCCCACTTGGGAGACAGTCTCTGATATTGGAGACTTTGCTAACAAGAGAACAAAAGAAACAACACCAACAACAAGGCACTTTTACTCTGCCAAATTTTTTTCCCTCAGAAATCTGAAGACCATTTGTTTTGTGTGTGGATCATAACAAAAAATGTTATGAAAACAAAAGAAGACGGTGGATTTTTAAAGTAGATGATCATAAGGGGTACGTTTTCATGAGGAATCTGCTTATCACATTTTCATTTTGAGCCAAGGTAATCCCTTTGCTGCAAATGTAAACAAAGAAAATCGGTCTCCTACATGGGAGACTGTCTCCCAATAATATATAGCCTTATAGGTCATCAAAAATGTTGACATTATTCTCTGATAATAGAGATCGATGGTCTCCCAAATGGGAGATGGTCTCCAATATCGGCTATGCGCCTCTACTGCCAAACAGATGGATTTTTCTGTCTAGATCTTGACTAAATCTACATGGAAATGGATAAATCTCGCCCACTGAATTTTTTTGTTCACTCGAGTCTTGACTCGTCTCGGCGTATGCCGCAGGGGAGATTGCCTCCCGTGGACCCTATATGACTTGATATTCAAATGTCATATACATGGTTAGTCATAGACCGAAAATTCTGTCACTCGTTCGTTAGCTCTTCACTTAGAGACAGAAACGGTCGTATCACTCTGCTGTGCAATCTGAATACACATTGACTTACACACTAATAACAGAGTTTGAATATGGCTGCAAGAATTTCAAACGGAGAATACCTTGGACCCTGAATTACCGGAAAAAGGAGCTTTAAACGGATTATTCAGTCAAACTGGTAAGTTGAGCCGATTCCTTAAAGTAGATATTCAAAGCAAATCACAAATATGCTCAATAATGTATCTCTAGAAACTAGAAAGCTTGCAGATGGTAATCGTATAAGTTTTACGTTAACTGCGTGTTTGATGATTAAAAAATAACACAAATAAAAACACTTCTCAGCATCTGGGATATCCGAGCGATTCGCCAGAAATATACCGATGTTTTCGTGACGTCACATCAGGTGCCAATCCTGCCTAAGCAGACGACGTCGTATATCAAGTGAACGTAACTGCAATGCAATTACTTTTAAGTTATAAAGAGTTTGGTTTGTTTCATCATGACCGTATTTCACATCATTCTAAAAGCGAAGTGAAACCGTTTCTAGTAACTAAAATCTTTTGTTTGTAAAAAGTCATGATAAGGGTCAATGATCAATCAAAGAAATCACACTTTCAAATTGTAAAGCCCGCTGAATTATAGCATGGATGGTATTCGTTCCCTCTTGAAACGCCGACATGCCGCGGTGCATGCAGCTGAAAATACAATGGCATCTTTTTTTGTTAACAAGCGATTGATTCCTTTATTTTTTTAACGCTGCATTTTTCATCAAAATAATACCATGCAGGAAATTTAGAGTGAGGCAACAAATAAGCAGTTATACTGACGCTAGTGAAGTAAGAGTAATAAGTGAAGATGAGATGACAAAACAGGCACTGAAAATGTATAAGATGTTATGGGGCATCGTCTGCTTAGGAAGGATTGCTCCCCGGTATGACGTCACATATCTCAGCAGCGTTCAAAGAGCTCTATAGGTGCTATAGCGGGGCTGTGTTATATCATTTTATAATTGATAATAATCATTACTTCAAAATGTTTCCAAGCGTTGAATTTTGATAACCTTGTTCAATCTAAGCTTCACCTATGCAATAATAAAAATTAAATCAATATTCAAAATCAATGAAATTCTACTTTAAATAGTAGAGCCTAGGCCTAACCAATTCTATAATAAAATGTAGATCTAGATATATGAGGAAAAATCAAATTATTGCGATTTTTCCAGCTACTCGTCGGCACGTAGTCGGTTTGCACAGCAGAGTGATGATACAACCCACACCACGTAATACTATAGTGGTCATATTGACCACTACGCGGGACGAATGCAAAAAAACTAGTCATTTTCTATCGCATGTATGATGGGGAGCCCCTTGTCTGCGCACCTAACATTTCACTTGAAATTGACAAGCTTTTCCTTTGGTATTCCTCTAATGACTGACCTCATTTTAATCCTCATATCCTAGAGAGTAACTGTGCCGAAAATCTGATTAAAACTCGAATAAGAACAATTTGATTTTCACAAGAATAGGCGACGCTGTCATTTTGACACTAAAAAAGGGAAGGTTCCCGTGTCTGCGCACTCATTCACTTAACACGCAGTTTGGGATATTTTGCATGAAAGATGGCATTTTCAAGGCAGATGAGTAAAAATGCATAAAATAGACGTTCTTCACCAGTTTTTCCTCATTTTTTCGCTGATACATATCACTAAAATTGATATGAAGATGATTGTGTTCATTGCGTCTTTTGTGATGTTAGAATCGCGCAGTTACGCGTATGCGCAGACATGGGGCACCAAACCATACTTAAGGTATGAGGGGAAAAGTAAGACAAATGTTTAAAATACTTCCTTTCAAATTCAGCGCTTTAAAATCTCTTTCCTACTCTTTCCTACCAGCAAAATCCAAGGTCAAAATCATGTCCAAAACCTAAGAAATTCCTGCCAATTTTTTTTCGCGATTGCATGTTGTTTTTCCTGCCGCCGATGTTTTTAGACTAAATCGGCCAATAAAATTTTGTCCACAACAAAACTCGGTATCGCGCGAACATCGATCTCTACGATCGCACAAACGGAAAATCGGGACTTTTACGTGTACGCGAAAGGAACCAAACTTTTAACGACCGAATTTTTTAGGGGGAGATGTCAGCGCTTGCGGCGATCAGGAAATGTACGCAATGACTTGCGATACCCCGTTTCGCCAGAAGTGACGGTAAATTACGGATTTCATTTTTGGAATTATCTTTCCCAACATCGGTGAGTTGAATTTATTGTATTTCATGAATATGTTGGTGTCATTGTTTGTAAATTAAATGCCGATTATGAGTGAATGTTGGTGACTTTTGTGCAGTGGTGTTTTGAAAGTGTCGAGGTGGATGACTGCCCAGAGTCTACACACGAAGTAAAGTCCCTATGAGTGATACAACCCACCGTTTCTGTCTCTAATGCTAAGTGAAGAGCTAACGAACGAGAGACAGAATTTTCAGTCTAGGTTAGTCATTGACCACTCAAATTGACATTACGAGCATGAATTCACATTCTCTTCCTCAGACCTCACTCTCAGTCTCAGTCACTTGGAGACGTATTAGACAGTCATCATGCCATGGTCATTATACCGTACATGTATTATGCATTAATCACTCATTCTCACTCAGTCTCATTCTCACGACACCGGCAAAAAATAGAACAATAATTTCAAATAAATCAAATACAAATTAATTATTACCTATCACCGTCACGTTAGATGTACGTAACAAATTCGTGCAATTCTTGGTAATGCTTGGGTCTTGATTCTCTCCTGATTTTTCTCTCAATCGGTTGTTTTCTCGAACACTCTGCACGATGATTTGGGGGATTTTGCAGCTGGAACTTTATCAATAACATGCATGACCTTTGATCAAAGGAACGCTTACTTCCGATTCCGGGTCGCGCGCGCTTCCGGGTCGCTAAAAATAGCCTAGTGATGCTTAATTCCAGACCCTATACTTTTCCATCTGAACAATTTATGATAAAGTCATCACTTTGGAAATCCTAATACACATGAAAAGTTTCATTTCCTCCCATTTTGAATACATAATTAATCATTCATTGATTGATTAGACCTTTGTGGGCCAGGCCATTTCATATCACCTCTTTTTCTCTCTCTGTGGCTCTCTGCCTCTCTGCACGCTTTCATCTCTCTTCCTTTTTCTGTTATCTCCATCCCTTTTCTCATATTTTCATTTAGTTCACATGAATTTAGGAGGCTCGTTCACACTAAGAGAATTCATTCTCAATTTTTGCTTATAAATTTTGTATTCTTGTACAAACTGAATACTGTAAAGCCAGAAATTTTCGCGTGCATGAAACAATAATAAAATCACAATTGAAACAACATAAAATTACTGCAATTCGCGGAAGTTTCTTGCTGCAAAATTGGCTGTCATTAACATTTCGCGAAAGTTTTATGTTGCGAAAGTTTCTGGTTTTATAGTATATATTTTTTCCTCAGTAATATTAATTTAATACAGGTATATAAGAATATTTGTGGCTCCAATTTTGTTTTAGGTTTAAACGTAGTTTTACCTTCTCAGTGAGGTACTATAGATTATATGATTACCGGTAGATATCATAAACTGTGGTTATGTCGATAAACACCAAAAAATGTTCCTGTTCCCTGATGCAATCTCAACTTGCGTATCCGGACAACTACCCCCTGGACAATTACCCCCGGACAACCACCCCCGGAAAACCACCCCCTGGACGACTACCCCCTAGGACAACTACCCCCCAGGACAACTACCCCCTAGGACAACTCCCCCCAGGACAACTACCCCCAGGACAATTACCCCCCAGGACAACTACCCCCCAGGACAATTACCCCCCGGACAACTACCCCCGAACAACTACCCCCTGGACAGCTACCCCTGGAAAAATTGTCCTGGGGGTAATTGTCCTGGGGGGTAGTTTTCCTGGGGGGTAGTTGTCCTGGGGGGTAATTGTCCTGGGGGGTAATTGTCCTGGGGGGTAGTTGTCCTGGGGGGTAGTTGTCCTGGGGGGTAGATGTCCTAGGGGAGTAGTCGTCCAGGGGGTGGTTTTCCGGGGGGTAGTTGTCCGGGGGGTAGTTGTCTAGGGGTTAGTTGTCCTAGAATCATCAACTTGGACTGCAGAAATATACAGTAATCAAGGAGAAAAAATGGGAGGAAAAATAGATACATATACTTTATGAAATCTGCACCCAACATGAAAATTGTATGATCTTTTAAAATCAAGTTTGAAAATAGACCTATTTTCCTTCTTTTTTTGATGTACATACACATTACACACACACACACACACACACAGAACAAAGAAGAAATGCCACCAACCCTCTCAAAACCCTCAGGAAAACAACAACAAACAAATAAATACAAACCAAAAACAAAGCCCTCCATCCCTCCCCCCCCCCCCCCCCACAAAAAAAAAGGGGGGGGGGGGAGAAAGAAAGAAATTCCCATCACAGAACCTGGTACATGCATGTATTTCCACCATGACAAATTTACAAACCATGTGTATATCTTCAAGCGTATCCTACATGTAAAACAATATTTCAAAGACATGGTATGCTGGTGCTGGTGGACAAATCAAATGACAGGCATCTAAATAAAAATTTCAGACATCTTCGAAATTAAAAAACAGACACAAAAAGCTTATGTTACATTATAGAATTTATTGCAATTTACAATGACAACCTATAACTTTTACAGTACATGTATATCAAATAAAAATCAATTAATCACCATTTTCCATTCATGACTCATTATACACCCTAAGGTCATCAGTGGCAGATCCCATTGTAAAAATGGTCTTTTCACCCACATGTGTATTTATAAAAGAACTGATTATGGGTAATGTTGCATAAAAAGTGAAATATGAATATTCACTTTGATGTATGAGTTCATTACCTAATAAAGCACACTTGAGACAAATATGTCTACCTGCTTTATCGATACCATGAGTATTACAATAGCTTGAACAGTTGAATTATAATGCTAGACAATTGCCATTAAAATATAATTATAGTACAACTGAAAAGAATGGCACATACACATACACCTACCAAATAATAAGAACCCATATCAATAATGACAAGGAACATAGATTTTATATCTAAGGTAATATTCTTTCAGTGAAATAATCAAACAGATAATAATATGCAAACTAATGGCAACCATATTTCTTGATGCACCCCAAAGGAAATAAATACAGATACATGGATACAATAGACCTCCTTACTTTCTTTGAAATGCCTAGTTATTCCATGTTTTAAACCTCACAAAAACTACTGTCAATTGAAAAAAAAAATCTTTTTATGATAGCTCTTTAAATATCAAAATGTAATATGATACCTGAATGAAATTCGTTGTTGATTAAGGCATTGAATTTTTAATCAAACAAATGTTCTCACATAATCTAAACATAATAATCGTCCAGCGTCTAAGATAATTTTGATTCATCTATAACACCATCAGGAATGTCAATAAATTCAAATCCGGCAAAAATCACTGAAACTATAGAAAATCAAAATCAATTCAGTTCTGGCTTAATGTGTGAAAAATTCTGAGATAAGATGCAAATAGAGTTTATAGTGAGTCCCTACCATGTAAATATACAAAGCTAAACAACTTAAACATGACATGTAAAGTTACAACATGAAGCGTCATTGCCATGGTAACGTCATTGGTGCTGGATTCTGCAAGTATGACATCACTACAGCTGAAATTGATAACCTGTGTAATAGAAGAAGAAGAAGAAGAAGAAGAAGAAGAAGAAGAAGAAGAAGAAGAAGAAGAAGAAGAAGAAGAAGAAGAAGAAGAAGAAGAAGAAGAAGAAGAAGAAGAAGAAGAAGAAGAAGAAGAAGAAGAAGAAGAAGAAGAAGAAGAAGAAGAAGAAGAAGAAGAAGAAGAAGAAGAAGAAGAAGAAGAAGAAGAAGAAGAAGAAGAAGAAGAAGAAGAAGAAGAAGAAGAAGAAGAAGAAGAAGAAGAAGAAGAAGAAAAAAAAAAAAAAAAAAAAAAAAAGAGAGAGAAAAAAAGAAAAATATATTAACTTTGGATGTATATATATGCAGGCATGATGCCCAATTTTTTGTATGTATTCCTTAATTCCACTTCTAAAGAAATATATCTGTGACTTCTGTCCTGTAGCTAAGATCCTTAATGATCACTGATGCTTACATCCTTAGTTTAATATTACTGCCTTTTGCAAAATTGTAAATGTACTACAGTTGAACCTCTTTATAAAGAACACTGTTATAACAAACTCTCATTATAACAAAGTAATTTTGCCGGTCCCACTTCTTTGTATTCTATTGTTTTTTAGCCCTGATATAACGAGGTTTCAATATGAAGAGGTAATTTCTTTGGTCCCAAGGAGCCTATTATAACGAGGTTTCACTGTACTTTCTATTAATGGGATCTCAAATATCACTTGATCCTTTTCATTGCAAACAGACTTGTCAATTTTGCCTTTTATGACATATCTCATTAGATTATCCTCCTGTTCATCTGCCCTCTAGTTAGGGGCAGTTGTTGTCAAGGGGAAATTGGGGGTAGTTGTCAGGGGGGGGGGGGATAGCTATCCAGGGGATAGCATCTGGGACAAGTTGTCCGAAATTGTATTTATGTTGAGATGGTACATGTAGTTCATGAGTTGTCCTAGAAGCTGACTGATTCTTCAGATGTAGTCAGGTCTTCATAAGGGTGATTTTTGCTCCAAAATAGCAAACAACAGAAGTTTAAAGTGAAACAAGGTTGGTGGGCAAGTCGAAGCTATGTTCCACACATTATCAAGTATTATCAAACCTGCTTTAGCGGCCACCTGTATAGAAAGACCACCTGTCTATAAAGACCACAGTATTTGTTTTCCTTGAAAAGTGTATTAAAGGAACCTGTACATAAAGACCACCTGCTCATAAAGACCGCTTTTCTTGTCTCCCTTGAGTGGTCTTTATGTACAGGTTTCACTGTATATGGAATTGAGAACATGAATTGACACACAAAAATATCATTTGATATTTGCTATTTTGTCTCATTCAAGCTCTAGTAGGTCTATTAACTTGAAAGAGTCATCAAATATACGAAAATCTTAGATGTGGATGGTAACATATGGGACAAAGTACAAGTATCTGGGATTTGCCCTGGTATTTACTATTTCTACAAAGAAACATTTCATTCATGTGTCCGTTCAATCTTTTGCCTTTGCCCATACCCTTGAACTTTCCTCATGTCATGTTAAATATCGTTTGTACCTGGCAAGTTGACCCGTTCTTTTAATATCCTGTGGAATTATCTAAGCTCCGCTACTCATAATATTAAAACAAAATATGGTTACTTACATAAAACTGCTAAACATTTGTTTTCCATCCTCATTGACTCTTGAGTTGGAGAAGCTGATGAAAGAACAAAATACAGCCATCCAGGCACACCATTTCATCTGGTTAAAAGAAAAAGAAAGAGGAATAAACTTGAGTAATTTTAGTTCAGGTTCAACATTTACATGAAATTACATAAAATATACTCATACATTTCATGAAGTTATTTTTGTTATATCACAGTTAGTAAAAGGAACAAGTACTATGTATTATCATCAACAGCATATTTTAAAAACCGATCTGTGGTAGTAATCAGTAGTAGATTTAGGGGGGGGGGGGCACATCCCTTCAAAATCCATGCCCCACCCTTTAAAACCCAAGGAGCATACCTTAGGTACACAATTCCATGTTTGTGTCTCCCCTTTTGAGCTGATGATCTCTTTTTTTTTTCAACTTCTTTTTTTTTTTTGCTTTTCAGGAATTTTGTGACTATTGTGCCCCCTCTACTACAAAATCCTGGATCTGCCCCAGGTTGTAATCTATAATCTAAGGTTAAGATTTTTCTTCTCCAAAAGGGTCAAACCTTCATCATGAGTCCAAACATGCTGAACACCATGCCCAATAGATTCATGTAGTCTGCAGTAGGGTCATCGGATGCACTGTTCTCATCGGGAGGAGTGTATCTGTACATTTGTGGATGAAGAAAACAAGTAATGGTGCCGTTGTTGTGATACGGTGATAGAAATAAAAACATTGCATCTAGATATTTTGAAATGTTGATTATGTAGCCTTGTAGGAAATGAGAACAATTATTTGTCAGTGTATCGTGAGGTTTTGAAACCATCATCATTATCAAAATCTTAGCACATCACTGAATTTAATTGTGCAAATATCTCATACCGTCGCACGCATAGACGGCAGTCTATACGCGTGCAAGATATTTGCAAAATTAAATTCATAATGCCCCATCGGAACTGCTCAGCATTGCATTGCCTTATACTCCGTTCATCTACAGCGCACATTCCGTGCCAATATCGCCGTCTTTGTAATGCTAATTGCACAGCAAAAGCTTGATCTTGATCTTGATCTTGATAAATACGGCTCAACACTCCTGTGGAGTAAAACGAGTCGGGTGGGTGTGCGCAAAAATAATAAAATACTATAATAATAAAATACTACAGCTACAGCTACATGTGAATGGTTAGTAAATCCACATCAATGTCGCCATAAATTGTAATTTTTCCATGTTTCTCATGATCTGATCATTGAAGTATCATATGCATCACTCACACTTTATATGGTGGTTGATCCAGTGTCCGAACACTTTTCAGAAAATCAACGTTATCAAATAAAATATCAAACGAATATCTGTCAAACTTACATAATGAATGCTCAAAGTCCTACAGAAAAAGAAGTTGATGGAATTTTTAAAAAGACAACATAGATTTAATAAGATATTCCCCTCCGAGTGAACCCCTTCCCAACGACGAGGCGTTTTGGTCCCTTGAAAAAGGTACTGTATTTCCGAACGTGTAAAACCTATGGGAAAAAGACACAACCTTTGTTTCAATAGTGTGGTTTTCATACGCGTAATCCCACGCGTATGAAAACCCATTTTGGGTGCTTAACTGTACACATTCGGTAATACAATCTGTTCAGAAATACAATCCTTGACTATATGGTGGTGGATCCAGTGTCCTATCACTTTTCAGAAAATCAACGATAGCAAATAAAATATCAAACAAATATCTGTCAAACTTACATAATGAATGCTCAAAGTCCTACAGAAAAAGAAGTTGATGGAATTTTAAAAAGACAACGTAGATTTAATACGATATTCCCTTCCGAGTGAACCCCTTCCCAACGACGCGGCGTTTTGGTCCCTTGAAAAAGGTACTGTATTTCCGAACGTGTGAAACCTATGGGAAAAAGACACAACCTCTGTTTCAATAGTGTGGTTTTCATACGCGTAATCCCACGCGTATGAAAACCCATTTTAGGCGCTTAACTGTACACGTTCGGTAATACAATCTGTTCGGAATTACAATCCTTGACTATATGCATGCACTATAGAATCCCCACACTAAGTGCTGTAGTTCCTTAATAAAAGTTAAACCATGTTTTTTCGCTCAGCTGGGTATAGTTCAACCGTTCCAAAGACCCAATGTTTTTCACTACTAGTTAGTTCCTTAGACCCCCCTTTTGGGGTTGGCTGCAGCACACCCCCATTAACGATAACATAAAACTTGAGTGCCCCCCCCCCCCCCTCCCCATGGCCATGAGTCTCAGCAAAAAGTTAGGTCGACTAGGAATGGATCTATTTTTACGTGACTTGGTAGTATTAGTAACTAACAGTAACCAAAAAAAAAAGTATTTTCAATGGAGAAAAAAAATGGTCAATCTGGACTTGTTGCCAAATAAAATAAATAACAAAACAAAAGTCTGAAAGTAGCTATATCCTACAGCCTACAGGGCAACCATACGAAAAACTTAATGTGTGGGACCACACTAACAAGTTACGCCAAAAAGGGGGCGCAGTTGCCGACTTGGGCTTGGCAGTGGGCCGAGCTCGCTTCATGCACACATACACTGAAACATAAACTAACATCATAAACTCACTTTTTAATCTTATTCGGTCGTTTCACGTCAGATGAACTGTTTGTAGTCGAAGACATTGTTGCACTGCAGATTAGGCTTCCTTCTTCGCACAAAAAAAAGCATAAACGACTCCAAATAAGACTATACATCTATATCGAAATTATAAAACTCGACCAAAATCTTTTCATATTTGTTATTTTCGATCTGATTCCCAATGACTCGGCCCTAGAATTGCTGTAGAATTGCCCATGTAACAGTCTGTTACACCCACATACGCACAACTCTATGGTTACACCAGCATGTTGGGCTTTGCCCCATTTTTGAAAAATATCAACCACGAAAAAAATGACCACCATTCCATAACTATATAAAGTAGAGTGCAGTGGCGGATCTCTTGAGGGAGGGGGCTCAATCTTTACAAAATTTTCCGACAAGCAAAAAAAAAAAAAAAAAGGTCCTCAGCATTTTAGGGCCCCTTTTTCACTCAAAAAATCTCTGACAAGCAAAAAAAAAAAAAAAAAAAAAGGTCCTCAGCAGTTTTGGGGCCCTTTTTCACTCAAAAAATCTCTGACAAGCAAAAAAAAAGTGGATCCGCCACTGGTAGAGTGTATGATATGTGCAATTCCATGTATCATTTGTGAACCACTTGAATTAGAAATTTCTTTCAATTGCAAAAAGTAATTCGGAGTTTAGAAGTTTAGAAGTTTATTATGACTCAACGACCCACATGGGGTATGGGAGTATTTTACTCTTTATTTTTTTAATTTAATGTCTTCTTTATAAAAAATTAAATTCTTTGAACAAGTCCTATATCAGCAGCAGGTTCTGTCCAGTCTGTTCGAAAGATTGGGAAGGGGAAGGGGTAAAATAAAATGGTAATTGTACACTGAACATGGAGACTGGGGTATATCCCTTTTTTCAGGTAGAAAGTTCCGTATTGAAAGTAAGAATATTCAGTTTTACGTATCTAGAGTCCTCAGATATACATGTACATCATTTGCGTCTGGTCGGCTACAGCCACTGAACTCTACACTACAGGGGCGGTGCACCCGGGGAAGGGGCTTTTTCAAGTACCCCAAAAGTGACCTTTTTATTTCTGAAAAATGCCCCCTTTCTCTCTGATAAGTGCCCATTTTTACTGCTAAATGTGCCCCTTTTCCTTTCTAATAAGTGCCCTTTACCCTTCTGATAAGTGCCCTTTTTTCTCCTTCTGAAAAGTGCCCCTTTTCCAAATGAGATAATTGCCACCTTATCTCTCTAATAAGTGCCCTTTTCGCCTTCTGAAAAGTGCCCCTTTTCAAATCTGATAATTGCCACCTTATCTTTCTATAAGTATTCCTTTTCTCCTTCTGATAAGTGTCCCTTTTCGAATCTAAATATTGCCCCGTTTTCTCTCTAATAATTATATGCCCTTTTCTCCTTTGATAAATGCATTTTTACTTCTGAATGGTGCCCATTTTCCCCTTCTGATAAGTACCCCTTTTCAAATCTGCTAATTGCCACCTTGTCTCTCTAATAAGTATCCTTTTCTCCTTTTATAAGTGCATTTTTACTTCTTATAGGTGCCCCTTTTCTCTTCTAATATGTGCCTTTTCCTATTCTCATATGTGCCCCTTTCCAACACTGTTATAAGAGCCCTTTCCTCTTCTTATAAGTGCCCCTTTAAACTATATTTCCAAACTTTTTTTTTTTTTTTTTTTTTTACAAAAAGAGCCATATCTAGCTTCAAAGAATCGGTGCAGCTTTACAGGTACCCATATTACTACAACTACAATGTAAGGCAGCGGAGCTGGAGGCAAAAAGGGCACAATGCCCCCCACCCCCCCCCCCCCCACCCCCAGCAAATGATTTCTCATTTCACTCGCTCGAATGTGCCAATGATTTACACCAAGTAAATAAGGGCAATATTTTCTGAAAATGTCCTCATAACTCGCTCGCTATGCTCGCTAGCTCCTACAGTATATAATAAAATCAAGCAGAGTGCATAAAGTATGTTCTATATCAGTGTAATCCTAAAGAAAACGTCAGGGTTAATGTACAAATTAAAAGATCATTCTACATTCCCCATAATGAATTTGCTGTTGTATTTTATATTATATCGCTGTAAATAATGTACAACTCAAGGACTTCAGCATTAGCAAAAAGGTTAACAATTTTTGCTCGCTCTTTTCGTTCCCTCGCACATGAATCGTTAGACCATTACAAACAACTGCTAATCAGGGAAGCTGAAGTAGTGACCATGCAGAACCACAATAAAAAGGAAGAAGTGATGCTTGGTAAAAACTATATTAATTAGACTGTAGGGTAATACCAATGTCACAAAATGATCCCTTTTCGCTTTATGTTCACCCCTTGTAGGTGCCTCTTTTCCCCCAAAAAGTGCCCTTTTTTGCTAGTGCCCCCCCCCCCACTTTGAAAGACGCTCCGCCGCCCCTGCTACACTATACGTATAGTGTAGTGTAGAGTTCAGTGGCAACAGTACATGCACAGGAAACCTACAGCCTGAGAAAAATGTCGGTCTCGCAGCTAGGCCTCCATTATCTTTTTTCAACGATACACTATTTTTGCAATTATAAGTTATAGCTTATAGGGGGCTGCAATCTACAAGCCCAGCTTTTTAGCAGTCCCCTCCGCGACAAACCTAGTTTATGTTTTTCTATGTCTGTTCTACACTGTAACCAATTGTAAAGTTTCATTGATTTGCTATGTACGATGTAAAACTGTGCATTTAATGTGTTGGAAGTGGAAATAAATGAAATGAAATGAAATTATCTGAGGGTTCACGCGCGCGTACGAGACCCACATTGTCGACCTCCACTGGGATGTCATGGGCAGGGGCGGCGATTTCTTGTCACGGCCGAGGGAGGGGAGGGGGTCTGTGACGATTCACCTTCTCCCATCGATCCCCAAAGGGAAAAAAGAAGATTTTGCATATATTGGAGTCTTAAAACTTTTCATTTTGGCGGAGTACTCAGACCGAGGAAAAAATGTTGCCATTTGGAACGGCTTTTTAGAGCACTTTTGATTACACGGGCAAAGCCAATTGTTAAATTATCATTTACACCAAAAAAAAAAATTCGCGTGGGGGGGGGGGGCAAACCCCTCGAATTGTTCGATCCAGGGAGATAGGCTTCCCCCGTCCCCTTGAACTGCTGACCAGAGGGGGAGGAACGTTGGGCTCGGACAATGGAAGTGGAGGGGCACCTTTTGTTTGGAGGACAACACAGGGGCGTCGATCCTGGGGGGGGGGGGGGCAGGGGGGGCGATTGCCCCCCCCCATATTTTCTTGGGGGCAATCGCCCCCCCCCCAGGATCGACATATCATTTTGCCCCCCCCCCCCCAATAAATCCGGAGGTGTAAAATAAAATGAGGAAAAACTGATGCAAAACTCAGGAAATGAAACCTTCCAAACAATGAAATACAAAAAGGTTTTACACGGTCAGACTTCAATATCGCCGCGCGCTCCGCGCGCAAATTCTCTTGTCTTTACTGCGTCATGTAACCGTGAAGAAGCTGTTTTTAAGAGGCGTTCCAAAAAAATCATGACGACATTAAAAAAAGTTCTGAACATACATAATTCAGTTCAAAGTTTAAATTTTTATATTTATTTAGTTTTTTTTCTAATTTTTCATATTTTATTAGTGTTTATTTTTTCTATTATTTTGTGTTATATCTTTTCTACTCAATTTGCTGTTAAGTAAAATATATTTTCCCATCATTTTGTCGTTTTCCATGTGATCTTTAATTCCATTTTCTGTTCATGATATCGACATGCATACTTTACTTAAGTTCAAATCTTTATCAATGCTATGATGATCAGAGGCAGCGCTCCGGGGAAGGGGGGGGGGCAGGGGGCACAGTGCCCCCTCACCTTTTCAAGTACCCCAAAAGTGCCCCTTTTCATAGCTGATAAGTCCCTTTTTCTTCGTATAGTGCCCCCTTTTCTTTCTAATAAGTGTCCTTTTTACCTTCTGATGAGTGCCCCTTTTGACCTCAGAAATTAGTGCCCTTTTTGTTTTCTGATAAATGCGACATCGGTAGATACTGGTATATATAAAGTATATATATGGGTATGTATGAAGTCCACAAAGGAGCCTTATACATATAGCTCCAAATAATCAGAGAGGCTTCATAATAATACATTCCCCTACTGATATCAGCACAATAGTGAGGCAGTAGAGCAGGGGGTAGGAGGGGCCCAATGCCCTAAATTATACAAGAATGAACAGTGCTCCTAAATTATAAAAGGAACGAGGACAATTTTTTTCTAAATTTTTTCTAAAGCTCACTCGCTACGCTCGCTCGCATTTACTATTATCTTCTTATCATAATAAGAAAATCGCTGTATATAATTCAATACCCGTTGCCTTCAGCGTTAGAAATAAATCTTAAATGAATAATGAGGCTATTACACTCAACTGAAAAGTAGTTTTTTTTATCTAGAACCATGTTAAGATAGAAAAAATAGCGTGTCGAAAATGATCCTCGGTTGTGTATTGATCAGAATGTACCGGTATACTAATGTCTCGAAGTGGTATTTTCCGCCTTGTTTCCACCCTTTGTAGGTGCCCCTTTTTGTTGGTGCCCCCCCCCCACACACTTTGAAAGACGCACTGCTGCCCCTTGATGATGATTGAATTGAGTGCGAAATGATCATCGTTACGATAGGCTGTCTTGCCCCCCCCCCCCATCCAAAAAACGGATCGACGCCCCTGGGACAACAGGTGCCCCTGCACTTCCATTGTCCGAGCCCAACGTTCCGCCGCCTCTGCTGTTGACCCTGCAATAGGTCCTATAGGGATTTTACATTGTTTGTTGTAAAACACAGGGGAATCTCTGCCTAAATAATTCATACAGTTTAGATAACTTTTGAAATATTGTACACTTTTAAGTACTAGTATACTAGTATGCAAGGTTGCGTATATAGCCACCGAACATTTCTCCTTTTGAATTGTGAATCTGTATTCTATAGCAAATAATAAGCTTAAACAGGGTGTTGCAGCCTTTACTAATTATTTGTTATACTTTTTTTTTCAGTCTCCAAAATTTCCGAGGGAACCGCCCCCCCCCCCCTCCTCCCACCCCAACCGCTTCCTTTGGTCAAGAGGTCCGTCTAATTCACGACGCAAATACTTGTACTCGAAATAATGGGTTTTAAAACAACATTTTGCTGCCAAGCTTGGACGTCCCGCGTTTTTCCCGCATCATGATAACAACTCTTTCATGAGCGTAGTTGCACTTTGAAAAGGAGACCCAGGCCCCTGGGAGCCGGGGGTGCTGGGGGTGCTGCAGCACCCCCAGATTTTTTTTGAGGGGGTGCGCAGCTCCCCCTAGAAAGCTGAGGATGCAGGAGGTGCTGCAGCACCCACATGCAGATTTCTATGGGGGCACTTGTCCCAGGGGCGCTAAAAACGCAAAAGAGAGGAAAGGAAGATTTTTATGCTTAAGAATTATTTGCCCACGATTCGCACGGTAAAGGGCATCATAAAAATTGAGTTTTTCTTAGGTTCAAAATGCGAAAAAATTTAAAGCTCTGTCGCTTTGCTCCCTTGCTTGTAGTGCTTCAGGATCTCTTATTTTTTGCACTCCAATATTGGCTATACGGTATAAACAGCATCCAATTATCCAATCACTGATGGAAAATCGCCATTAAATCAACAAGGTTCAAAATTGAAGATTTTTTAAAATTCTAATTGCTTTTTTCCCTATTAATATTTATCAGTCTCTTTTTTAAACTGAATATAGAATAAGTGTATAAGATAGTATTTTCAAAGGTTCACTACTGGAAAGAAATTGTAACTTTATGTTGCATAGCTAAATTCCTCGACTATATTTCTCCTGAATTTTCGTTAACTGCGTCCCTTTGAGGAAGAAGTGAATAAAAGACCTTTTATTAATAATATCTCCCAAACTCGTACAAATATTATGACAACACATATTGTAACGTTATGAACGGATTTCCTTCTTTGTTTCCACGTACATGTACATGTAACTATACAATAATGCAAACTGCGTATTGCAGGGTTGAAAAAAAACCCGGATTTATTTGATTTAAATCTATCTATATCCCTTAATGTTGTTCCTATACAGAGTGAATGCATCAACTCTCACTTAGATGAGTTTTTCAGCTAAAACATAAGAAAATCAAACAATGATTTTTGATTGATTTTTTTAATGTCGCATCAAAATAAACAACTAATTTTACATATTTATATGGATTTATTTGTTTTTTTTACTCAAATTGTTGATTTTCCTTTAAAAAATTACGGCGAATTAAAGTTGATTTCAATCGTGCCAAATGCCAACTCTAGTGCATTGGTTTACAAAATAACCTACAAAATGAATGTTATCTTTGCAGGCAACGTTTTCAACGATTTCAGGGTCTACTACACCCCTCCCCCACCGCCGAAATTTTATCTTGGCCAAGGGCTTAGCGAAACAATGTGTAATAAAATGAGTGGTGTATCTACGAGGGATAGAGGCGCACGTGCCCGGGAGACAAAGAGGAGAAAGTGAAGAAAATTTCCATCACCGTGGATTGTATGCCCCTAATCCGCAGGGTAAATGCATTAGAAATACTTTTTTGAGGGTTTGAAATGCAAACGTTTTCTCAGAAGCTCGGTCGCTTTGCTTCCTCCCATGCATAATGCTGCTCCAGGATATTTCGCTCTCCAGTATAGTAGTGTTTTGAAGGGCTCGGCAAGATTAATAAATAATTCTCGTTGCTTTGCCTGCCATAATGTAGAGTAAGTTTCATCATTGATTTTTCTCTTGTTAAATATTGCGCCCCAATATAGGATTAAGACAAGTGTAAAAATTTTTTTTAAAAATCGCTTTTGCAAAGGACCAACATTTAAAAGAAATGTCAATTTTTGATTGTCTTCCTAAATTCCTCGACTATTTCTTAACGTTTTCCTTTAGTGTTGCGCCCATTTTGAGAAGTAAGTGAACAGAAAACAGTGATTATCACTGTTCAAAATTCGGATCTCTACCCCTCGATAGCAGTGCTATATTGCAAATTTTCCTGGGTAAATTGCATAAGAAATTGCTTTTTGGGGTTAAACATGAAAAAAAAAAAAAAATTATGGCTTCGTCACTTTGCTCCCTTGCTTGTACGATGACGTGGATAAGTTGGGAGGAAGGGGTGCAACTTCATTGTTTACCCCAAGCAACATAATTCTTAGATAAGCAACTGAATAAAAAAATTTGTTTACAGCAGCCCAGTATTAAAAATAAAAATCGTTCCCAGGTGCCTGGCGGCATGTCATAAATAGTATTGTCTCAACTTTCGTTTAGTCAATGATACCTTTTGCTTAAGTTTATTTAAAAAAAAAAAAAAAAAAATTATGGCTTCGTCACTTTGCTCCCTTGCTTGTACGATGACGTGGATAAGTTGGGAGGAAGGGGTGCAACTTCATTGTTTACCCCAAGCAACATAATTCTTAGATAAGCAACTGAATAAAAAAATTTGTTTACAGCAGCCCAGTATTAAAAATAAAAATCGTTCCCAGGTGCCTGGCGGCATGTCATAAATAGTATTGTCTCAACTTTCGTTTAGTCAATGATACCTTTTGCTTAAGTTTATTTACCCCCCCCCCCCCTCCCCAAGAAAGAAAAAACAGAACAAATAAAATGATATTTTACTAAGGCAATTCGTTAGCGCCATTTGACCCCCCCAAAAAAAAAAAAAAATAAATAAAATAAATAAATAAATAAATAAAAAAATAAGAAAAATAATAATAAAAATGATAATGATAGGCCAATTGCTAAATATGAAAATGTTTATACAAAGATTGGGCCCAAAGTATGCTATCTAAAACTGGAACAGATCTTCATCATTCTCAGCTCTCGCAACAGCTGCAGGCTAGCGACGCCCAAGGATAAGCCTATTTATACGCGTTGCGAGAAGGGGCCCGTTGCACAAAACTTGCGTTTGAACGTAACTCAAGAAAATCAAACGCAACATTATTTTCAGCCAATCTGAAGTGCGCATCAGAGGCCAAGTCCACACTAATATCAAGTTGATTTGAATAAACAGAATAAAATTCAACAAGCATAACAGTGAAAATTTTTATTGAAATCGGATGTAAAATAAGAAAGTTACGGCATTTTGAAATTTTGCATTATTTCTTGAAACAGTGATAGGCATAACATGGGCGGTATGCAAATGAGTGAACCGATGATGTCACACACTCACTTTTTCTTATGTATTTTATTATATGAAATTTCAAATATTTCAATTTTTTGCTTCAATAATGTAAAACACGGTTTGACTCCTTATGGAACATGTAAAATCATCATTATTGTAACTTAGAGAGATTCTTTATTATCACATCCGTAAAAATTGAAATCTTTGAAATTTCATATAATAAAATACATAAGGAAAGGTGAGTGTGTGACATCATCGGTTCACTCATTTGCATACCGCCCATGTTATGCATATCACTGTTTCATGAAATAATGCAAAACTTTAAAATGCCGTAACTTTCTTATTTTATATCCCATTTCAGTGAAATTTTCACTGTAATGCTTGTTTAATTTTACTCTATTTATTCAAATCAACTTGATATTAGTGTAAAATTGGCCTTTTAAGGACTTGCGTTTGATTTTTCAGAGTTGCGATTAAAAGCAAGTTTTGTGCAACGGGCCCCAGAACTCATCCTAAAAACGGCCAATGCCGGGGGGGGGGGGGGAATGATCCTCCTTAAAAGGCAATCAAACCTTTGTAATGATTTGATTTGTGTGAAACTCAGAAAAATCAGAGGAGCAGATTGGTGAAAGTTTGAACGAAATCGGACAAGCAATAAGAAAGTTCTGATATTTTTTCAAAAGTTGTTATCACTATTATGGGAATTTCAAATTGGCCTTATCGGTATTGTCACTGTGATGTAGCGGCGGTCAACTTTCCCATTCGCTCCAAAACACAAAATGACTACTAAAATTTCAGTTTCAAAAATGTATAACTCAGCAGGATCTTTTTCTTGTTGGAGGACCTATAACAATATGCAATCTACAATATATTTTGAGTACTGCCCCGAGGGAAAAGACGCTCAGGAGAAAACCAAAATTTAATAATATTTTCATCATCATGTCCCACCTGGTCTTACTCGACTCTTAGGTGCACCACTATTGATATTTTGACAACTTCCTGGCATCTAATTGTTCTGTCCTTCGCCATTTTTTTGAGAATTGCGAAAAGGATAGGCCTGTCCATTCTTTGATATTGTCTTTCCACCTTTTCCGCTATCTCCCTTTTCTTCTCCTTGCCTTGAAGAATGGTTTTTGCCATGCCATTCGACTGGGTAACGATGATATTTTGGTGTATGACAAATGGGAGAGTTGACCGAGAATACGTCACAATCGATTCACCAAATTGCCAATTTGAGTTTCGCATAGATGTAGTGATCTCATTTTTCAAACATTCAACTGTCTTATTCTCTGTCCGGTTTCTTTCAAACTTTCACCATCCTGTTTCTCTCATTTTTCTCCTTTCACACAAATCAGCTTTTTACAAAGATTGGATTGCCCTTTAATTCCAGTTGCCCATGTAGCAACACACAAAGCGGTTTCATCAAAAACTACAAAGACATACATGTATGATTCTTTTTGTAATGTACCTTTCATTCTTTTTAACAAAAAGAGCGCATTGAACAGCATCAGTGCACCATGAAGTATTTACCTGTCGCCTGAACATTTCATGGCAAACTCTAAAATTAACTTCCCTTCTCATCACAAAAGGGGTGTCAATAATTAATCTTAATGCCATTTAGACAAAAACTGTAATTTAGTATCTTCTGTTTTCTGAGAGGCATGGCGGCTATTCAATACAATCAAAGGCGTAGAAACTTACAGGACTTTTTTTTTTTTTTTGGTCTGAAAATGGTTATCATAGAGTTTACTGCCTAACTTGAAATAATGAGAATGTGAAGAGTTGAATAAGTACAAACAACTGATATTTAAAAAAACACAAAAAACAATGCTTAATTGGTTGTTTCCTTCACTATATACATATATACATTGCTCATGTCAGAAATGTCATATAGGTGGGTGAAGTAAATCATCAGTTACACGAGGGAGGTGGGAGTTTTACTGGTTACATCCACTTATACATGTACAAGGTTATTGAAACAGGCTTGTACCCCTGCGTAGCTGTACCTGTCTGAATTCGTACAATAGGCTTTTTTTTGGGGGGGGGGGGGGGGGAGAGGGGTAGTCGTTTTTCGGAAGGTTCATAGTTCCGAAACACAAATTTCCCATATATATAGAGAGAGAGAGAGAGAGAGAGAGAGAGAGCAGGGGGTTCATAATTCCGAAAATGAAATAGGGTTCATAATTCCGAAAATGAAAAAGGGTTCGTAATTCCGAAAATGAAAAAGGGTTCATAATTCTGAAGGTTCGTATAATTCCGAAAATGCAATAGCCCTACATAACTTTTCGGAATAACGAACCTTCGGAAATATGAACCCCTTTTCATTTTCGGAATTATGAACCCTACTTCATTTTCGGAATTACGAACCGTCGGAGTAACGAACGTTCGAAAATAAAAACCTTCAAAAATAAGAAGCTTCGGAAAAACGAACCTTCGGAATTATGAACCTTCCTAAAAACGACATGTGACCGGCTTTGTGTGCATTAGCCCGGATCAGTCCAAGGCATGGGTCAGGGGGAAAACATATATTTGAATACTTCATTTTCATCTTGCAAACCCCAATTTTGTTGCAGAATTATAAGTGAAAAGTCCCCGAATCAGGTAATATCTAGCAAATGTTAATAAATCAATCCTGCTTACATTCATTTGGGTGCTCCTTGGTTACATCAAAAACTTCTTGGAGCATTTTCTTTTGCTTCTTGTAAGATATTTTGCATTAGTATTCATAGCAATTTACAAAAGAAAAATTAATCTAAAATGTTTCATTGGTGATTCTGTTGTGATTGAAACGTTTGTCCTGATAGAGGCCTTTTTTCGAGGGGATTAGTATATACGCCAAGTGTACTGATGCTAATTATGCTACATGTATATCTTTGTAATGTTTGAAAAATGCCAGGTCTTACGAAAAAAAAAATCACATCTTCCATGTTCTTTATCAATCAATGTTAACTTCATATCGATCTAGACTTTACTCAATCAAAAAACACCAGTCCTGCAAAGTTTGATTGGAAATGGTACTTTCAAAGATGTTGCCAATTAAAATCTCTTTGCAGTTTGGCCAACTCGGCTCCAGTGGGTAACGATATGGCGCATGTTGCTTTGTTAGGCACAGTGGCGGCACCAAGGGGGGGGGGGGGGGCATGGGGGGGCATTTGCCCCCCCAGTCAGAAGCTTTGCCCCCCCAGTTGCCCCCCCCCCCCCAATAATTTTCGGAGTGAAAAAAAATAAAAGGGTGGAAAATGAAAAAGAAAAGAAAAGGAAAGAAAAAAGTGAAAAAGGAATGGAGAAAAGAAGGAAAAAGAAAGAAAATGGATCTTGGAAAGCAGTGGCGGCATCAAGGTGGGGGGGGGGGCATGGGGCAAATTTTTTCGCTCAGCTCGTGTAAATATCCTCATATTTGGGTAGTTTTATAGTCGAATAATTTCTGTACATTTCCACTATAATAGTGTCAAAATTTTTGCTCGCTCGCTTCGCTCGCTCGCAATACAGGCCTATAACTCCCACCACATAATCAGGCCGCGAGATGATCAAATGTCCTCATATTGGGGTAGTTTTATAGCCAAATAATCATTTCTGTACATTTTCACCACAAAAAGTTTCAAAATTTTTGCCCGTTCGCAATGTATAACTACCACCTTATTATCGGGCAGCAAGATGCTCAAATGTCCTCATATCTGGGTAGTTTTATAGCCGAATATAATTTCTGTACATTTTCACGACAAAAAGTGTTCGCAATAAATAACTACCACCTCATAATCGGGCAGCAAGATGCTCAAATGTCCTCATGCATATTGGGGTAGTTTTATAGCCGAATATGTAATTTCTGTACATTTTTACTACAAAAAATGTCAAAATTTTTGCTCGCTCGCTTCGCTCGCTCGCAGTATATAACTAACACCTCTTTATAATCGGGCAGTTCAGCTAGATGCTCAAAATGTCCTCATATCTGGGTAGGTTTATAGCCGAATATTCTGTACATGTTCACTACAAAAAGTGTCAAATTTTTTTTTTTGTCCGCCCTTGCCCACCCCCCAACATTTTCTTTTGCCCCCCATTTGCCCCCCCCCCACTTTAAAAATCCTGGTGCCGCCACTGGTTAGGCAAGCATGTCACAAAGGAATGTACGCCATGTTGTGCCCAACTGAAACCAAGTTGGCCAAACTCTGTGTATGGATGGCTCTGTACACAGCAAAATCACTTTAAAATCTCTTTAAAATGGCATTAAACTGGCAAAACTTGAACAGCGCCACCTTACAGTAACTGCCAAATTGAGATTATAATTTGAAAATTAATTGCATTTTATTTTGAATTTCGACAAACAGCTGTTTGGAAAATAGGCACATTTTATATTTCAAACCATTATTTTTGATGTTGCACATTTGGAAAATTGCTTACAGATACATTTTAAGCTTCTACAAACTAAAATGGGGCATGATGGGAAAATTAGAGGCACAGACACTTATCAAATTCTGTTGAAAGATGGCGCCATTAGGAGCTCCAATTTACTGTCACTTTAACTTATACACCACTTTAAATGGCAATCAACCTTTGTAAAAAAAAATAAAAAAAATAAAAAAAAAAAACCCTGATTTTTGTGAAAAGAGAAAAACAAGAGAAACAGGATGGTGAAATTTTGAAAGAAATCGGACAAACAATAATTTATGAATGTTTAAAAATTGAGATCACTACATTTATGCGAATCTCAAATTGGCAATTTGGTGAATCAAGACCGTGACGTATTCACGGTCAACTCTCCCATTTGTCGCGCGTACACCAAAATATCATCAAATTCCGGTTTTCTCCTGTGTGCCTTTTCTCTCGGGGTAGTACTCAAAATATATTGTAGGTATTGTTATAGGTCCTCCAAAAAGAAAAAGATCCTACTGAGTTAGACATTTTGAAAAATTGACATTTTATTCAGTTTGTGTGTTGGAGCGAATTGGAAAGTTGACCGCCGCTACATCACAGTGACCGTACCGATATGGTAAATTTGAAATTCCCTTTTATAATATATATATATATATATATATATATATATATATATATATATATATATATATATATATATAGTCATTACAACTTTAAGAAAAAAATCAGAACTTTCTTATTCCAATTTTGTTCAAATTTTCACCAATCTGCTTCACTGATTTTTCTGCTTTCCTACAAATCAAATTACATTTATTACAAAGGTCGCATTGCCCTTTATAACAATACGCACGTCCGTGCTCTCTCTCTTTCTCTTCTTCTTTCCATCGATATTCTTCCCCCTTCTGTTTCTCCTGTACTGTGTCTTTCATTCCCCATCTCTCATTTTTTCTTTCTTTCTCACTCCTCTCTCTCTTGTTACCCTTCTCTATTCCTTATTCCACTTCCTATTCTCTTTATATTAAGACCCTTTCTCTCGATCATGTTTGCCTTTTTTTTTCCTTATTCACTATTTCCCATTCCTTTCTCATTCTGTTCTTCTTTCCCTCTGTCCTCAATTTCTGTATTCTGCCATCCCTTCCCTCTACTCTCTATTTCCCTTTTTCTCATTTTCTATCTCTCTCTCTCTCTGTCTCTCTCTCTCTCTCTCTATTTCCTTTATAGTCCTCTCCACCACGGCTCTCATTCTTTCATTCCCATAACCACTTCATCTATCTTGGTGCCTTGTGAAAGTTGCTGAAATAATTTCTCTATTACAGAAAAAGTAGAAAACAATACAGAATTCATACCACAGACATGCATTCTTGAACAATAATCTTGCACAAAGCAGTTGTGAAAACAAAATGAGAGTTGATTGATTTGAGTGATTAAATGGTTTATTAAGTACTGAAAAAATGTGACCATTAGACTGAATTACATCCAGTTTAGAAAAAAAAAAAACTATCTCAGGCACAGTTATGGCTATGTTCAAATATTACATATCAAGAAAACATTCAAAGAAAAAACTGTATGTACACATTCTGTAAGTTCGATGTTGAAAGTGTTTTTAAAAAGTGACCATTAGACTGAATTACATCCAGTTTAGAAAAAAACAAAAAACTACCTCAAGCACAGTAATGGCTATGTTAAAAATATTACATATCAAGAAAACATTCAATGAAAAAACTATATGTACACATTCTGTAAGTTACAGTGACAGATTATTGCATTTTTTATATTTCACTACATAGACACACAATGTTGAAAGTGTTTTTAAAATGTGACCATTAGACTGAATTATGTTTAGAAAAAAAACAACTACCTCAGGCACAGTTATGGCCACATGTTCAAATATTACATATCAAGAAAACATTCAAAGAAAAAACTATATGTACACATTCTGTAAGTTCGACGTTGAAAGTGTTTTTAAAAAGTGACCATTAGACTGAATTACATCCAGTTTATAGAAGAAAAAAAAACTATCTCAGGCACAGTTACGGCTATGTTCAAATATTACATATCAAGAAAACATTCAAAGAAAAATCTATATGTACACATTCTGTAAGTTCGATGTTGAAAGTGTTTTTAAAAAGTGACCATTAGACTGAATTACATCCAGTTTAGAAAAAAACAAAAAACTACCTCAAGCACAGTAATGGCTATGTTAAAAATATTAGATATCAAGAAAACATTCAATGAAAAAACTATATGTACACATTCTGTAAGTTACAGTGACAGATTATTGCATTTTTTATATTTCACTACATAGACACACAATGTTGAAAGTGTTTTTAAAATGTGACCATTAGACTGAATTATGTTTAGAAAAAAAACAACTACCTCAGGCACAGTTATGGCCACATGTTCAAATATTACATATCAAGAAAACATTCAAAGAAAAAACTATATGTACACACTCTGTAAGTTCGACGTTGAAAGTGTTTTTAAAAAGTGACCATTAGACTGAATTACATCCAGTTTATAGAAGAAAAGCACAGTAATGGCTATGTTAAAAATATTAGATATCAAGAAAACATTCAATGAAAAAACTATATGTACACATTCTGTAAGTTACAGTGACAGATTATTGCATTTTTTATATTTCACTACATAGACACACAATGTTGAAAGTGTTTTTAAAATGTGACCATTAGACTGAATTATGTTTAGAAAAAAAACAACTACCTCAGGCACAGTTACGGCTATGTTCAAATATTACATATCAAGAAAACATTCAAAGAAAAATCTATACGTACACATTCTGTAAGTTCGATGTTGAAAGTGTTTTTAAAAAGTGACCATTAGACTGAATTACATCCAGTTTAGAAAAAAACAAAAAACTACCTCAAGCACAGTAATGGCTATGTTAAAAATATTACATATCAAGAAAACATTCAAAGAAAAAAACTATATGTACACATTCTGTAAGTTACAGTGACAGATTATTGCATTTTTTATATTTCACTACATAGACACACAATGTTGAAAGTGTTTTTAAAATGTGACCATTAGACTGAATTATGTTTAGAAAAAAAACAACTACCTCAGGCACAGTTATGGCCACATGTTCAAATATTACATATCAAGAAAACATTCAAAGAAAAAACTATATGTACACATTCTGTAAGTTCGACGTTGAAAGTGTTTTTAAAAAGTGACCATTAGACTGAATTACATCCAGTTTAGAAAAAAACAAAAAACTACCTCAAGCACAGTAATGGCTATGTTAAAAATATTAGATATCAAGAAAACATTCAATGAAAAAACTATATGTACACATTCTGTAAGTTACAGTGACAGATTATTGCATTTTTTATATTTCACTACATAGACACACAATGTTGAAAGTGTTTTTAAAATGTGACCATTAGACTGAATTATGTTTAGAAAAAAAACAACTACCTCAGGCACAGTTATGGCCACATGTTCAAATATTACATATCAAGAAAACATTCAAAGAAAAAACTGTATGTACACATTCTGTAAGTTCGATGTTGAAAGTGTTTTTAAAAAGTGACCATTAGACTGAATTACATCCAGTTTAGAAAAAACAAAAAACTACCTCAAGCACAGTAATGGCTATGTTAAAAATATTACATATCAAGAAAACATTCAAAGAAAAAACTATATGTACACATTCTGTAAGTTACAGTGACAGATTATTGCATTTTTTTATATTTCACTACATAGACACACAATGCTGAAAGTGTTTTAAGAAACTAAAAAGCAAAGTACTGTACATGTATAATAATAAGTTGTATGAGTAAGAGAAAATTGAAGTACATGTAGTTCAGATATGAATTACATTATAATACAGGATTGGAAGAAAACAATATTCAATAAATCACTTGATTTCAGAATTTTATGGAAATTGTACTTGTGAAAATGAAGGTTACAGCATCAGAATATTTTAGAACACATTATACAGTAAGAGTAAAGTCAAGACACATGCATTGTTGAATAAAAATCTTGTAAAGAGATTATGAAAACAAAATACATGTAATGTAATCGACTGATTTCATCAAGTGAAATATTAAAAATACCAAAACTAGTATAGCCCATGAACCATATTACATTAAGACTACAATAAAAATTATTTAAGGCACACAGCAATGTAATGTTGAAATTATTATTGTATAAAAATAATACATTCAAAGAGAAGACGGTACCGGTATATAACTACATATTATGCAAATTACTGCACATATCTACTTCACCACGTATAGAAACATGTTGAGAGAAGTCGATACAGAAAATTAGGAAGAAAAATATATAATACAGTCTATGAGTCGGAAGACTTGAACTTAATAATATACAAAAATAAAAACAAAAGAATATTAAGTAACTCATTTGATTTTAAAATTTTATGACAAAGGTGCAACAGTACTCTTGCTCGCTAAAATGAAGGTTACAACTTCAAAGTCTTGTATCTCTTCTAATACCGAAAAAGACTTTACATTGATGAGACAATTCCTTTAAAGACAATTGTGAAAAAAAATATGGTATAATAATTTGAGCTTTGAAAATAGAAGGGAGTTATGATGGGTTACAATAGACCTGTTTAATAATTTTATGCATACTTCTTGAACAAAAGTTTCTCTTGACGACTCAAAAGCTCGCCAGAGGCTTGCCCTACATAGCAACAACTAATGTATGCAAAATGGATTCCATCCATAGAGATGCCATTATGCATAGCAGGTGCACTAAATAGTTGGTAACTAAGGATTCTGGAGAAAAACATGCATAAATTGAAATACATTAGTAAACAGGTCTATTAAACAGAAAAGAAAGGAGTTTTGGTAACTAAATTTGCCTTTAAGTTTAAACTTGACGAAAAAGCCTAATTAAACACATTCTTAAACCTATTTGTCTACATGGGCATTGAAATCATAAAAAATATTACCTGGCAATGATTGCATTAGATTTACAACCTAAATGAATAAAACAGCTCTTCACTTAACATAATAAATGTAATCCTCCAGGTTGCAGCTGACTATAATAAATAATGTACGTATAAGGACAAAAAAAAAAAAAAAAACATACTTTGCATTTTCTTTTTATATATTCTTATACGAAGGGTAATTTGAGCTTTAGACAAATACTTACATAATCACTTCGAATATGTGCACAAATATGATTCATATATGTACAAAATTCATCAAGTGAAATTATGTAACCTTATACAGTATCTACATTTGTATGGTATCTACAGTGATGTGTACACATATATCAAGTGGTTTCTTCTTATTCATTTATATACAGATTGCATGTTTGATAATTTTACAATTATATTAATTGTATTTTAGTGTTCAAATCACTAAAAGACCACCTACACGAGATAAGAGGTCATTAAAACATTATGCCCCAGAGAGGGCGACATGTAGTAAACACAGCATAGTGTTTCTTGATCTACTATTCACAATAAATCTCCTAGTGTAACTAAAACACATAACAGTACACTACAATACCACAAAGCTCACAAAATTAATTTTTCTTTAAAGACATAAATTATAGTTACAAATTTGCAATTCACAATACAGATGGCAACGATGGATGAAAATTTGTTACATACTTCATCCAATGCCAACTTAGAAAAAAAAAATCATCACATAGATTTCAAGATAAATGCTGCAAAAACAAAAAATGTCAAGAATGAAAGAAAAAAAGAAAAAACAACATAACATTAAAACAAATTATTTTATGAGTTGGTAACAGACACACAATGAGTGGCAAAAGGTATAGAGATGTGATCCCCATCACTGTTTAGGCTGAGATTTTGGCTTTGTGGGGACTTCATCATGATTATTCTGTTGGATACAGGCAGAAAGTGTAGTTCACTATAATCTTTATATAATTAATCTAATTTCAGAATGACTGGAATTTTCCATCCAGATAGCACTACAATAAAAAGGGTGGAGATACACATATATTTTTCTTCTTCATTTTTTCTTTATGAATACCTTTCAAGGATGGTTTAAGTTCCAGTATGTAAAATTAGTTACTTGTATGTCACTCATATCCACCATGCACCTTACTAGTGCTCATGGAGCTTCAATATGACCACACTGGGACACTCACAGTGTGACATTTACCAACACAGCATACTACTTTCGGTGAAACATTCTTTATCAGGGTCATATTTTTGATAACTTGTTCAAGATACATGCAAATATTTGATTATAAATTAGAAAGATTTTTCCTAATGAAAAAAAAAAAGAAAAATAATGCTAAAAAACAAACATTTATGTTGCTTGAACTTTTAAATTGGATTCAGATTTACACAAGTTCTGGCACCTCCTCTTCAGCAATGAATGATTTTTGTACTCCACTTTTGTTTGCTGGCTTTTTAGCACGCCTCTTAAAATAATACACAGTACCAGTAATTGAAATTATATAAGCCAGAATTACGACACAAAGAACCACAGTTAGCCCGTAAACAGAATGGATGTGTGGGAAAGTTAGCTGTGTTTTAGCACCTGGTGAAGTCGATTCAAATTCGATGTCTTCAATAGGGTGCTCGGATAATGTTGGGTATTGTATAGGTAAGGTAGTAGGGCAAGGGTCTGTGACATTTGTGACTAGCTTATTCTGGATAGGATCCCAAGCCGAGTCCTTACATTCACATCTGTCTTTAGTTTGATCCCAGGTACTGGAACAGCAATACACATAGTCTCCCAATTTGGCCAACACACTCTGACTTAAAGTTTCATCGTTTTCTTCAGGAGTTGTCAATGGGGGTATCTTAATGCCATTTTGATAGCAAACAATATGCCCTATCAAGCTACCAAGTGGAGCTGTACAATGTAATCTGACCCAGTCCTCATCAATGTAATCCTCACTTAATTCACAGGATGCCTTACCAGGAGGATATTCAACAAGCAACACAATTCTATGATCCTCAAATAGTGCGGGACCATTATTGTAGGCAGTGAGGATATATCCTCCTTGGTCAGCTCTTGAGACAGGATCGATTGTAAGGTGTAGAAAACAGACCCTACCATCAGTCTCATTTCTGAGCTTTAGGTTTGAGGATAATGAAGAAGACTTTACATTTGCTGAACTGTAAAATGGGGCAGCAATGCCTAGCCGAAGTGTGACTACTGTACTATTACACAAATAGGTAAAATCAAGTTGTGCCGCATCCCCCTCTACAACAGTTAATGTTGTAATTTTACATTCAGTGAATGTGATTAACATAATAATGACAAAGATTAAATTCTTTATTAGAAAAATCACTTCCATCTTCCACAAATTTTATATGAATATTGAATGAATAACAATTATAAGGTAAAAGAAAATAAGAAATCAATAAAAAGAAATTAAATTCTTTGTGATAGTTACTTGGTAGAAGACACTATATTAAGGATGACTAATTATACTGTTTTCACTCTGATGACACTACTCTGTAGGTGGATAGCTTAAAGGTGACAACATTACACCAGCATCTCATATATTGATACCCTCCTGTTTCAACTGCCTCTTGATATTCTTGTGAGGACCTCCCTCATATACTTGCTGACCGACCTGCATGATAAAAGAATGCAAAAATTCATACAGACTTAATTACCCTGAAGAATTTTACAAAGCTATACCAATTTTTCACCATGCGTGTCCAAGTATTTTGCATGATTATTCAATAAATAAAACTAGAAAGCTTAGCTTGTGAGGCCACATGTACATCATTAACGGTAAGAGATTTTCTTTTAACATTTTGCTCTAAAAAATTGACTATATCTGTCCCACACATGTCTTTTTATCTCTCTCTAAAAAAAAAAAAAAAAATCACTTTAATATCGTGCACTCATGAACTTTGTATGTTAATTTACATAAAGATGCTTCCAACATCACTAAAATTCTAAGATCAATTTTTGGGGGGTCAAAGATCAAGGTCTCAGAGTTTAATAGATGGGCAATTCGAAGCGTTACAGAATGACATTCACAAAATATTTTCAAGTTTGAAAGAAGAATATTATTAACATTATAATGAATCTTTTTAAATAGAGAGTGCAATACATAAAGCCAATATGAGGTTGAGGTACTTTCATAACTGTTGAGTTTCATGTCAACCATTCATCAAATTTATGAAATATTTATATTATATTGACTAGCCTTGAGGTGGATATCAGAATATATTGCCCGAGTCGAAGACTCTGGCAATATTTTAGTTCTTTTAAGGGCAATATTTTCGATATTCACCGAAAGTAGAGCCATTATCATTATTGTTATTATAGTTTTACATAATAGCAGTGAAGGGACGTTCTTCTGACTACCAGAACCATTGTGAAGGTGAAGTGTATAATGAGGGGTTGTTTATTTTGTCTACTCTCTGTCCTCCATGTTCATAGTATGCTCTAAAATGGCTACATGCCCTCATAAACGTATACATGCAGGCCCGAGTGGCTCTTTGTATTGTCATGTATTCAGGCTTTCAAAGGCAAAGATAGATATAAAAGATGAAAGAAGGCAAAACAAAGAAATAAAGAAGAAAACATAGAAAGAGAATATCAAAGAAATACACATGCAGAAATAAAATTTTTAGAAAAAACTAAAGAAGAATAAAAAGAAATACATAGGGCAATATTGAAAGAGGTGGAAAGATAAAAACAGTATACTTTAAAAACTTAAGTGTTAAATCACCATTTAAAAGGGCTGAGGAGTGACAACTTTTTCAAAATTGTAGATTAACATTTTTAACATGCTGGATACATGAAATATAAAAAGAGAAGATGAAAGAAAAGCATTTAAAAGAAAGAAATGCATATAGGATAGAAGGAGAATTAAGATTAAAGAACATGGAAAAAAAGAAATACATCAGGAAAAATAGAAAACAAGAGATGGAAAAACAAAGAAATACAGATACAGATAAAAGAATACAAACTTAAAGATAAAAAAACCCAAAGTAATGCATAAAGAATATAAAATGATAAGATAACATGAAACAGGAAGACAAAATACATTAGGAGGATATACAGTATTAGGAGAATTAGGGAAAAAAGTAGAAGTAAGAGGATGGTCAAAAAAGTAGGAAAAAGCCTGTGTATTCAGTAGATTGACCTATGTTTGCATCCTCTTCTTTGAAAACGCTAAAATTTTCCTTTAGTTGCTTTGACATTCTTTTGTTCCTCTTAGGATGGGGCCTGCATGGTCCACGCAGCTGTGATTTAGCGCTTCATTTTGAAAAGAGCAGATCAATGGTCCATTCATAAATGATGCGCTAAATTGGTCAATTTCAATTTATTAAAATGAAAGGAGCTTGGTCAATGTTTCTTTCTTATGAACTTGGATTAAAAGGAGCGAAGTCGAGGCTGTACAATGTCGTCAAGATCAAGAACGCATACACTTCGTCGACTGAATGCGATGATATCACGTGATCGGAGCGGACGCGTTCGTCTCTATAGCTCTAGGTATACGGGATTTATTTGGCCTTTTGCGATCCCAACAAGAATTTTGGGTAAAGTTGAAATGATATCCCTTTTTCTCGATTTTTTTCCACGTAAATTTGTTGTCTCGCCCAAAGGTGAAGGCGAGACTAAGGGATCCAAATGGCGACCGTCCGTCGTCCGTTCGTCGTCCGTCACAAATGTTAAAGTTTACCTGCAAGACTCTCTTAGGACGCATAACTTGGCAACTGTTGCTGCAATAGCAACCAAACTTGGGTGATAGAAGCACTAGGGGTATCTTCATGTTATGGTGTTGTTGGAGGTCACATGATGACGTCAAATGTCATTTGAGGTCATATATTAAAGAGTACCTGCAAGATTCTCTTTTCAAATGTTAAAGTTTACCTGCAAGACACTCTTTTGACAAATAACTTCACATCAGTTGCTTGGATTACAACCTAACTTGGGTCATAGATGCATCGGGGCTACCTTCATGTTATGGTGCCGTCGGAGGTCACGTGATAAGGTCAAAGGTCATTTGAGGTCATACGTTGAAAGTTTGAAAGACTCTCTTATGACACATAACTCAGCACATGTTCCTGCAATGGCAACTAATCTTGGGTGATAGGTGCACTTGGGGTACATTCATGTCATCATGGTGCCTTCAGAGGTCACATGGTAAGGTCAAAGGTCATTTCAGGTCAAACGTTAAAGTTTACCTGCAAGACCCTCTTATGACAGATAACTTTGGAACCGTCACTCACTTTTCAACCAAACTTGGGTTGTAGATGCACTAAGGGGACCTGCATCGTATGGTGCCGTCGGAGGTCACGTGATAAGGTCAAAGGTCATTTGAGGTCATATGTTAAAGTTTACCTGCAAGACCCTCTTATGACACATACTCTGCACATGTTGCTGCAATTCAATTCAAAAAATTTTAAAATGGTTTATTAGACAACACGTCTCGCAGCATACACTGAATTGCACATGTTTACATTATATACAAGGTAGAAATTCACATTCAAAGTTCAAATTACATCATTGCACATGGAATAAAAAATGTTGTCTAATAGATAATAGTAAGAATAAAAATAAAATACATTGCTATACAGAAATATGTGTTGATTGCAAGAAGTAATAGGAAAATATCAATAGGTCAACGTATAAAATACAATATGATAATAACAATACAACAGTTAAAAGTTATATTTGAATATCAATAATGAAATTGAATGACTATTACAATTGAATAATTGATAAGATCAATTACTGGCTGAAAATGTCATACTGGTAGCGGTAACCAAATGGCAACCAAACTTGGGTGATAGGTGCACTTGGGGTACATTCACGTTATTTTCGCGAGTGGGCGAGACACAATATCGCTTATGCCTTGTTTTAAACAGGTATTATAAATGAATACATCTACATAATACTACTAAGTATTTGAGCACATAAGAGCTAATAGTAAGCTGGAAAACTTTGTCAACATATTAGGCATAAATCTCGGCTTCTGTAGAAGCCCTCCGTCACAGACTGAACACCTCGCTCGGCTTCTGTAGAAGCCCGTTGTTAATACAGGGTTAATACAGTATGTCCCAGAAAAAAATATTACAACTGGCATTTGGGTATCGATTACGAAATAAATTTATTTGCAATATGGAAAGTCATACTGGATTATGAAACTATAACTAATTCTCTACCAGGCCGTGAAGAGACGAAGAGCTAGAGCCAGACATAGTCTCAGCGGAACAACTGTCGATACTGACGAGACATGAAGCTTTTGCTCTAGTTCCGTAGTTCGACATATCCTTTTTTTTTGTTGTAAATTCATTTTTTCAGGCAGCAATTTATGTTTTGTTTTTTTTTTAGACCTGATATACTGTAACTAGCCTGGAAAAGGCTCTATGGAAGAGTAACGACAGCACGGGCACCGAGCTAATCGAGCGGTCGCCGTCGAGCGATTTTGGTCAAAAATCGAAGCCGCTATAGATCAAAGGCTGTCGAGCGGTCGCCGCCTGGTCGCCGCTGGGAGATCGGTGGGTCACCGGTCAGTGACCGACCGGCGAGTTCAAAATAGACCGGGCGATTTCTTAAAAATCGGCCGGTGGCCGGTGGAAGATCGTCCGGGAATCGGTGGGTCATCATTTGGTCACTGCTCGGACGCCGCGCGAAGATCCTACGATTTCGCCGAGTTTTGACCTAAAATTAACCGGCGACCGACGGGAAATCGACAGGGCATCGCTGGGGCTTTACAGCCCGCTCGATTTCTCCAAAAATCGTTGGGCGATGCCTAAATTCCAGCGGCGCCCGAGCAGGCTACAAATCGGTCGGTCGCCGCCCTGATTTGTGACCATAGCTTAACGTAACTTAGACCTTTTGCCCGATGCATATTCGTTCATGTACATCTATATACGCTCAGCTGTCGGTGAAGTACAACCAAGGAATTCCTTGGTACAACACAGAAAAACAGTATCAGTGTCCAGTGAGTTTATAAAACTTTTTATACATGTATAGTCTTTATGTAGACCTGTTTTGTAGACCTGAACTGTGTGCATCAGCCATATGTCAGAACTCAAGTTGCTTTGATTCTTTTTTATATTAATTGTATAAAGCTGTGGAATTCTTTACCCTCAAACATTAAAAATAGGACTACTATCTCCAGCCTCAAGGTCTCATGTAAAAAATATCTTTTTCAGCAACTCAAATCACATTAGTATTTTCTAGACAATCAATTGCTTCCATGACACATGATAAAGAGGAGGGGAAGATTATGAACATGTTTTTATTGAATTATTCCCTTCCAGCCAGACCTCCCAGCCAGAGATTGTTTATAGTGTCACGCATTTTTGCTGATGATATTTGAAGTTATAATGTGTTTTTATTGTTTTCAATGCTTTAGTGAGTTTAGAAACAAATCATAATTATTGCATTGGTCTATGTACAGAATGTCTTGCTAACGTCATTGCAAAAATTAGCTAGCCCCATCTCAATTGCTTTGCATACTCTCTTCACTCCTTTTGCTATGTACTTCTGACTTTCACAACTCACAAGGTTACTCATACTCGCTTCTTCTCCTCTGTTTTCGACCTTCACGAGGTCAGACTTTTCTACTCTATGCTTTCCTCATTTTGACTTTGCCTTGTCCTTCAGAATTTTCGCTCTATCTCTTCTCACGTGTTTGCTAAGACTCCTATTCCAACTTTGCGCTGTCATCAAACATTCAAGCTTGCATCTACAACTTGACTTTCTCCTGTCCTTGTATCCCTCTCTCTCTATGACTTTGAGCTCTTTGTTTATGTGCTCAATGACGTCCTTCTTGCTATATTCTCTGCTGTGCGATAAGGGTCTTTCTTACGACCTTCATAACTCTCTCTCTCTCTCTCTCTGACAGAGCAGCTTGTTTGAAGAGGGGTATATAAGACAGACCTCACACTTTATCTCGGGAGACCAGGTCAGACTGTCAGATCAGAGAGTGTGTTTTAGCCGCGCGGTGTCTTACCAGTTTTCATTAGAGAGAGAGCTCCAGTTCCCACAGAATAAACTTGTTAACTTTAATCTCTGTCTGATGTGTGCTCTTTCTCCCTGACTCTCGGTCATCCTAGACAACAAACTACAAATATAACGGGGATTTATTTTTGGGACTTCCACCAGAATAAGGACAATATTCTGCCCATTTTAGACAAATACAAATCTCGTTACAATACTAGCATTAAGATCACAGCTGTAATTCCTCGCTCCCAACCAGCAAAAAAATTCAAGCCCACCTGAAATACATATGTCCCTTGTTATAGTGGTGGGGTTAATGATATCCATAGAGCCAGCCTGCCTTTCTGTCCGTGTGTGTCTAGTCTGCAAGCACAGACCCTAATTTGACACTTTATCAGAAAATCATTGTACCTTGAGAGAAGCCTAATTCAGCTACCTTACACAATTAACTAGGCGTTGTGGCATGCACCTGTAATCCTGCTATCAGTGGAAGTTATAAACTGATTCAGCGGACCCAGGTTCGAGACTGAGTCACGTCTTTCGGATGGTGACGTTAAAGGTCGGTCTTCAGACGTAAATAATCATATCCGATTGATACAGATTACACACACACACACACACACACCCACCCATACACACACACACACACACACATATTAAAAACGGGCAACGGTTTGTGCCGACAGCCTGTGAAAATGTCTCCCCAAAATTAAAATCCCCCAAAATAATGCAGCGTAGCCTAGCATAAATTATATAAAGCAGCAAGAAATTATATTGCATATTGGCATACATATTCACAATCGAATGACATGCGCCGTTAAAACCAATCCACAACAACATAGTACATGGCCTTTGGTAGTCTTATAGTGCAGACATTCTTTTTACTAGGGTTTGTGCCAGCAAACTAGTGTGTGTCTATGTCTATGTGTATGTATATGACATGTTAGTCTGCAAGCACAGACCCTAATTTGACACTTTATCAGAAAATCATTGTCTTGAGAGGAGCCTAATCCAGCTACCTACTGGTCGTGTCAATAGTCTTACAGCGCAGATTCTCTTTTACGACTGACCAGGGTTTGTGCCTGCAAACTAATGTCATGTTGTGTAACCCCTTGTCCCCTTCCCCCTTCTCTTCTCAATTCTTTATCTTTGCCCTATTTTCTCTCTCCTTCTTCACTTCTGACTCCTGTTTCTATTTTTTTTTCCTCCTTCTGTTTCACTGCTTATCTGCCTTATCACTTAAGCATCTATCTTGTGTGTGTATATATATATATATATATATATATATATATATATATATATATATGAGGTTTCCATATGTGAATGTTGTAGATATGTTAGCACTCAGCCACTCACTCACACTTATGCGAGGTTATTGGAGATAACCTCGCACTCTGTACCTTCATACCGCGAGAAATTGCCTCTCATAGTAAGTGTGTGATCTCTAGCACATAAAATATGTGCTGGAAAGGAGCTAGACCGAAAATTCTGTCTCGTTCGTTAGCTCTTCACTTTAGAGACAGAAAGAGTCTCTAAAGTCTGCTGTGCAAACCGAATACACATTGACTTACACACCATTAAAAGTTTGAATACGGCTACAAGATTTTCAAACGGAGAATACCTTGGACCCTGAATTACCTGAAAAGGGAGCTTTAAACGAATTATTCAGTCAAATTGGTAAGTTGAACCGATTCCTAGTAGAGCCTAGGCCTAACCAATTAAATAATAATAATATGTAGATTTAGATATATGAGGAAAAACCAAATTATTGCGATTTTTCAAACTACACATCGGCGTGTAGTCTGTTACTCTGTTTGCACAAGTGCACAGCAGATACGACCGTTTCTGTCTCTAAGTGAAGAGCTAACGATCGAGATACAGAATTTTCGTTCTTGAAAGGAGCAAGATCGCCAGCCAAAAACAGCCTGAAAATTTTCACATGATCAAGATGATAAAGATTTTGTTGAAGAATCTGGCATAAAATTAGATATTCTATCATCCTAAAAATTAAAATGTAGAAGGAAATTTAGGCCTATTTTCTCAAAACTTTGCTGATTATATTGGTGTTTTTACCTCTTCAACTTAGAGGTCGTGACCGCCGCCGAAATTGACACAACCCTACATAGTGATGGTTCCGTGATCGTGAGTGGTTAGCACTGTGTATTACTATTAGTTATTGTTTTTTGCCCTATTAACTTTAAGCTATAAACAAAGTAATTTGCTATATTCTTTTGAGGGACCCAATTCACAAGCTCTGCTTCTCCTGGTCACCTCATCTTTCTTTTCTTTTCCTGCTAATCATAAAAAGTAATGTACAATTGTATGATCATGATACGTTTTGTACAATGTTATTGAAGAAATATAAATAAATAAATAAATAAGACAGGAAAAATCCTCCAAATATGACATGGGCGAAAATGATGGGGGAGGTTCAAGAATGAATGTATGAGTGGATGAATACAGGAAATAGATCTAGGGTGGTATTCTGAAAATTGTTGTAACTTTTGTTGTAACTTTTATTGTATCTTCCAGAGATAATACCTCGCTATAAATATTGTTGTAAGTTGGTATTCTGAAAATATTATCTCTCTAAGGACCGCCTTTATATCATCTTTGACACGCCCATTTTTTGACACTTTACCAATCAAGATGGATTTTATATAGGTACGTTAACCAATAGGAGAACCCCTTATGTCAAAGATAGGGATGGGCTTTGCTCGTATATCAATTTCGGGCGTTTTATAATGCGCCATGCACTATTGGACTGCAATTAATTAACATAATGGCTCGCCATCTTCTGCTCGAAACAAGTCACTTATTGATGTAAAATCATCGAATACCACCTGCAATTTCTTCAAAATGTCTTCTCTATGAGATCTTGAATCACACACAGTCTCCATCTTGCTATTCGAGCATGTACTGTCTGATTCTGAGCTAGAAAAATTGCCGAGATCATGAGATACAACAGCTAGAAGCTGTTGTAAGTTTTGTTGCAGTTACCATGGAAGATAAGATAAAACAAAAGATACAATAATTTCGGAATACCAATTATCTCATGATATTATCTTCAGCGCGCATATGTAAATTAGGATCATGCGCAGAGTGAACATAGATACAACAAAAGTTACAACCATAGACGTATTATAGATTTACAACAAAAGTTACAATTTTCAGAATACCAATTTTATCTTAAGTGTGGAGATACAATAATATCAGAGTGAACAAAGATACAACAAAAGTTACAACAAAAGTTACAATTTTCAGAAAACCAATTTTATCTTAAGTGTGGAGATACAATAATATTAGAGATAAAACAGTTTTCAGAATACCGCCGGCTATAGCAGCACAGACCTGTAAGAAAAAAGACGCAGTATGATGCACTTATACATGTACAAGCTTATCTGAAGCATGATTACTATTATTAAAACTCACCAAGCAATAGTGGCGATACTTGACGTGGACGACCAACGATGGGAAGTGGGACTACGCAGACAGAATTTAGCGGTAGACGGTGCTCGTCCGAGCATCCAATTCTAATGTTCGAATTTCAGCAAATTTAGCTCTTAAGTCCCCATGTAAACGTGACAAATTTGTAATTGACGTGATGAAATGAACCAGTCATGCCAGTAAGTTATCACAACTGAGATTTGACTACCTCGACTCGTACTCGTCGACTGCTTACATACGTTACCCACATTACCGAGGGCCTAGTCTGCAAGCACAGACCCTAATTTGACACTTTATCAAAAAATCATTGTCTTGAGAGGAGCCTAATCCAGCTACCTACTGGTCGTGACAATATAGGGCAGACTCTCTTGTACGACAGACCAGGGTTTGTGCCTGCAAACTACCGAGGGCCAGCCAGCTTTGCTGCTGCGTTGCACCGTTTGCACGTAAATTTGCATGGGGCCGCTACTACAAATCAAGATTCAGGGAAATCCCCCCAGCCCTGACGCGCGCGGCTGTTAAACATTTTTACATTAAAACTGGTGCCACATACCGGAGGTCGCTTCTGATTGGCCAGTCATTTCATGGAGCTTCCCTCGCCGGCTTCCCTGTTGGAATCCTTGGCGACATGGAGGCAAAATTTCTGGTGGCGAGCGAAGCGAGCCAGAAAAACCGAGGCGCTTGCGCAAGCGCCTCGCTTCGCTCGCCAGAAATTTTGCCTCCATATCGCCAAGGATTTCAACAGCGCCAGGGCCTCGACAAGAGGCTACTCGCCGGCCGGCCGCGATTTTTTTTCTGCACGCGTTATGAATCATTTATAAGCTGCGCTGGAAGCTATGGCTGGAAGACTGAAGTGCGCAAACGCGTGCTGAAAATGAAGGCATCATCGTGTGTGGTTCTATCAAGGAGTTATCACAGTTCTACGTATAATACACACAAGACACAGAGATATTGGAAATGTTTTCCCTCAGCTCTCACCCCCCCCTCCCCCCTTTCTCTCTCTCTATCTCTCGCTGCCATAACCCTGATAGCAGACTGACGTCTTAAGGACGTCTTAAAGACGAAAAGCTATACGTCTTAATGATGTCAGGTAAAGACGTCAAAAAGTCATCAGTTTGCACCCACGTTTGACGTCTTAAAGACATCGTATTTTGATATCATTATTACGTCTTATTGATAAAAAAAGACGTCCATATGATGTCGTTTAGACGTGTTATTTTTACCCGACAAACGTCATATGGATGTCTTTATGACGTCTCATAGACGTGTTTATTATCAAAATAAGACGTCATTTGGATGTCTTCAGGATGTCTCTGAGACATGTTTATTATCAAAATAAGACGTCATTTAGATGTCTTCAGGATGTCTTTTAGACGTGTTTATTATCAAAATAAGACGTCATTTTGATGTCTTCAGGATATCTCTGAGACGTGTTTATTATCAAAATAAGACGTCATTTGGATGTCTTCAGGATATCTGCAAGACATGTTTATTATCAAAATAAAACGTCATTTTGATGTCTTCAGGATATCTCTAAGACATGTTTATTATCAAAATAAGACGTCATTTGGATGTCTTCAGGATATCTCTAAGACATGTTTATTATCAAAATAAGACGTCATTTGGATGTCTTCAGGATATCTCTAAGACATGTTTCTTATCAAAATAAGATGTCATTTGGATGTTTTCAGGATATCTCTGAGACGTGTTTATTATCAAAATAAGACGTCATTTGGATGTCTTCAGGATATCTCTAAGACATGTTTATTATCAAAATAAGACGTCATTTAGATGTCTTCAGGATGTCTCTTAGACATGTTTATTATCAAAATAAGACGTCATTTTGATGTCTTCAGGATTTTTATTAGACGTGTTTATTATCAAAATAAGATGTCATTTGGATGTCTTCAGGACATCTCTGAGACGTGTTTATTATCAAAATAAGACGTCATTTTGATGTCTTCAGGATGTCTCTTAGACGTGTTTATCAAAACAAGACGTCTTCTGGATGTCTTCAGGATGTCTCCGAGACGTATTTATTACACAAAATAAGACGTAATTTGGATGCCTTCAGGATATCTCTTAGACATGCTTATTATAAAAATAAGACATCATTTAGCATCCTTTGCATGTGTAGTACCTAAATAAGACGTCATTTGGACGTCTTTACGATGTCCTTTAGACAGGTTAATCCTTAAGTCGTCATATCCTTGATCATATTTGGTAATGCCTCTGGCACTTACACGATGTGAGCAGAGGAATAAAAAAGTGTCTTTTGTACATCCTGAAGACATTGTAACAACAAAGAAGACATCAGAGATACCAAATCATAGACGTTTGATGATTCGAGACTTGTTAGCGGATTCAGAATACAGTAGATGTGTTTTTTTTTCTTGCATTGTCATTTCCGACTTCTTCGTGCAAGCACACTGAACAGATGCTGAGGAACCATACACTCAAGGCCCGGATCCAATGGGAGGTGAAGGCATTACTCCCCACACAGGCAACATCTGTATTTCCCATTTCCTGGATCCAGGCCTGCAATCAAACAATAACACAGAGTATACGAATTACATGCAAGAGCAACATCAAGCTGGCATTAGTTTTATACTTCAACCTTTAATAAGTATACATAATAAATATGAAAACAAATACCCATGTTGGCAGCATGCACATATTAAATATACATGTATCAAGAAATACAAGAAGTTGCTTCGATAATTCCTACAGTAAAACAAAGCTTTGCTGGTAACCTTAATGTATTACGGTTACAATATATGTACGTGGTGAACATCTAATAAAATTTTCCTTTTTTTTAAATAAAAAAACCCCCATGATTTGTCCATACATGTACATCTTATATTTTGCATCCTTTCAAAGCAAAAAGATATATGAAAACAAAAATAGTAACTTAAATTCACGTAAGTGAATCTCCCCGTTGATAAAGCAAAATCAAAATTAACCCATATTCCTTTCCAACCCTAATCATGTTACGGAACTGAGCTCGTGTGACGGACCATATCATGTGATTCAACACACGTACATGAGCAAGAACCACAGAACCACTACTGCAGGTAATAATTTTTACTATATTACCTTATTTTGCTTATATTAGTTTGTACATTTTATTTTTGTTTTTCCTAAGTTCCTTTCAGTTCATTTACGCTTGCCATTAAGTTTGTTTCTTATATTTTGTTGTAGATCGTTGAAAAAGGCTTAATATTTAGCCGAAAGCTCAGAGAAGAATATGTGGTATATACAGCTACGTCGTGCATCTTTCATTATTTTTACTCACAATCTCACAAGACGGCCTGGATCATGGTAATGAGTTTGGCACACGTTTCATTTCTAAAAGCGAGACAGATGGATAGATGGACGGATAACTCCAAACTCCAACTCCAAAACATATTGCCTATGGCACCCAGCAAAAAGGTGGGTGCCTGTTTTGGCATAAAAAAACAAAACCAGTGTGTGGTCTCATATTTCTGTTATGGATAGGATTTTCCCATGCGACCTTTAGTACAATTTCTTTGCATTTGCAATTTTGTTCTGTATTTGAACCCCACAATTGACCTGAACTCAAGATAGAGCAAAATCAATCTCACCGTCATGTCCTCAGCTCAGGCTAGAAAAGGAACTTGTGTTTCTGATCACAAGGAACGGGTATTGCATAACATCTCAATTTGGAAAGATTTTTGGTACATCATTTTTGGATAGTGCTTAGAGATAAATACATGTTTATGTACATAAAAATATCATGAGCTTTCAATATGAAAGGATTATAAAAAAATCCTTTCTCCCTGACTTTTTTTCTATTTACAACACTGATCAAATGGCACAACTTGTAACATACAAAATCAATTTCTACTCATACTTCATACATTTCAAATAACTACTACTACTACTACTATTACTGTTGAAATTAGATACATGTACAAGTAAATAAAAGTATAAACAAGTGATTAAAAAAGAAAACATCCCAGGAACTGTTTCACAAAGAGTAAAGCTGGACTTGAGTCATGTTTAAATGACAATGTGCAATTATGATTTCCAGTTCAAAATCTCTTTGACTGACTATCCAATATACATGAAGCATACATCTTCTGACTCTTTTCTGAGCTTGATCTGACTAAAGCAGTGATACATGTACCAAAAAAAAAAAAAGTCAAATTCAACTCTTGAAGCTATCCCCAGAATGGCTAAGATAGGGTATACAACTGTATTATAGGCAAGATATTCACTTTTGAGTTATGAAATTCATCAGCTGCAACAGTGTGTGCTATCAGTTATTAAATAACACCAAAAATACAAGTTTATAACAGTATATGACAACATGTATGCAAAACACAATATCAACAGTAAATGTCGAAGATTCCCCCTCTAAAAGTGGGGGGGGGGGGGGGGGGTACAATGAAAGACAAAAATATATCTGGCAGCACTGATCATAAAAATACATGTATGTCAGCCTTTATTTTGTTGTATTTTGGGCTATGATATATTTTTCAGCTACAAAGGGAACAGTTATTATCTTATGTATATCATACATATTTGATTCAGTATAACTAATTAGCTTCGCACAAAAAGAATTATGAGTTGTTTAAAACTTAAAAGAAAGCCATAAAGATCAACAGTGAGTGCAAAATTTTTCCATCAAAACAATCAGAAATGTTAGGAATGGAATATAATCGTAATCAAAAGTATAGTGCTGTTGTATTGATTACCCAAGACAAGGCTGGTCCATACAGGTTGAGTGCTGCATAACATTTGCACCTTCCTGATTTTGCTAAAGGTCAATGATAATTAATAATTTTTTTTTTCTGTAAGAAAGTAACACAAAGTTATTTCTATTGATCACTAGTTTGTCTTGATTATACATGCTGCTTTGTCTATTCTGGGGTGACTATCCACCACAGTATAGTAACAATAAAAGTGTGTTTAACATGGGAAGATATTGGTGGATGCACAGCTATATCATGAATACAACATTGTCAACCATTGTTTTGTCGACAGGTGATGAAGTCAGCTACATGTAGCTATTTGACTTGATATTTTGACCACCAAATTTCTACTCAACAACAACAATAGTATGTTAAAAAATAGACCTCCACTTGCATGTTCTTCTTTCCATCTAAAAAAAAAAAACAACTAAAAATTGATGGGCGCAGTACAGATGCTAGATAACCTTGTACCATAGTTTCAAAGGAAATCTGGAGTAAAATCTGTGTTTGCTGGTGCAATGAACACCTTTTTGTACAGTATACGAATCTAGGTCAATTTGAAAGTATATCGAGGGTCAGCAAAATGCTCTACTCCCTGACATAGATCATTGTGTATGGCTGTGATGGTACCTTACACACTATGCAGCTAACAGACCTTGTGTCATACTCTTGCCAGACCAGGCAAGTGGCCCGGCGGCCGCAGTGGCATGGCTGTTCAGCCTGGAGTTAATGTTGTGCCTACTATTGAGTGAACACATCATGCTAGCACTAGCTAGGTTATCTTTGTGGCGTACTAGCTATTATGCCACAAAGATCACAAAGCTAGTGCTAGGTCTCCTTCATGCAACTCCAGCCTTGACCATGGACAAAGTTTTCTTGAGTCAGCCCAGAAACATGCAAACACCACTGATTGACTGCCTTTAACTGTGCCCCTAAAAGTTGCAATCAATATTTGTATATCATGCTCATAAAATGAATATTCTATAGCAAATACATGTATCACATATACATTGACATACAGTTTGATACGGTGCAAACAGTTTAAATAAAAGTATAGCTATAAATACAAATGAGCTGCAGAAAAATGAGATACATATCACTAATAAATTGGCAAAGACTTCCAACAAAGAAAGTGTTGGGAATGGAAGCACCATTGTAAAACTTCATAATTGCAATAGAATTGGCTTGGTTCAAATGAAAATATCTTGGCAGCAACAGAAAATTAAGAAAATATGTTGTCATTTTCCCTAACTTTTTGTTGAATATTTGTTTACTTATTGAGGTAAAAAATTTACGCTGAAAGTTTTAGTGTAGGCCATCAGTTAACTGATAATGTCAAGACTTATACTGGAAAATCATTTTCACCATCCTCACCAATGCTACAGGCACTTCATTCACAAAGGAATATTGTAAAATAGCGAAACCCTTATTACACACGCAGCACCTGGACTGTACTAGAATATTTTACAGAGGGGTTTATAGCACAACCATCAACGTCAATCATATAGCCTTCAACATCATTGTATACTGTTGCTCATAATGTTGGAATAATTCTTTTATTTTTTTTTACCTCAGAGTGCTCTATGAATCGATTATTACAATACCATTTATTCATTTTTCCAGCTTTAAGTACTCGACTGGGTACGTCCATGATTCAGATGTACAGAAATAGCCCAATAACTAAGAAGTCCCTGGTTTGAAACAGAGTTGATGACATCTAAGAAGTACCGTTTTGTAAGGAATTAAGAGTAATTACCAATGCAGAGTAATTAAAGTGCCATGGTTGCTTAAAGCCCCTTTCACAATTGGTCTGCGACCAGTTTGCGACCGCCTGCAACAGATTTTTCGGGGTGTTGCACGACCGATCGCTTGGTGTCTTGCGACCACTCGCAGTCGTTGCAGGCGGTCGCATGAACCTGAGGCGGTCGTGACTGGTCACATCTGAACTTTGAACATGCACAAAATCCAGACACGACCAGATGCGATCGATTCACTCGCATTAGGTCGTACGACCAGTCGTGCGATTCTCGTATGAGTGTTGCACAACGTTGCACGATTAGATGCGAGAGTTCGCACGACTCAATAGTCGCAGTGGGTGGGCTGGAGGTCGTGCAACACTCGCACGTGCGCTAGCGACCTATAGCGACCAGTCTTGCGAATGGGTGTGATTGTGCTAAGACCATGAGACTGTTGTACGACCGATCGCAGCACATCTTACAACGTTGTACTACCGTTGCACGACTGTATGAGACTGTATGCGACTATTCCTCGGGGTTATATATAGGGGGACTATGGAGATGATCCTCTGCAACAGGGCCGTCCTCTAACAACTTTCTCTTCTTTTTAACTTTCTTCTTTGGCATCTTGACTATTAAGAAGGCCAACTTGAAACTGACTACTGGTCAATTGCCGAGGGGGTTTTTATACCCCACGCCACTCGCACGAATACTCTCACGACCACTTGCACCGGTCTCATTCAATCGCACAAGCGATCGCATGGTCTCACATCCACTCGCACGACCATGCAATCGATCGTGCGACTATTGTGATTGGCGTCAAGCCACTCGCAATCACTCCTGCAACTCTCGCATGTGAACGGAAGACCACTCGCACGAGCATATGCGAGCAAATGCGACTTACTCGTGCAACGGTCTCTTCTAGTCGCTTTTGTTTTACGACCGCTGTTGCATTTGTGAATGCCTTTCTGCGACCTGATGAGATCGGTGGCGATTGAAGCCTGTTGCAGCCTGTCGTGCGATCAAATGGTCGCAAACGGTCGCAGACCAATTGTGAAAGGGGCTTTATACGCATACATGTAATAATACATGCTTTAGGATTCATGCGAGACAATACTTATTCAGTTTAGTTTATTGAAATCTGAGGATGTGTACATTCATTTATTGTGAACCCTTCATAATAATTTCATAAATAGATGTACATGTACACATGCCAACAATTTCATTCCAACTTTATGAACAGCAGTGCAATAACACATCAAAAATAAAAGATAACATCATGTGACAATTCCGGTAAAAAAAAAAGTACATGAACAGAAAAAAGAAAAGTAAAAAAAAAAAAAAAAGAAAAATAAATAACGCCTTCGGCACACACCTTCAGTGGGTGGAGGCATAAAAAAAGAAAACATATACATAACTAAAGCACTCGGCTGTCCTGATCAATTGGATTCAGCTTCAGCTTCCTCAACAATCATCTCTTCAGGTGATCCTGGTGCTGGTTGCAAATTCCAGGGTCCCGGGAGTGGCTTTGGTAAGCGCTGATATGCATATCTTAAATATCGCTTCATAGCCTCTTCTTCATCCTTTAATTTTGTGTCGTGTAATCCAGGATTACTTTGTACAGCATCTGTTGAAAAAATAGATAACTTAAAACTCTAGTCACACTAGAGACAGGATCAGCAAGAATGCTGTTGGAATGAAATTCTGTGGTAATTCTTGTATATTTGAAGTGCATTCATAATATTGCAACTGCATTCTGAGAACATTTGATCTTCAGGCCGATTATGAGGGCGGCTGAAAAGTTTTGCTTATTTACAAAACTTTTGAAGTGCATTCAGAGTAAAGAAATACTGAATGGCATTCAAAGTGTATTCTAAGTTTCTAACTGCAACCCGACTACATTTTAACTGTTTGTACAGCATTCCAACAGTATATATACATATATGTATATAATAATAATAATAATTAAACATTCTTATATAGCGCATAACACATAAGCATAATTGCATGTCTCTATGCACTTAGTAAGGAAGAGAGGAAAAGAAATGAAAAGATGCACTGGGTTCATAATTATAATTTATCAAATCTCGTAAGACTGGGGTTATTGATTCATGTTTCTTCGTACGTGTAGCAAGTCGGGCTGCAGAATTTTGAAGGAGTTGTAGTCTTTGAATTTGAGAAGGGAGACCAGAAAGCAAACTATTACAGAAATCAAAGTGGCACATAACAAAAGCATGGATTAATCGTTCAGTGGTTGATCTATCTAAAAAATTAAGAATTCTTCCTATTTTGTGTAATCCAAATGAAGTTGAGCGAAATCCAAATGAAGCTTATTATGTGTCAAATGATTCTGGTAGATAATGAGTAATTGATCAGTAATTACTTTATAAGCAAGGATTTCTCTAATTAGACGGGTCTTTTCTCCGAGGTATAATTGATTATGACCGATTCGCGAGCCTACAATTTTCACCATGCTGGATTTGCAATTAGATTTCGTTATTTCAAAACGTTTGGCATGTTTAATCTATGTCTGAACCTACTGTGATTACTGGAGTTTGGCTTTAAAATTACGGTCAGTTGCTGTTGTAAAGTCAGTCGGTATCAAGAAGTCATGGGGTCAACAGTTAAGGGATTCTTACAATTTCAATTTCTTCCCAAATGTTGCCCGAAGTTTGAAAAACTAGATAAATCCTTGACCATGCGAAGTCAAGTTAATGCATTCTTCCTTGCCAGATCAGAAATATATCACTTTTAATTATGAGAAAAATATTGGGATAAATTTAGAGTATGAAAACAAACAATTTTCACAAACACAAAGACATCTGTGATCTTAAACAGAGAAATCTGTCTGTTTGGAGGAGAAATAACATTTTCTGACTTTTAAGATTCTTGTCCTATGCAGACGGAGGTCTCCCACAGGCACCGTACGAGGGGTGGCTTGCACGATGCTTAATCACTATCCCTATGGGAGAATTGGGTGAGGTGCCTCGTCCGATATGATTACGGCTAAACTAAAGTCAGGAATTGCAAAATAACAGCCTAAATACTGAAAATGATATCTTATAAAAACAGCTGGGTTACCAGCTTTTTGAAATTTCCAAGATTTGGGTAACATTTTCAAGTAAAATATGGCAGTGTATGGCTCGCTGATATACTTCCTCAGCAAATGCAAGCGCAAGCCATGTACATGCGCACTGTACATGTCGGTGCACAACACACATTCTAGCGCTCGCACTCACCGAGGAAGCAAACTGATGAGCCATACACTACCTTGTATTTACATAAAAATTTCAACCAAATGTCAGAAATTTGAAAAAAGCTGGTATGCCCACTGTATTGAATACATCATTTTCAGTATTTAGGCTGCTATTTTCTAATTTCTGACTTCGGCTTAGTTGTAATCGTGTCGGGTGAGGCACCTCACCCGATTCTCTCATAAGGACAGTGCTTAAGCATCATGCAAGGCACCCCCATTCGGTCTATGTAGGGCTTTGTCTCATGAAGGTCCCAACAGGGAATCTACCATCCAATTTCTGATTCGAATTGGCAAACCGTTGCACAGTTATACAAATTTTACAAGTGCTCCAGACTGATTCCTAATTACCCTACACGTAATTTGTAGAGATTCCCCTGACTCAGGAATAGTTTTTAAAATGCAACTGCTTTTTAAATTTATATTTTATCCAAATAAAATGCTTTATATTTACCAAATATTACACCAATCACTCCTTTCAGCATGCAGAATTTGACCTTGTCACCTCGCTGACCTTTCCAGTTGTACTTGTTGGCAAGCCTGATTTCCATCAAGGTCTGCAACTGTCGATTCACAGCTTCCACCACTGTTCCTCCTCCTACTTTACTCATCATGGACATCTGGAGTATGCAATAAAATCTGTGCTATTACTTGCCTTTTCATGCATCACCTTCATAATTTAGATGCACAAGCAATCAAGTATATGAACTGATCAGTTTTAGAAAATCCTCAATGGCATTACTCTTGTTTATCATTCCTGAAAAACATCACAGCAAGGGGTGAATTTCCAAATACTGTTCCCAAATGGCACACAAATATCTATGAAAAAAAAAAAAATTGGAGGAAAACATTTTTTGCTGAGCCTGAAAACTGCTTGCTTTACAATATATCATTCTAATGTATTTTTTGAATTGATATAGAAATCATAAATACATTATTGTTGCCATCAATATGGTTAATGAATATGTTCCGAGTTTAACATGGAAAAATATTCTAGCACTTGTCTTCCTGCACTTAAAAAAAAAAATCTTTAAATTGCTATATAATCAATCATTTATGGAATTAAGTAATTTTTTATTTCTTCTTTTGTTAACTTTAAGGGTAACAAGCAGCATACTTGAATTATGCTTGCCAATGGCATAATCGAATTGTATTAAACTAAGACTTAGAATAAAATAAATCTTCACTTCTACTTTTGACAACTACACGTAACATGAACAGGAGGTCAAGTTTCTTTCACTACTTCAATTCAACATTAACACATTTTTTGCTTACAAAATACTTTCTCTTTGACGCATCCTTCAAAGCATCATTTAGTGCGGTCATCTCCTCCACATGATTAAGAGGCAGAGAGGGCATGTCGTTTGGCTCGACCTCCTCCTCCTCTCTCCCTTGCGTGATGATATGGAGAACATGTCGAAGAACCTTTGAATTTGCTTTCACTTCTTCCTTCAACGCCTCAACCTTAATACACAGGCACTTGAGTTCTGAAAATAAAATCCATTAAAATTTCTGTAATTCATAGGGTTTCTATTATTTGTTAAACTTCTATCCTCCTTCATGTCAGTTTTTATGTTGTATCAATTTTTATGTATTTCTTTTTCAAGTCTTTGGCTCTCATTAGTAAGACAGTGGATGTACATGTACAACTACTGGGAACCTCAATGGAGCATACTGCATACAGAATTTTTTGTCAGTTTATCAAAAGTGATTGATGGAGCCTCCCTCCTCCATCCCCAGGTGGAATTAAAGTTTAGGGGTAGTGTATCATTTTTGCAGAGTTCAACTGTAACTGCAAGTTTTAAATTAAACAACATTTAATTGGGGATTCTCTGTAATGTTGTGAGGAGAAAACTTCTGTGAAATGATGCAATAAGCAATGCTTCAGTGACAAAAAAAACCCAAAAAAAACAAAAACCAACATATTGTACAATAAGTTGTTGATATTTCACTCTTGGCATATTCTTAGTTTACTAGAAATGTGACTCGCCGGCTCAATACCACAAATAATTCAGAAATTTAGGTTTCTTGTTTTTTTACAGCACCTAAAAGAAGGGATTCTAAGCTTTAAATGATACAGTGTATATAGCTTGCCTAACAAGGACAGTCTGAATGCTTATAAATTACCCTTTCAAATACGCTAGTCTTTCAAGGTCATGTACAAAACAACGGAGAAAATGGGTTATAAAGAGAAGGGACATATTTTGGACCTTAATGCGATTAGTTAATCAAATCAATGCACAGGCCCTTATTATGTTAGGCGATTTTCAGATTTCGTACTTCGTACTCGAGTCGTAGGCCGTAGCCGTACATCGGTAGGGTCTTACTCTACTTTAGTCAACTTGTTTCAGTTTCACTTTTCAGCTAACAATTACTAACATTAGTAACAAGATAGTAACAGTTAGGTCTAAACAGTTTGGAACAATCGCAGAATACCCTACCATAACAGAGTAGACAACACATTTAAAGAACGATGCATTCATACATAACATGTCATATATGCATGTAGTCTAGCCAGAAAATGGTAGGGTATTCTACAATCATGGCAATTAAGCCGTTAGTTTTCATTAACATTAACGTACTTTGGCTTGCTTTATTACTAAAGTCAGATGATATTTTAAAAAAAATCTCTTTCAATTGTTGATCACTGACACTGTGACTACTTTCGTAGCAGGTCTAACTCTCTAACGTTAACTTTGTAATAGTCTAACCGTTAACATGGTTAACCAGGTTTCCGTTACAAAAGGCCATAGGCATAGCCACTCATGCCACTCAGCTCAAGTTTTTTAACCGTCAACCATGTCAACCGTCGACCGTTAAGTTAACGTTAGGTATGTTGTTAGAATTAAAAATTAAAGAAATATTTTTATACTTACCACAAAGACAAACGGTACGGTATGCAAATTCAGTACAGGTTGATGTAGACCGAGTACCGGTAATTGTATAAATTCAATGGGAATACTGATCTCTAAAGTAAAAGTAAAGTAAAATTTTCTTAGGCAGGCCTCGGCTAGTCAGTGTAGTCGGAATCAGACACGTGCATTATGCGTGAAATGCATATATGCGCTGCACGTTAATTCAGGCTAGGCTGCGCTGCGCTGGCAGCGGCCGCGCCGAACGCGTACCGTTTACATGCAAGCTAGCTAGCTGCAATATGATTTCTGCTTGCTCAGCATATATGATTTGTGCTCGATCATAGCAATGCACACATTTCAAACTTTTCTTTTTGTTTTGACATGATAGCGCTTTAAAATACCGTGCAATGATTAATAATAATCGTTTATTATTTTTAAATTTAATTTAAGCGTTAAAAACGAAATGAGGAGGGAGTAAATTACTAAAGATAGAAAAGTAATATAATTCATGTATATTTGACGTCACTCTTTTTGAACAAAACAAAAAAAGTGACCGTACACATAAGACGTCTTAAAGATATCGTATTTTGGACGGGGAATTGCCAATAAAAGGGCTTTTGTAAAGGCGTCTTTAAGACGTCTTCGCGATGTCGCATTTATATTGGTCCAAACTGAGAAAAAAGTACGACCTGAAGACATCTTAAAGATATAATAAAGACCAGTGGCGTAATGACCCAACTTAATTGATTTTGAGGGGGCAGAACACCGAGCACGCGAGAGAGCGAAAATTTTGACCTTCTTAAAATGAAAATTTAATTTTGTGATAGATTTTTCCACAATATCCAGAAAATGATTTCATATTTTAACCTTTCCCTTTCCTTTTCCTTTTCTTAATTTCTTAATTTTTCCCCTGAATTCTTTTTCCTTGGTCTTGGAACTTTTTTTTTTTTTCTTCTTTTTTGAGGAGGGGGGGGGGGGGGGAAGTTCTGCCCCAATGCATGTGTACGCCAGTGATAGACGTCATATTTTGCTGTCATAAATTTTGTTACGAAAATAAACGCTTCACACAGTGACATGATTTACTACTACTAGTATACTACGGACATCTAGACCTAAAGAACAATGAAAAAGAAAAGAATGGCAAAACTATATATCGACGTTTTAATTATGTGGTATTTTGGAAAAAAATATCAAAAAGTTGGATCTTTATAGACGTCTTAAAGACGTCGTATTTTGATCAAAAATGGGAAAAAATGGTCTTGTATAGACATCTTAAAGATGTCTTGAAAATGTATTTCAGTGGTCGGTATAAACGTCTTAAAGACGTCTTAAAGAAGTCGTATTTTGGAAAAAAAATAATGACTAAAGTGGTCTTAATATAGGCGTCTTATAGACGTCTTATAAACGTTTTGTAGACATCTTAAAAGATGTCTTTAAAATGTATTTAAACGGTCGTATCAGACATCTTATCAACGTCTTAAAGATGTCTTTAAAATGTATTTTAGTGGTCTTCTAGACGTCTTAAATACACCTTAAAGATATCGTATTTTGGTAAAAAATAATGACAAAAGTGGTCTTAATATCTTATAGACGTCTTATAAACGTTTTGTAGACGTCTTAAAAGATGTCTTTGAAATGTATTTAAACGGTCTTATAGACGTCTTAATTACGTCTTAAAGACGTCATATTTTGGACAAAAATGGAAAAAAGTGGTCTTGTAGACCTCTTGAAGATGTCTTTTAAATGTATTTTAGCGGTCTTATAAACATCATAAATACGTCTTAAAGATGTCGTATTTTGGAAAAAAAAAATGACAAAGTAGTCTTAATATATGCGTCTGATAGACGCCTTACTGACATCTTGTACACGTCTTAAAGACGTCTTAAAAATGTCTTTTAAATTCATTTTAGTGGTCTTCCAGATCTAGACCTAAAGAACAATGAAAAAGAAAATGGCAAATCTATATTGACGTTTTAATTATGTGGTACTTTGGGAAAAAATATCAAAAAGTTGGATCTTATAGACGTCATAAAGACGTCGTATTTTGATTAAAAATGGGGGAAAATGGTCTTGTAGACATCTTAAAGATGTCTTGAAGATGTATTTTAGTGGTCTTATAAACGTCATAAATACGTCTTAAAGATGTCGCATTCTGGAAAAAATAATGACAAAAGTGGTCTTAATACAGGCGTCATATAGACGTCTAATAAACGTTTTGTAGACGTCTTAAAAGATGTCTTTAAAATGTATTTAAACGGTCGTATAGACGTCTTAAAGATGTCTTTAAAATGTATTTTAGTGGTCTTCTGGACGTCTTAAATACACCTTAAAGATCGTATTTTGGAAAAAAAAATAATGACAAAAGTGGTCTTAATATAGGCATCTTATAGACGTCTTATAAACGTTTTGTAGACGTCTTAAAAGATGTCTTTAAAATGTATTTAAACGGTCTTATAGACGTCTTAATTACGTCTTAAAGACGTCATATTTTGGACAAAAAAATGGGAAAAAAGTGGTCTTGTAGACCTCTTGAAGATGTCTTTTAAATGTATTTTAGCGGTCTTATAAACGTCATAAATACGTCTTAAAGATGTCGTATTTTGGGAAAAAAATTGACAAAGTAGTCTTGATATATGCGTCTTATAGACGCCTTACTGACATCTTGTAGACGTCTTAAAGATGTCTTAAAGATGTCTTTAAAATGCATTTTAGTGGTCTTCTGGATGTCTTAAATACGTCTTAAAGATATCGTATTTTTGTAAAAATAATGAAATAAGTGGTCTTAATATAGGCGTCTTATAGACATCTTATAAACGTTTTGTAGACGTCTTAAAAGATGTTTTTTAAATGTATTTTAGCGGTCTTATAGACGTCTGAATTACGTCTTAAAGATGTCGTATTTTGGTTTTAAAAAAATGATAAAGTGGTCTTAATATAGGCGTCTTATAGACGTCTTATTAACGTCTTATAGATGTCTTAAAGACGTCTTGAAGATGTCTTTAAAATGTATTTTAGCGGTCTTCTAGACGTCTTAGATACGTCTTAAATATGTTGTATTTTGGTTTTAAAAAATGACAAAAGTGGTCTTAATATAGTCGTCTTATAGACGTCTTATAAACGTCTTAAAGACGTCTTAAAGACGTCTTAAAGATGTCTTTAAATAGTATTTTAGTGGTCTTACAGTCGTCTTAAAATTGTCTTTAAAATGTCGTAATTTTGTAAAAAATAATGACAAAAGTGGTCTTAATATAGGCGTCTTGAAGACGTCTTATCGACGTCTTCAAGACGTCTTATTCACGTCATATTATTGTCATTTTTTTGGCTACAAAAATCATCTTTTTACAAGACGTCATTAAGACATCGTAAAGATGTCATGTTTACGACGTATGACGAGTTGGACGAGTTTTGACCAGTTTAAGACGTCTTTAAGATGTCAGTCTGCTATCAGGGAAGTCTCTCTGTAGTATGAATAAATAGAAAAGGGAGATTCATGAATTTATCGTCCTTCAAATATTTTATGCTTAACAACTTGAAGGAGTGTCTTTTCCACAGGTAAAATGACTAAAGAAGTAATTGTGCATTTAAGGGATTCGTATAGGCTTTCTCATGTTTTCATTTGTTTCAAAATCAGTCAGTGGAATCATTTTTGTCTTACCATTATTTTAAGTATTAGTCGTGACTTCTTAGACAGAAAAATCCGTCTGTTTGGAGGAGTTTTATAACATTTTCTGACTTTTGATGTTCTCCTCCAATTATGTAGGAGAGGAATTCCGTGAAGCCAGACGTAGTCTCAGCGGAGCATATTCCCGAACGAAATAGACTGATTTTTCGGTCTATGACTTCTATGCCATTACGTATACTAATTCACGTGTCTGTTATTGGACAAAAATTTGTCACACGGATCTGTATTTTTTTCATTTATTCAATTTATTTGTTATTTTTTTCTCAAATTCAGATAAAAGGCTCGGGCAGAATACTATTATACAAGGACAGAATAATGATGCATACAGAACATCTTACATTAAAGTTGAACAAGCCTATAATGTAATATAGATCTTTGTTCAGGTATTAGCTTTCCTTTCTTTTGTTTTTCTAAGTTACATGATTTGGTTTTCTCAATTGAGAATCAAAGTCTTTGCTTTTGCATTGGCCCCCCATAGAAAAGGAAAATATTAAAGTACACAGATGTCTGATTAAACATGAAAAGGTATTGAGGTTAAGTATAATGAACAAAGCGGCTGACAGAAATGCGATTTTCTTACAAAATCTACTTCACTGATCATCTCAACTGAAAATCAGGTAAAACGCTTTTCGGATTTCTATTAATTTGAGTGATTAACAGAATATGGTTATTTTGAAAGATATAAATAGACAATCCAACCACCTTAATAGCTTGTTTCTTTCAAACAGCCATTATTTTTTAAGTTTGAAGTTTATTTGTTCCACTTTTAAACAAAAAACATTTCAGATTTTACAAGCACAATTGTCAATTTCAAAACATATACGGGTAAAGTACTCAAATCAAGTACAATGTACGGTAAATAACTAAATATAGGTATAAAGTTTCGAGACATTTAGGAACGTCTGGCAAAAAAAGAAGAAATGTAAAACGTGCATGGGGGAGCCTAAATAAAAAGCATTGCTTTAAATGATTAGGCTTCGGTACAGAGTAAGTACTTCTTATTATAGAATGCAATAAAAAGCGAAACGGAATAGAAGTATAAGATTCACTAAACATACAAGGAGAGCAAATCTCAGAATGTGGAGTAAAGAAACGAAAAAGACGAAAGAGAAGAAGGAAAAAAATGAATAAAAAGAAGAATAAAGGAGAAAAGGAAGAAGAAAGAAGAAGAAAAGGAAGAAGAAGAAGAAAAGAAGGGGAAGAAAAATTGTTAAGGCAGGACAGTCTATGTGACCACCTGTACGATCCAGCATGACATGAATATTCATATACGTAGAGGTAACACCTTTGCTTCCGTTTAAAAGAATTGTTGGACGTACTATCAACCAGTTCGTTATTTATAGGCGGTTCCAGAATTTGAGTTCAGTAAAGGTGATTGTTTTGTTTGCGAAAACGGTGCGAGTTCGGGGGAGGTGGAAATGGTTTGTCTGTCTATATAGTTGGATAGGTATGTACAGCATTACTGCGTTGCAATATAGGGCCGGAACGACGGAATGAAAAAAAAAAAGCAGTGCCTTGGAGAACGGTTTTCTCTCTTCTTTTTCTTAACAAGAAAAAATGGTATGCTTTGGAACGGAAATTTGAGTGTAAAAATGGGGGTCTTCTGGGCGGAACATACCCACCGCACACTATATACTGAGTGCCCCCCCCCCCGGTCTCTGTCTGTCTGTCTCTGTCTGTCTCTCTCTCTCTCTGTATATCTTCCGTATATGGAGGGATTCGCTTGACGGTGCAGGCGATTTTAATATACTATTACAGGCAGTGGCAGATCCAGGAATTTGAAATGAGGGCCCGGGGGGGGGGGGGATACGCCAGCGGTGAGGGAGCGGAGGATGTGGGAGGGGGGTATCCCCCCTCCCACGGTAAAAAATCACAAAACAGAAAATTTAAAGGGGGCGCTCGCCCTTGGCTCCCCTGTTTGGATCCGCCACTGTTACAAGTCCCTGAGTGCATGCTTGATACCGGTATCATAGTTCTTGACTTAAACTCAAAATTTTTTTGTTTTGGTTTGTAAATGCACTTCAGAGTTTCAAAACAAGGTGAAATTGCATTGCATTAATAATATATGATTCTTCATTGTCTAGGTGTCGTCACATTCTCATTTAGTCATTTTAAGAACAAAACTAATAACAACAAAAAAAAAAAAACAAAAACAAAAACAAAAACAAACAAACAAAAAAAAAAAAGAAACGAGGCGCATGGCCGAAAAAAGGAAGGAGGATGAGACGAGAAATTAGGATTAATTTTAAAGGAGAATGAAACCCTGGGGAAAAATCAATTTCAATGAAAAGAGAGGATATAGAGAAGCAATTGAAAAAGGGTTCCATCAAAATCGGTTGAGAAATGAGAAAGTTATGAAAGTTTGAAAAGTCTCAATTTACTTTCTATGGCGATCCTCAAATTGGCAATGTTGCTTCAAAGTGACAGGTTAAGTAGGACAACTCTCCATATGTTTTGTACACAAAATTTCATATTTTTCCCATTATCTCTCAAAGTGCAGCTTGTCTCCTTCTTAGCTCAAGATATATCATGGGAAAATGTATTTGACACAACATATGTTGAGTTCACAAAAAGACAAGCAGCATCTTTAGAGATAATGGAGAAAATATGAAATTTTGTGTACAAAACATATGGAGAGTTGTCCTACTAAACTTGTCACTTTGAAGCAACATTGCCAATTTGAGGATCGCCATAGAAAGTAAATCGAGACTTTTCAAAATTTCATAACTTTCTCATTTCTTAACCGATTTTGATGGAACTTTTTAAAAATTGCTTCTCTCTATCCTCTCTTTTCATTAAAATTGATTTTTCCCGAGGGTTTCATTCTCCTTTAATTATCATTGGCCTACTATGCTTCAACATGTGTATAGATGAGTATCAAGGGGGTAACCTCGCTAGTCATAAGGACCACTTATTCATAAGGACCGCTATCCATAACTCGTGACTAAATGAATAGCGGTTTCGTATGAATAGCGGTCCTTCTCAATAGCGAGCAAAGCATACACAAATTACCTCGCTATTCATAAGGACTTCCGTTCATAAGGACTACTATTCACAATTACTCATAAGGACCGCTGTTCATAATGCGTGTTAAATGAATAGCGGTTTTCTATGAATAGCGGTCATTATGAATAGCGAGCGGACCCGGTATCCGAAGTGGCATGTTAATTTTCATGGCAACCAGCCCAACCAGCAACCCTTTTGTATCAGTCGATGAAGTACGTTGCATGACGTATATATCACTGTCTTTTTATCTTATTATTTCCTTTTCCTTCTTCTTTCATTTCTGTTCTTCGCTGTATGATGGGTCGGGTTATCAGCAATACAGGTTCGACCTTTTATCAAAACCGTACTTTCTTGTCGAAATGTGTAGCGCCTTGCATAGGCTCTGCAAGAGTGCTCAGTCCCGAAATAAAGCACGCGTATATTATTGTGGTACATGTCGATTAGTTTGCAGGCACAAACCCTGGTCTGTCGTACAAGAGAGTCTGCGCTGTAAGACTACCATAGGCCATGTACTGTAGCTGCTCCTGACACGACCATGTTGTTGTTGTTGTTGTGGATTGGTTTTAACGGCGCATGTCATTCAATTGTGAATATTTACGCCAATATACAATATAATTTCTTGTTGCTTTATATAATTTATGCTAGGCTACGCTGCGTTATTTTTGGCGATTTTAATTTTGGGGAGACATTTTGACAGGCTATCGGCACAAACCGTTGCCCGTTTTTTTATGTATTATCTGGCCAGCCCGGTTCGGTACATCGAACAGACTTCTCAACTGGCATGACATTAATGCACATGCGCAGCCTAGGCCCCTCCAATACCGGTCAGGGCCGTGCGGTGCCCGTCATTGGGTGTGTCTCCTTCCGAAAAGACAAATTATAAGACAAAATACATAATAATTAATGGTACATATACATTTCAAATATTCAGTTGTGGCAGACATTCTGGGCTTTTGTCCTATGGTGCAGTTAGTAATACATTCTTAGATAGTACACACCACTTATAATAATGTAGGCCGAGTAGCTGAATTAGGCTCCTCTCAAGACACAATGATTTTCTGATAAAGTGTCAAATTAGGGTCTGTGCTTGCAGACTACATGTCGATCGGCCGAGAGGGAAGATTATAGTCTTTATCAAGATGTTTGTATTTTTTATTTCCTTTATTTTTTCTTCTTTTTCTGTACATCGCTTTTGGTAAAGCCGTAAAGGGCATAATCTTGACATTGTCCCTTCAGATACAAACTTATGTCCCAAAACAGATGGGAATCAACATACTCTAACTGCACCAGTGAGGAGAGGGAGAGAGTTGGGAGGGGGAGCTAGGAGAGATGTTGTATTTTTGTTAAAGTTATTTGCTGTGAAATTTCTATTAATATTTATGTGATGGGGGGAGGGGGGGGGGGGGAATGATCCAAACATGTTCCCTGATATTAAGCTCTATATGAGCAAACACTGCAATATCTGACGGGAATGTCGAGAAAAGTAAAAAAAATAAATAAATAAAATAAAAAAAATAAATAAATAAAATGCTATCTTTATTTTTCTAAATCAGAATATTTCATTTGATATCATGATTTCTGTAAATTTTAGGGATTAGATGTATAATGTAAATTTTTTGGCCTTATGTTAAAAGTCAAGACAGAAAAGGCTTTATTAAAATGAGATTGCGTGCGAGCAATTCCTTAAATACAAAGATTAATTAAGAGTGGCGTATCCAAGATTCTCTTATTTTTATTAGTGGCGTATCCAGGAATGCACGTGCTCTACGTGCCAGCCAAAACCAAATCTGACATATCTTATAGTTACACATCGAATGAAAGGAGTTGTGTGCCCCCCCCCCCCCCCTCCCGGCACAGAAAGAACATGAAAAATGTGACTTTTTTTTCCCTTGCTTGTCTGAAAATTCAGAATAGACAGCATCTGATGATTTTTTGTTCGTCAGGTGTCAGCCCCCCCCCCCTGCATTCCTGGATACTCCACCAATATAAATAATTTACAGTAAGTTATTTGTAATATTCTACTGTAGCAGTTTGAGACGACAGGCGAAGAAAACAGTATAGGGCTATTTTGAATTGAATTAACTAGTAACCAACAATAGCAGCTGATGATATAATTTATTTATTACCAGTCCTATTCTGTCTTTGTAGGAATATCCCATTCCTTTTGCCCCATCCCCCTTTGTCTCTTTCTCTCTCTTTCTCCCTTCCTTCCCCCTCTCACAGGCTTTCATTTTCTAATAATCTCTTATTCTCTTATTCTCTCTTACAACCGATCTATAAAAATGACTCAAATAGAAATGAGGACAAAATAATGATCTCTTATTGTTTTTATTTTCCTTCAATGGTTCAATTTAATGAGATCGACCACCAACACCATGCAATCCCATTCTTCACATCCATGACAGAATAGCAGGCGCTGATCCGGGGGGGGGGGCGAATCGACCGCGCCCCGCTTTTTGGAACCCAACTGGCATACCTTATAAGTACACAATAAAAAATTGCCTCTTTAAATTGTGTACTTTTCGGCTCTGTGCCCCTCCTCTACAAAATCCTGGATCCGCCCCTGGAATAGGAATTACATTATTTTGAACTACAAACTACAGGTATACACGGACTCTGGCCTAAAATGTCAATAAAACCGGATAGAGCACCATTAGTTTGGGAGCCTACGAGGCTAACAATGTTGGTCTATTAACCCTCCGAGAAAACTTGTAAAAAAGCATGACTGACGTGACGGGGCATGGACCCGGGGGGGGGGGGGGGCACTCGAATTATATTTTGACGGGGGTGTGCCTCGCGAATCCCCGAAAAGGGGGTCTAAGGAACTGACTTCAAGGTGTAAAATACGGGGTCTTGGGAACTATTATCTATTGGGCAGAGTGAAAAACAGGGTCTAGGGAACTACAAAACTAACCTCGCTTTATCGGCGGTACACCTTCGCTATCGCAGGATCTCGGGACGGGCCGCGCCGGGGGCCGCGCCCGCGCCGTGTAGCGCTAGTAGCTAGCTAGCTGGAGCAGTTTTCAAGGCTCGCGCGACGAAAGGGCCTAGGGCGCGAGACCAGGTCGAGCGACCACTGCCTCCGCCACGCTCCCGGCCGCATGCGAACGGATATGTTTCATAACGGGGGTCTTCAGAGCGGGGCTGAGCGGCTCCTGAGCGGAACTGAGTATCTAGAGAACGGAAATCGGGGTCTGAAAAAGGGGGTCATCAAAGCGGCACGTCCCCGTACCACCAATATACGTGAGTGCCCCCCCCCCCCGGGCCTATGGCAGGCGAGACTTTTTGGGAGTCAAAAGCATGCATATTCCCTGGGATTTATGCGGGGTCTGTTCGACTAGTTGAGACTTAATCATACATTTTCAGAGTTTTAAATTTTATTTAAGTCACATTTTTCAAAATTTTAATCTAATTCTGGGGGAATTATAATCATTCAAAAATCCCTGTTTTTGCGTGTTAACCTATGGGAGCTGGAAGGCCAAAAGCATGCATATTCCCGGGGATTTATGTGGGGTCCCTTCCACTTTTTGAGCCATCATTAATCTTGTTCAGAGTCTCAAATTACATGTAACCCACATTTACATGAAATTCAAGGAAATACCAGAGGAACTATAACTGCATTCTTAAAATCCATGTTTTCACGTGTTAACCCTATGGCAGATGATTATGTCAAAAAGCAGGCATGATCCCGGGGATTCATAGTGGCATTTATTGATAATAAAGGTTCAATAAATGTTTTTTTTTAACTAACCATCCTTTCTCTCATGCGAAAATCAGACTTGAAAAAGAGTAAGATATGAAATATCAAGAAAAAATGAGACATCTTTTCACGTGTTATAGGCTATGGCGAACGTATTTTTCCGAGTCTATTTTAACACAGCAATTTACGTCTGCCGAATGTACTACGGAAGTAGAAGAGAGTAATCTGTCTTGATACTATTAAAAGTCTTTGGCTCTGTCGTCAATCTTTTCGATGATAAATTTAAGTTATATAAAAAGGATTTAAAAACTAGCCAAAATATCTTAGATTAAATTAATAACAATTCTATAATTTAAAAAAAATAATTTAAGTCATCTTTTGACGTATGAGAGTAAAAAAAATACTTTGAATTCATAGCTTTAACACTCGAACAAGTCGAAGGCAATTGGGACGCTGACAGTGTGTTTTGGACAGATTCTGTAAAATTGCTGATAATTTTGCAGCCACTTGAGAACTAGAGGTAATATAAATCATTTCCGATTCATATTTTGATTCTATTCATGAAAATACTTGCCATATATCAGTTGATTATGATATATTTCTCGTTTAGTCAGAATTGCATTGCCCCATCTATTGACATTTGCGTTAGCTGTCTTGCCACAGGCACAGCCACGGGAACCGTTTTGCTCGAGTGGGGCTTGACTTTAATAGTAGTTTATCTGAATTGAAATTCATGTTTTCTCTCTTCTACCACACTGTCTCATGTATTTGTGAACCCTACAATTTGATTTTTTTTTTTGACTTGCCAATTGGCAATTGTTGATCTGTTATTGTTTTGACTGTTGTCCCAGCTTTCATTTTTCAGACTGAATCACACTCACAGTTAACCTGGAAAGGATTTTTGAACTGAAGAGTAAAAACAAAACTTGAAAAAGAAGAAGAAGAAGAAGAAGAAGAAGAAGAAGAAGAAGAAGAGGAAGAGGAAGAGGAAGAGGAAGAGGAAGAGGAAGAGGAAGAGGAAGAGGAAGAGGAAGAGGAAGAAGAAGAAGAAGAAGAAGAAGAAGAAGAAGAAGAAGAAGAAGAAGAAGAAGAAGAAGAAGAAGAAGAAGAAGAAGAAGAAGAAGAAGAAGAAGAAGAAGAAGAAGAAGAAGAAGAAGAAGAAGAAGAAGAAGAAATGGCTGTTGTCACTGTTTTGACACTAAATTTTCAATGTGAGATACACACTTGTGTGAGGTTATTATAGATGAGATATAATAAATTAGATATACATGTATCCATATTATGAGGAAGTAATTTGTTGATCATGATTAAAATCATTTCCTTTTTGAATGAAACAGTATATGTAGGAGCATATCAATCATGAACAAATATGTAGATGAAGAGGTCATTGGAGTGTCAAGTCAAGTGGTTAAAGAGGATGTGGATGGTGCTGTTGAACAACTTCCTTATCTTTACAACCAGTGGTGTAGCTCTAGGGGGGACATGGGGCACATGCCCCATATCAAACACCAAGAAAAAAAAAGAGGGAGAGGGAGAGAAGAAAAGGGGAGACGTGGCAAAGGGAACCTCCTTCATACTCCCTTGATTAATAACCTTGTTCATTTGTGTTTCGACTACCAAGTAAGACTGGTTACCTACTCCCCCCCCCCCCCCCCATGATGCTGGTCCCCCCCCCCCTCAATGTCTGGACCCATCCTATGCCACTACTTAAACCAATTATGTATAATTGGAATACTCTAACTGGAAAACAGGCTTCCAGTATGTTCTGTGTAGTTTTGTACATGTAATGAATTAAATGTAAACCTGTTTATCCAGTGGACATGTATGTGAAGAGAGCAAAATGTATGATACATTTTTTTGTAATGTCAATTTCAAGATTATAAGTGACAAATTGTCACTGTGTCATTAAATGTATAAAGAGCTGGCATCCTTATTATTTTATTCAAGTTAGTATGTGTAATAAATTACACGATGCTCTTCAATTTCTTTACTGTATATATTGATATTATCTTTAAATTATTATTCAAGTCGTATGACAAATAAATTTTCTTTCATCCTCCCATCAGGCCTATAAGATTTTGGAAAGTAAATGCCTACCTATTTCTAAATGAGAGAGGCTAGCATATTGCATTTCTTTAAATACAGTACATGTACTTAATAAAAAGCAAACTGGGGAACAATATTGTGACACATGTGTCTTAACAGTGTGTTTGAGTATTTGTGTATACAATGTATCAATTATTGTTCTTCATGCTTTACATTTCATAATTTTTCATTTATTCTGTTGTGTGTTTTTCCGCTCATACAGAGACTACAATGGCAGGTGAGGAGGAAACCCCCTTTGAACGTTCACTAGGCGATGGCGATGAAAACTCCTGGAAGTACTGGATCGAGAAGAACATTATCCTGTGGGCTGCCAAGGATCCCTGGGGCTTCATCTCAACCATCTTTATGTTCCTTACCCCTCTCTTCATCTTGAGTGGCATTCTCTCTTACATCCTGTACAAAGACATTGAGAAGAAGGAGAAGGAGAAGAAGCGGAAAGCGAAGCGGGACACCAACATCGCCAAGGCACGCGGGAGAAGTAACCGTTCAAAGAAGTCAGATTGATGAGGGATGTCTTCAATTGGAAAGACTTCCTTGCTGCAAGATCAAAATGATTAGACTTTCTGGATTGTATTGATTATGGAGGACAGTATTTAATTTACTCAAGATTTGAATGACATAGTGGATCATTTGTTTTTTTGGCCAGTCCTAGCCTGCAGGAGAATAGAGGAAGAAGGAAAAGTGACCAACAAGCTTTTCCAGTGCATTTCATGTGGAAGCTGCTGGAATATCAAGGATATTGCTAAAAGAAACCTGTATAGCAGTTCTGTTCATTATGCTGAGCTTATAAAATGATGATGCGGAAACAGACACCACAACATCTTATAGTTTCTATATAAAGCCAGAATTTTAAAGAGCTGTAAAAAGTGCAACCTTTTTTTTTTAATTTTGTGGATGGTGATCAGCATACCAATAGGCGTATGTCATGTAATCATAACCATACTTTGTAGTGAATGTTGAAATAGTTGAGAGTAAACAAAACAATTATGAGAGTGGAATTTTTAAGAAAAGTATTACCACACAAATGGAAATCTTTGAATATTTTCTTTTATTTGGGAATTTTTTAAATCAAAGATTGAAAATGGATTCTAACAGATTTTAAATGACATTGTAATTTTTTTTTTTTTTTTTTCGGGGGGGGGGGGGGGGGGGTCTGTGTACTGACTAGCTCTGGGTGAAATATGCAAAAATTAATTTTCACATGCTTTATGGTATGATTTGAAAGGACACTTTGAAGTACACATGCAATCTAACAGATGGATTCTAACAAATTTAACATAATTGTAGAAAATTGTTTGTTTTTTGTGGTCTGTGTACTGTCTAGCTTTAGCCTCTAGATGAAATATGCAAAAACTCATTTTCACATGCTCTATGGTATGATTTTAAAGGACACTTATAGAAGCACACAAGCATTCTAACAGATTTCATTCTAACAAATTTTAAATGATATGTAGAAAATTGTGTTTTTTTTCTGTGTACTGTCTAGCTCTAGATGAAATATGCAAAAAATAATTGTTACATGCTTTATGGTATGATTTTAAAGGACACTTTAAAGCACACAATTGCCAAAACATTTGTACTTTATTCTTGAAACCAATATGAAATCTACCCAAAATGGTATCAATGAAATCGCTGCAATGTAGAGATCAATGCAGTCCATTTATATTCTCCAGGACTATATGGAAGTGTGCGCTCAGTTTACGTTAACTTCCAAATTCAATCGGTATCTGTAACAAGTTTTTATTATCAAATATATAATAATGTCCAGAGTAACAGTATAGACTCCAATCAGAAACAATGTACATGTACCGAAAAAGATTAAAAATTGAGAAAATGTGTCATTATTCCGTGTAAAATGCTTGCCATTGCCTTTCGGCAATGACAGATTACCCTGTCGTTTTACTCACAGTGAGATGAGCAGAATTCTAGCAAGTTGAGAGTAGTTTGAGACGGACTTGCATTTAGCCAATTATGTGAATGTTTTCATCGCTGTGATCAACAAGATGCTTTAGATCATAAGTGTACCTTCCATGTGCAATATACTGGTAACTCATTATGTGCACTTGTATGTTAGACATCATTGATCATGATAGCTCAACGTACACAAACCAAAAGAAAACAACCACTTGTAAAAACATGTAGACAAGTAAGATATATCACTGCACTTTAAAGTGATTGATTAACTTTGTGAAAAATTGTAAAATCAGCTCAAATGCCAGTGAATTGTGTGCAGTCCTCTAACTTCATATATAATTAAGGATATGTGAAAGTATGAGAGAAAATGGAACCCGCTTACTATCCTAAAAAAGAGAAAATCGCGATCAATCGCTAGCGCAAGTCGCTCGGCTTCTTCGCTGCGCTGCAGTCACAAAAACCAAGCACCAGCGCTTGGCGATTTCAGAACAGGTCTCCAGCCCGTACAGTATTCTGTGATAGAGCGAGGTATGCCAACCGTAAGAGTTCTTTAGGGTTCGGTGGTACTCTATCCCGACATCAATGTTCAGTCGTAAATATCTTGATATATAAACGACCGATCAGCTTATAAAACTCAGGCGATTCCTGTCTGAGCTAAAGGTTTGCAATTATGATTACAGCATTAGCTGGAACAGTGATTTTTTTTTTCAATCCTGGGCAAAGTTAATCAATGCCTTTAAAGAGAAGGTTGAGTTCTGGGAAAGGTAAAAAATAATTTGTGAGCTTTCTCATTCTTTTTATGTTAGTTTGGAAGATTATCATAGTAGAAATGCCCGCTGAAAAGGATTGCTCTTCAAATGCCCTCACATTCAAAATATGACAAGAAACAGCTGAAATGTCTGGGCCGAACATTTGTGTGTAGTCCCATGTACACATTTGCGTGTGCAGTGCATGTGATTCTCAGGAGGATTGGGTCAATTTCTTATCATTTTGGTGATTCCAAAACCTTATAGCATAACTAATTCTTATGTGCTATATGATCAAGCTTTCCAACTTGCTTTCAGACAGTTTCTTTTACAATTGAATCTCATGACCAGAACTCAACTTTATCTTTAAAACAGTTACATACACCAGTCAAGGGAATGTATTTTCAATCGAAGACAAATCTATTACAAATTGACCATGCCTGTTTTATATACATGTACATGTAGTGAGTGAATATCTCATATGAACAAATTGACATACGAGTAATCTTATGTAGCTGATATCAAATTATACATGTAGTTTTTTTATTTTTATTTATGTTGTTAAACAATCTTAAGGTCAAATCAGTATATTTACAATCATTCAAATTGAAAGGTACATAATTACAGACAGTTACAAAATTTACAAAAGATTAACATGATTGTGAAAAGAAAAAAAAGTGGCAGAAATTGTTTTACATTTGCATTCGTACAGATTATTTTTAGTAACAAATACATGTAGTTAAACTAAATGTGCATGTATGTACATGCACTGTATTGAGAAATAGGAGCTGTGATGTGAGGCATTTTCTATGTCTAGTCTATATACCTTTGCCTTTTGCAGTGGAATTCAACTTTATACATGTACATGTTCATGTACATACAATAAAGTTTTTATGCCTCTATTTAATCTGAATTCTGAAATATTTGTGGTCTTGTTGCATTAGAACAAAAATACCGATACATGTGCTCAGAGACATCAAGCTAAATTGTTGAAATAATATTCATGGAAGCTCGTACAGTAGCAGACCACTGTAACTTAAGCTGCATCTGCAGATAGAGACCAGTAAATGAACAGTACATGGATGTGATCTACAGTGAATGTTCATCAGTTTGTTGAGGAGTACATGTTACTTCTTGAACTTGCCAAATCATGTGTGCAAATGACAAAGACATTGTTGGTGAATGTATTAATGAAGTTACTGTACAATGTTTTCAAAGTTAGATGTACCACTGCGATAAAGTGTAAGAACGTAGAAGAGTACAATGCATGGTTAATGGGGCATTTGAAACTTCTATGTAATGTACAGTGGAACCTCGTTATAACAAACTCCTTGGGACCAAAGAAATTACCTCTTTATATCAAAACCTTGTTATATCAGGGATAATAAACAAAAGAATACAAACAAGTGGAATCGGCAAAATTACCTTGTTATGACGAGAGTTTGTTATAACAGTGTTCTTTATAATGAGGTTCCACTGTATCCAAAGAATTAGTGTAGAAGTAACCACAGGCAGTTTGAATATGTAAAAGTTCACACATTGCGTACATGATTCATTCATTGTACATGTACATGTATGGATATATGCGGAGACCTGTTCAAAATCCACTCTTACGTACATGTATACAAACTATACATGAATGTATTCGTACATCTACTTGCTCTTTTTTTCTAGCTATGAATTGGTGAAGAGAATTGTATGTACATGTACTACATGATCGTGGTATTGAATACTGGAAAATGGTGGAAATCCACTTTTGATTAGTTAAGGCAGTAAAATCAACCAGAAAAGGATATGTCTATTCATCTGTAAAATGAATAAGGAAATACATGTAGTATTTATTATGAGATGCAATATCCTGGTCAGAATTGCCGCGGATGTACATTTGGCATAATTTACGTTGTAGTCGTGAACATTGACAGTAGCCTCTAGCTTATATGTTGCTTTCTAGTTTCCATCTATTTTCTAGGTGTTTGTTTGGACAAGATTACAAAGTGAGTATAGCAAAACAGAATACATATATTCCATTGAATTTGACCCAAAGGAGCATGTGAAATGTAGATGTCAGTTTTGTCATCGTTTGAAATTTATGTCAGTCTCTAAAAGTTTTGTACATGTATCTGTACATTGTGAATGTTTAAATTCATGGTGTTTATTAAATTGTAATTATTACAGCAATAAAGACAAAACTTTAAAAAATAATTGAAATGTTTGTGCAGTTGTTTCAGAAGTGGTGATTTTTACCATGGCCAAGCTGTTCATTGTGCAAGATTGTTACTTCTCTCACAGATTTGTGATTTGAGTGCGGAAAAGTTGTCCATGAAGTTTGTAAATTTTTTTCATAACAGTTTTTACATAAACTATTTGAAAGAGTGTACCTCATGCTTTAAGGGTACCATACATCAATTTCAGTAGAAAATGTTAATAGTTAAATTGTGCATACAGTACGTGTATATCTCTTGTGGCAAATTATGTTCAAGTGAATGAATAAAAAGTTTTCAGCATTTTGCTGGTCCAAGGATATTGTTTGCTATGGATATATGATAATCCGAAATGATTTCTAGCTAGTTTTCCTTGAGAGATGATTCCACTACCAGAACTCCTTTAAACTAAACTCATTCATATCACTTGCATATGTCCAACTGCCCCTCTCTCCCTCTCTTTCTCTCTCTCTCTTAAAGTTGAAGGGAAAAGGAAGAAATTGAAATCATTTGGTCAAAATGGATATTGAGTATTTTTTGTCGTGTAGTGATCTCTTTTTACTTAAGAAATTCCTTGTTTCTGCTCATCCTTTTTCAGAAGAAATGTTTGTTATTGTTGCTGTACTGTCTAACAGTAAGTATTCCACCAATGTTCCTCGGTATCGGATGATTTGTCATTTTTGGGCCAAGTTTGTAATGTGCGTGTGTCAATGGTGTCGGTCATATGATTGTAATGTGTTTCACAATTTGGGCTGATAGTTGTCTAAACTGAGCTTGTTCTCATTTCTTAAAAGTTTCTGTTTGTTTGAAAATGTCAGAAAATGATGACTTTTATTTTATTGAATATTTCTTTATGAAATTTACTTGTCATCTTGGTCATGAATGAGTAAGTGTAGCTGACATGTTGTATGGGTGGACTCCTTCCTCTCCATCAGCTTCCGCCTGCCGCGGCTCCGGCTCATGCTGGTATGCTCTCAGCTCATCTGCTGCGGCTTCTCAAGCAGCTTCTCCTCCATCTATTCTTCATGATTTTTGAAGTCCAAATCTCTGATTTCACCATCATCTTCCTCGCTGTCATTGTTGCTAGTATATTCTCCATCCTTGATCTCAATTTCCATACAAAGAAAGACCTCTTCGCTGTAATTACCAGACATTCTTGCATCAAACAATTGGCGTTTACGATGTTCAATTCTATCTCAGAGTACACAAAATGCATCGAGTATGTATTGTGCAACAATTTGTGTCTGACCGCAAACATCACAAATGTCCCAGATGTAAATTAGTGCTTGAAAGGAGTCGAGTTTTGATTGCTCAGATGTACCTTTTCAGAGTGAAATTTCTCAGTCGAGTGATATCTTTGCTACTTGTTTATTTACAAAAAGTAGAGTCTCTTCTTCATATTAACACAATCTTCATTCAAATCTGGCAACATTTTTTCTCCTTTTCTCTCGTCCTTCAATTCTCCTTTTCTCTCGTCCTTCAATTCTCCTTTTGGTACACTTTCTCAATTTTCAACCGAAATATTGCATACCAAGCATACTTACAACTATGAGAAACTACATAAACTGCAAAAGTATCACATTTTGTTTATAATTTGTCTTCTGATTTTATGTTGTTTTCTTCCAGTTGTTCTGCATGTACTTCATACAAGCATGAATCCATTTGAACCTTGAAACAATCTATTATCTCATTCTGCTTTACATGTATTAAATTCATGATTACGTAAAAAGCATGATTACGTAAAAAGCATGATAATCAGTTGCAGAATGGCTCAGTCTGTCACTTTTCCTAAATGCAATGAATGTTCAGGAATCAAATACAGAAGAGCATTATCTTTCACTTTCCAAAGTTCCAAAAATGTGAAAGTACTTTCATGTCCTACATGTCACTCGCATCCTAATTCGATTCTCTCAAGTGTCTTTTCACAGTTCATATCAACCCTTGTCACGGGTGCAATTTACGGTGCCACAGAATCTCGATCAAGTTTTGGACGGTTTCCAAGCTGCTGGCTCAAACTCCTTCCCCGTGCTGACTGCTTCAGATCCAGAATCGATCTTTTCGTAGACAGGTGCTGAAGCGTGACCTGATTTCAATGAAATATAGGAGAAATGAGTAGTATTTTGCACATAAAAACAAAACACTAATAGTTACATAATAGAAATATCAGCACTACCTATAAACCAAGAATCTTACGAGAGAATAAGCACTGTATCACACAAGATGAATAAGCAAATAAATTTCATTCATGAGAAATGAACTGAAAGGATGCTATAATTCTTTTTTCAGCCATCAACAATACATTACATATAATCTACCTGTAGCATGCATGAAAATGCACCCTCTATTGTAAATATTATTTAGATTATTCATAAGCTTTTAGCCTCTATCCTGTCCTGTTATTTTGATCTTTTTTTATATTGCACACAGAATTATAACATGTGCTGGCTGTTTGTATTCAAGTTTATTCCATAAGATTTAAGCCCTATTCTCTTTGATTCCATTTCATTAGCTTAATCCTTCTTTTATGTCACATGTATTCTACACCTTAATAGCCACCCCTCTATTCATGTCTGAAGTCCACCATTGTGTTAAGCATGTTAAGTGGGATATTATGGCAGCTTTGATGTGTTTTGATCATGCCTCCTTGAAAAAGCTGCTTTGATGATTGAATAAGTTTAGTGTTCCATTGTTTAAATATGTTTGTTAGGAAACTGCTGTTGCCATAGGAGTGGTCAACTAATAAACTCTTGGCCAATTAGATGTATAACTTTGATTAAAGCCCAACCCCTAAAAGGTGTAGTGACCAATGAGATGATACCAGTATGAATGATTAATTAGGTATAAAAGAAGATCCCATGTATGTTTTAGTGACTTGGCTCCCCCAACTTGGCTCCCCCAACTTATCCCCTACTACCCCTCCCCACTAACTGACCCTAACCAATATCGAAGTCGTCTGAAGTTTGACCATCCTAGTTTGAACAAAGTCATCATCTAAACTCCAAGTCAACGAGAACTAATATAAAACATCTGCATTTGGGTACCACTGACCCTTTGCAATCTGACTTAGTGATCAAGTGTATGATCAACATGTTCCTGTCACTCGTGTGCATGCTGTATGTATCCAGTATCCTGGTACCGAGTGTCATTTCTACTCATCATGTTCCTGAGCTATTTCTTCCAGTATTAGATGTCGTCGTCCTTTCTATTCCTGCATTGTCGTCATCATCGTCCGCGTCGTCGGCAGTAGCTAAGGCAGTGAACCAGTACAAGTCGCGATATCGCATATTTAGACATCCGCGTTGCATGTAAGTGGCCACTGTACTAACGATCCCTCCCTGACTAACCTCTTCCCATCCCTTATAGTATTCCCCTTAATGACTGTAATAGTTTAAGTTATTTTAAGTATTGTTTATATACATGATATAGGTTCTAAACATGGGCTTTTAATAGAGTGAAATCGATTAAGAGTTTTATTAATATCTGTAAATTGATTCTAGTTGTTATTTGTTAATGGATAAGTAAATAAAATATTTTTTGACACTTTAATGTACATTGTGTCCCAGCGCTTTTGTTTATTAATTTTCCTTATCTTTTATTTGGAATTTGTTTATTTTATTGGTCTTGTGACTAACCCCCACCCGACTTGGAACCTTCGCTAGCAGACCAAAATCCGGTTCCTTCTCGGTTCCCGAATTCACTGCTTTTGCAGTGAAGGACAGGAGTAGGGAGGTTAGATACCTAACACAGAATATGTACCTATATTCCATTCCCCACTCACAATCAAGTACAATGTACCTAAATACCTATACATATTTTTTTGTCCATCCTCTTCCCCCCCCCCCCAAAAAAAAGCTTTGATTTGAATTCTTTACTTAAAAAGAAAGGAAAACTTTTGCGAAGGTGTGAAGAAAGTCACATCATCTTCAATTCATGCTATCTTCAACTACTCCCTTTCTTTCCCTCTTTTTCTCTTGCATATGCCCCCTCCCACCCTCCCCAACTCAAGTGCCCCTGCATAGCTACATACATGCCATTTTCAGAATTATTAAATGAATAAAAGGTACCATGGATTCTTACCCTTGGCAGTTACCTGTACAGGCCTGGCTACTAAACCTTCTTTGTATTCTCTTTCTTGTCTCTGCAAAAAAAAAAAAAAAAATATAAAAAATGTACAAAATCAGAAAACTGAGGGAGAAGACCTAAAATCATTAAGAATTTTCAAACGTCAAGAAAATTATTGCTTTCTGGGACCAAGTGCAACTCCTGTCACTATAACTCCACCTAGTCACTTTAATTTTAATGGCCTTACCAGTTGTTACTCCAATTTTTGTTTTGTAAAGAATGTAATCTACTAAATCCCTTTTCTTACTTTGTCATGAAGGATATAAACTTGTGTAGTAATATGCATACTTGCCAACATTTGGAAGTCAGAAAACTATATTGATATTAGCAACGGGTCCAGGGAGCTCCACCATCACCGCCACCACCACCACTGCCGCCGCCGGTGGGGGTGGAGCTCCCTGGAGTAAGGGGTGCAGCGGCCTGCCTCAGGGCCCCTGGCTGACACTGTTCCACTCATGGTTATTTTGAGAGATTTTCACCCGAAATCGAACCAAATCACAAATCACTACTTACTGTACCGGACTCAATTAATTGGTATTAGACCCTGATACTATTTCCCCCAAATCTGAACGTTCAGTTTTTTATGGCTCTAAAAAATTCAAAAACTGAACGGTTCTGTTAAAAACCGAACGGTTGGCATGTACTGGTATGTAATATGTCAGCCTGATAATGATGTGACTAGCACGAGATTTTTTTTATAGAGTAAAACAAACATTTATACAATTTCACAAACAATAAAACTGCTACATTGCTACATTTCTCAGATACATGAAACATGAAAGTCATGTATATCTGCAAAAATTCACATTAACTGAAACGATGGAAAAAAGTGAAGAAATTACCCATTTGTATGGAATAACTGTCATTTTGGACTTTCTAAAATGTTGCCAATGAAAAGACTTTAATGCTCATTTTCCTTTTAAAAATTACTGTAAAAAACACGAAATGACGACTCAAATATAGATAACACTGTGTGCAGAAATTAGTGCTCTCATTCCCATTGGCTCAACCTATTGACTGTGGGGGGGGGGGGGGGGGGGCGTTTCATCAAGTGTCTTGTTAGTGATTTTTACAGACAAATTTGCTCTCAGCCAATCAGATGCAAGGATTTCAGTAGCTTATAACAGTTATTGCAACTTGTCATTGATGACAAGTTTTATGAAACAGGGCCCTGAATTCTCTCATTCCTATAGGCTTAATACAGGGAACATATGGTTCCTGTGGGCATTATGTTAATACAGGGACTACTCAGTTTCCGTAGTCAGAGGTTAAGCCAGAACAAGGGGGCAATTTTTCTAAATAAAAGAGTTACACTAGACTTTCACACAGACCTCTTTATCCTTGAGTTCTACTTCTGCTGCCCTGGCCTTGACAATCAGAGTCTGCTGCTCTCTCCTAGCAATCTCCTCTTCTGTTGGAGGTAGCTCCCTTTTACCTCTCACCCAAGCTGTAAATTAGCAAATAAAGTTGTTCAGAGAAAAGAATAATATTGTTAAACTAGAAGATACTTTGGTTTGTGAAATCAGGGCCCTGTTTCATAAAACTTGTTATTGATAATAACTAACACAAATCTATGACAAAGTTGCTCTCAGCCAATCAAATTCAGTGAATTCAGCTTATAACAGTTATATTGATAACATTGATAACAAGTTTTATGAAATGGGGCCCAGGTTCAAGATTGTGCTTCATTGCATAAAGATTTTGGCCCCTTTGTAATATGCAAAAGTTTGATGAATTTAGGGAAAGTTAAAAAATATTATGTTTGGAAAGTTGAAAGTAATTGATGGATAAAATGGTCTATTCATTCATTCATTCAAAGGATGACACATTTGATGAGATTTGTTATTCTTGTCTACCCAGGTATTTGCATTATCAATGAAAGAAATTAATCCCTAATGAACCCAAAATTAAAACTCTGACAAGCAATACAACATCACCCGTTCATTGGAGTGGACTTCTTTTATAGGTTTCATCCACTCCTCCATGTACGAGGTTGTCTGGGAGATCTTTGTACAACAAAGGTCATATCCTGGTTTATTGATTGTAATTAAGCGAGGACAAAAATACTGGGTGGATCATACACATCAAAGTTGAAAGGAGCATTTGATTTCTAGTAAGAGTATATTCGGAAAAAAACACTGAACCAGTTAGGGTGCTTTTTTTTTTTTTTTGTCTTCTTTTACTGCAGGCTATGCAGCAGTGATTCATTGTTGTAGCCACTCTTATAGTTTAATATGCTCATTTATTTGAAGGGCATTCATTCTCCTTTAACCCTTTCAAGACAATTGACCACATTTTGTGGTTTGGCTCAATAACTTTTGATCCAGAGCTCTAAAAAATATACCAGATGCACGAGTAGAAAGAGCAAAATTTTCTGCACACAGTATGCCCATTTTTATTGCATGACCATATTGCGTTTGATGCCAGGAATTTTAAAAACAAGAATAAGCTTTGAGATCCTTAAATTGGCAACACATTGAGAGGTTTAAAATCATTGTTTTTCATCAAAATTGGCAATTTCTTTCAACTATTCAACAAATTTCTAACCATGTGTATTGTTTTCAAAGACATTACACCTTATTTGAACGATGTAGCACTAACAGAAAAATATTATTGTTGCCAATTTGAAGAACAAAATGTGATCAATTTAGCCCTTAAATAATTCCTGTCCTGAAAGGGTTAACCTGTTGAATATTACTAGTAAGCCCTAGATAACTCGGGCTGACGTCTATGCAAAATGTGTGTACCAAAAGCAAATCGTATCCAACAAGGCAATTAAAATAGGTGAAAAAGAAAAACAAAACAAAAGCAAAAAAAAAAAAAATGAGTCCAATTCTTGAGGTTAGCCAGCCAGACCACTTCTTCACAATGCACTCAACCTGCAAAACTAGAGGTCACTCATTGAGAATTTTCAAGCAGCAATACAGTCTCAACTTCAGAGGGCACTTCTTTAGTCAAAGAGTTATTAAAGATTGGAACAATCTTCCTCAGTCAGTGGTCACTGCACCTAGTTTGAATACATTCAAAACTGGATAATCATTGGTCAAATTTACAGTATTTAGCATGTGATCTGACTCTCTCTAGAGTGCCCTCAAAGTAATTTTGTCTGTTAACCCCTATTAAAGAAGAAGCGACCATAAGACTAACATGAGTACCTTCTCTTCCATATACTGCTGATGCTGATGTTAGTTTACGAAAAACCTACATGTATGGTGGTGGATCCAGTGTCCGAATACTTTTCAGAAAATCAACGATAGTAAATAAAATATCAAACGAATATCTGTCAAACTGACATAATGAATGCTCAAAGTCCTACAGAAAAAGAAGTTGATGGAATTTTAAAAAGACAACGTAGATTTAATACAATATTCCCTTCCGAGTGAACCCCTTCCCAATGACGCAGCGTTTTGGTCCCTTGAAAAAGGTACTGTATTTCCGAACGTGTGAAACCTATGGGAAAAAGACACAACCTTTGTTTCAATAGTGTGGTTTTCATACGCGTAATCCCACGCGTATGAAAACCCATTTTAGGCGCTTAACTGTACACATTCGGTAATACAATCTGTTCGGAAATACAATCCTTGACTATACTATTATGTAAATTAGATCATATTGGACATATCACCGAGTCTGCTACTTCCTGTAGTGTATCAAGTGATCTGAATCATGTACGCAAGTACACATAAACTTACCTTCCCATTCAATGGGTACCATCCCTGCTTCATACTCATGGTGACTGACAACTGCTTCAACACTCCTTTTAGGCTTGATTTCTCTACCTAAAAATATATAATGAAAAATAAAAAGTATCAAATAGTCTACAATAGTAGAAGAGACAACAGCCCAACACTCTGCTAAAATTTAAACTCCAACCTGGATCTAAAGTCGAGTTTTAACAAAGGGAGTTAGACCGAGGTCTAAGTTTTCCTTCTGTTAAACATGAATTTATACCAATTACCGAGCGCATGGTTTTATTGAATTAGCAGAATACCAACCAACGACTGCAGGGGAATTATTGATGTACAACTAATAATCTTTCCCTGACTGCATTGCATGTTTGATGAAATAAAGCCTGGCGCAATAATAAGCCAGTTCATAATTACAATTTGTGCATGTGCAGATGAAGGTCACTTGTACCGAGTTCAATTGACCTTTATACGCTGTCATTTTGTACGCACCACGATATGCGCACGGCACCAGTATGATTTTACTTGTTAAACAAGTAGCGCATCCACCAAAACAAATGCATGTGCGCGCACAAATTGAGGTCATTTCAGGGTCATTTGTACCATGTACTAATTACGAACTGGTTTATTGCTGCCTAGCATGGCAAGAATGTGGGAAGAATGATTTATCAGCTATACAGCAGCATGATTGTCATAAATGCAGCCAGCTGTAACAAAGTGGGGGGGGGGAGGATGTTGTTGGTTCTACTCATCAATCAACCATTCAACTCGATCATCAATCAACCATTCAACTCTATTAAGGCATGAATTGACTTATAACATCTTCACAGCATACAGAGTCCGATATAATTTTTTTTTTTTTTTTGGGGGGGGGGGGGGGGGGGTTTAGCTAGGGTTAGCAATCAATAGTTTCAAAGATGTCCAGCAAAAAGAGATCATTGTCGGTTCATGCCAATATAGTATACCCGCATATTGTGTGTCCAGACAGGTCGACTATCCAAGTGGATAACTGCGAACAGAAATTGGCTTTTAAAAAAGTCTTCAAGATTTTTAAATTCATGAATCTTTAAAATGGTATTAGAATATGGAAAATATCCACAGGTTAAGGGTTGAGGGCACTCACGAGACCATCACTATATGGAGCTGTGTCAATTTCAGTCTGTCACGATCTCAAAGTTGAAGAGGTAAAAACACCAATATAATCGGCAAAATTCTGAGAAAATACTTCCTTCTGCATTTTAGAATGATAGAATATCTATTTTCATGCCAGATCCTTTGATAGGATCTTTATCATCTTGATCAAGTGAAATTTTCAGGCTGTTTTTGGTCGGTGATCTTGCTCCTCTGCCGCACACATATGTGCAAGATATCACCAAGGAGTTATAACTCCTTGATATCACACACTTGCTATGGGAGGCTATTGCTCACGGTATGAAGGTACAGAGAGTGCAAGGTTATCTCCAATAACCTCGCATATAAGTGTGAGTGGGTTGATTCACTCATCCAATGTACTAGACTCTAGGGTCTAAGTTGCATGCTTTATGTACAGTTAAATGGTAAACAAGAAGGATTATTTTTATAAAGTTTTGGACACCACCCCCCTCCCCACCCTCGAGACAGAATTAGCAAGATGTGCCTTTGCCATTTGGGCTTTACATTTTGTACACCCCCTCTCTTGATCATGTTGATAAAATGATAATTGTGAAAAGATTAATAACATCATTGCAAAATGGAAGATGAAACTCTACTTTGCATTAAATCCTTCTTCAGTACATTGATAATTCACTCCATTCTTGCATAAGGTTGCACACAGCATTACTCATCCCACGCAGGCAAGCAACAATGTATGAGGATTCCCCCCCCCCCCCCCCCCCAATTAATACACGCGTTAATAAACACATTTAGATCTAATGTAAAGTAAACTCACCTTGTTTATTTGTATATCCCGGTATTTCATAATACTTATTGCCCATTTTATCAGTCCCAACCAAGAGTTTACTAATCTGTTTTGATGATCTGAATAATCCGCGGAGGAAGCTCATCTTTGAATTTTGTACGTTGCCTTATTACTCTGTCAAAAAAAGAAATTCCAGAAAGAGTATCCTCTTGATTTCAATCACGATTGCGTAAGAAGTCAAACCAATTCCTGAAGTTAGCCGAGCAATGCAATCCAGAGGCAAGACAGGCACGTTGCCAACCTGAAGAAGCATAAAACTAGCATAGAGATCCTATACTGGAGCATTGTTATGCCAATTTTACTAAAGTCTGTCGTTAACCGGGTGCAACCAATTAGGAGTTTGTGATATTGATATCCTCCTTCAATACAGTCTTGGAGCCTGTTCCAAAATAGTCATCCCATATGATGAGATTTGACTCCTATAAAGTTACTTAGACATCCATGTCATTCACAAAAAGCTTATCAGCTCGAACGAAGCCGCAGGGTTTGGCCCCCAGAGCCCCCCACCCCCCCACCCCCCCAAAAAAGGCCTAAAGTCGGGTCGATTTCAACCCATCTAACATATGCGTCAAACTTTGTCAGAAGGAAGGTGTATGACTATACATTACTAAAAAACACAAAAACTGACAAAAATTTTCGTCGGGATGGGTTTTCAGACGGCCCCTAAAAATAGGGGTAAATTTTTAAGGCCCATAATCATAAGGTATTAAATAGTGAAAATTAGATTGCATCAATTTGATAACCGTACTATAGTATCAAAATGATCATTTGACACCAAATCGCACCCAAGGAAGTTAATACTCAAGATTGTACTATGTAAATTTGACATGAACTGAATGACACACTTTGGAGTTATTAAGGTTGTAATGCCTTTAAAAAATTATTTTTCTCAATGCGCATTTTGGGCAGCAAAGCTTGGTTTAGGGGCACTTTGGTATTTTTTCAGGGGCGTGTTACCCCCTTTCCGATGGAAATTTTTTGTCAGTTTTTATGTTTTTGTAATGTACACCTATACCTCTTCCTTCTGACAAAATTTGGTCCATGTGCCTTAACGGGAAAAAATTTGCCCTAATTTTTAGGGGCCGTCTGAATACCCATCCCGACGGAAATTTTGTGTTTTGGTAATGTATAGTCACATACCTTCCTTCTGACAAGGTTTGGCCCATATGTTAGATTGGTTTTTTGGAATATATTTACTTGGAATTAACTGACTTTAGCCGTGGAACGAAAATTCCTAGTAAAGGGTGGTATGTATGAATGAGATCTTGCAGGTATTCAGGAGCAGTGCCATTTTCACATTTAGATGTAAGCGTTAGAATTTTGACAATAATCCTGTCCTTTGCAGGTAATACAGATCTTGCATGGAGAACAGATTTTATTGAAACCCTTGAGCGACTCCTTGATATAACTCTCGCCGCTGAGTTCTATGCGTTGGAATTTACTAAGAAGCGCATCAGGCAGGAAGAAGACTAGGTGGTGTATATGGGGATTATGGCGCCAGGGGCAAATAATAAAGTTGTGCCCCTTCCCCCACTAGCGTACCCAAGGGGGGGGGGGGCAAGAGGGCAGCGTGCCCCCCCCCCCCGACAACTCTTGACACAAATTGCCCCCTTTTTTTTTGTTGCTTGTCAGAGAAGACCCATAAATCTGATACCCCCCGCCCCAAGGATCAACTTTTGAAGCGCTGGGGGATTTTTTTTACCGCCACCCCCCCCCCCCCCCCCCCCCCCCCCCCCCCCCCGTTACCTTTTCAAACTTATACTTTTTTTTTCTTTTTTTTTTGTTGCTTGTCAGAGAATTATGGAGAAAAACATCTAATAACCCCCCCCCCCCCCCCCCCCCACTGAGAAACCCTTTTGAGGGCTGGAGGGGGAAAAATGACGCCTAGAGGAGTCGAATTTTGTACATTGATAAACGGTTTTCTACTCCCTTATAACATTGGGAGCAAAATTAACGAAAACCCTTGAGAAATAGGAATTTAGCAAGAAGACAGAAAGGTGAGATTTCTTTTAAATGTTGAACTTCTGCAAGTGCTGTTTTGTGCACTCTATATCTTGTATTGGGGGCGAAATATTTGAAACTTACATGGTATATAGCGAGCAAAGCAACGACAATTACATCTTTAGTTTTAAATTTTAAACCCTTTAAAAAAGCTATTTAAGAACTGTATGTAGCGGGCATGAAAACATGCCTTGTATTGTAAATATCATTTAGAGTTATTTAATTTATTAATCTCTCTTCCTCTGTGCTGACTTCTCTCTCTCTCTCTCTCTCTCTCTCTCTCTCTCTCTCTCTCGCTCTCTCTCTCTCTCGCTCTCTCTCTCTCTCTTTCTCTCTCTCTCTCTCCCTCTCTCTCCATTCTCTTATTTGCACCTGTATTATTTATCTGTTTCTGTGAACTACAGAATTACAGTATATTTATGCTGGCTATTTATATTCGAGTTCTTTCTACAGATTTAAGCCCTATTATCTTTGATTCCATTCATATTTTCTAGAATTCCTTTTTATGCTACATCCTGAATCCTTAATAGCCAACACTCTGTTTAGTGCTTTAAATCCATCATTGTGTTAAGTGAGATATATGAGGGCGGTTTTGGTGCTTTGATCATGTCTCCTTTAACAAAGGCTGCATATTGTTCGTTATATTTTCTTTAATGGTGAATAGATGTTGTAGTCCTTTATTTTGACAGTTTGTTTGGAGAATTGCTATTACTTGATGAGTGGTCAGTGACTCTTGACCAATTAGAATTATAGCTTTGATTAAGGCCCACCCCTAACAAGGTTTAGTGACCAATGAGTATGAATGTTTCATTAGGTATAAAAGAAGATCCCATGTATGTTCTAGTCACTTGGTTTTCCCAGACTTGGTTCCCCGACGTGGCTACCCCATCCGTTTCCCTTCCCCATCTATCCTCCCAGCTTCCCCCCCTCCCCGTCCCTACCACTAACTACTAATTTGTGAAGACGCAGCTTGACAAGTTTGGAACTTGAAATCGTTTGAAGAACTGTTGCTGAAAATTACAAGTCGTCACCTTGCCCTAAAAGACATCGGCATTTGGGTACCATCAATCCTTTGCAATTTCAGTTTGTTCCTGAGTTCGTTCCAGCTGATGTACAAAATGTTCCTGTGGTTCCTTTACACATGTATGTTCTCGTTTACGCTCCTGTCCACCGATGCTACTTCGAATCGTCATCGACAACATGATCCTGAAGTTCCTGTATTTAACGTCATCGTCCTTCCGGCTCCCACCTCGTCGTCTCCGTCGTCTGTAACAGCTGAAAGTGTTCATCAATACAAGTCGCGATATCGCGTAATAAGACAACCGCGTTTCATGTAAGTGGCCACCGTACTAATATTCCCCCTTACTAACCTCTTCCCCCCCCCCAAAAAAAAATGCTGAGGAATTTTTCTTTTTTTTTTGCTTGAGCCCCCTCCCTCAAGAAATCCTGGATCCGCCACTGGTGGGGGGGGGGGGGGGGTTAGATGTATACTGGGGCACAAAATTACGAGATCCTGAAAGAAAATAATTATGCCAAGGGAGCAAAGCGACCGACCTTTAGAAAATGTTCGCATTTTAAACCCTCAAAACTATATTTCTATACTGCGGATGGGGGCGCATAAGGATTATGATTTTTCTTCATTTCCCTCTTTTTTTTTCTTTTCTCTCTTTTGCGTGTTTGTGCCCCTCCAAGTGCCGCCCGGGGCCCGTTCCCCCTGCCCCCTAAATACGCCACTGAGCAGAGGCATCGGAACGTCGGGCTCGGAAAATGCAACGGGGGGCATCTTTTGTCTGGCGGACAAAAGATGCCCCATTTATTGTCCGAGCCCGATGTTCCGACGCTTGCGCCTCTGCCACTGAGACTATTGCAGTTATTTATGCGACTTACAACAAACGCATGGACAAGTTTTTCTGTCATTAATTCCGTTAAGGTGCTGCCCAATTTCGATCTTATGCACAGCATAATGAAGATGTTCTACACATACTGTGACGTGCATCTTTAGTGTAAGATGATTATCGAACATCACCCACAGATTTCGTGCACATTCGACTGATGAAGTGGAGCTTGGTCAAACATGATTAGAGGCAAGGCCAAGGGAGTAGTTTGCCACTGGCCCAGACAAATTTTACCCCCCCCCCCCCCAAGGCGGAAAATATCACTTCGAGACATTAGTATACCGGTACATTCTGATCAATACACAACCGAGGATCATTTTCGACACGCTATTGTTTCTATCTTAACATGGTTCTAGATAAAAACTAATTTGCAGTTGAGTGTAATAGCCTGATCATTCATTTGCGAGCGAGCGAAGCGAGCGAGCAAAAAATTTAAGATTTATTTCTAACGCTGAAGGCAATGGGTGTTGAATTATATACATCGATTTTCCTAATATGATAAGAAGATAATAGTAAATGCGAGCGAGCGTAGCGAGTGAGCTTTGGAAAAATTTTAGAAAAAAAATTGTCCTCGTTCCTTTTATAATTTAGGAGCACTGCTCATTCTTGTATAATTTAGGGCATTGGGCCCCTCCTAACCCCTGCTCTACTGCCTCACTATTGTGCTGATATCAGTAGGGGAATGTATTATTATGAAGCCTCTCTGATTATTTGGAGCTATATGTATAAGGCTCCTTTGTGGACTTTATACATACATATATATACTTTATATATACCAGTATCTACCGATGTCGCATTTATCAGAAAAAAAAGGGGGCACTAATTTCTGAGGTTAAAAGGGGCACTCATCAGAAGGTAAAAAGGACACTCATTAGAAAGAAAAAGGCACTTATCAGCTATGAAAAGGGGCACTTTTGGGGTACTTGAAAAAGTACCCCCCCCCCCCCGAGCGCTGCCTCTGATCATCATAGCATTGATAAAGATATGATGGTAATTTGAACTTAAGTAAAAATATGCATATCGATATCATGAACAGAAAATGGAAATAAAGATCACATGGAAAACGACAAAATGATGGGAAAATATATCTTACATAACAGCAAATTGAGTAGAGAAGATATAACACAACATAATAGAAAAAATGAACACTAATAAAATATGAAAAAATAGAGAAAAACTAAATAAATATGAAAATTTCAACCTTGAATTGAATCATGTATGTTCAGAACGTTTTTTAATGGCGTCATGATTCTCCAGTGCACGGTTAAATGACGCAGTAAAGAATAGAGAATTTGCGCGCGGAGCGCGAGGCGAAATTGAAGTCTGACCGTGTAAAACCTTTTGTATTTCATTGTTTGGAAGGCATCATTTCCTGTGTTTTGCATCAGTTTTTCCTTATTTTATTTTACACCTCCGGAATTATTGGGGGGGGGGGGGGGCAATCGCCCTCCCTGCCCAAGGATCGACGCCCCTGACAACAATGATGGATCTTGAGAGTGACACACAGGTTAATTCTCCATAAATTTCTTTCTTCGTCTGTTCTGGTTAGTTATAGCTGCTCAAATTCAAAAGACATTCCTGTTAAATGCTTTATTTCCCGGCCTGTAACTACACGAAAAATTGATAGTAAAATACGAAATCAAAGTCATAAAATTTACAAATTAAAGAGATAAGACAAACTCCACAGCAATACCCCCAGCCCCCCCCCCCCCTCCCCTCCATCCATGCAAATTAATATTTCAAAATTAATGATATTTTTGACATGGGCCATGGGTCATCAATTCACCATTTGCTCCGAAGTTTTGAGACCCCCCCCCCCCCAAGAAGGTCCATGCAGAATTTCAGATAGGCCAGCACTGCCCCGTGCCCGTGTCCATCGGGAATGAAATACTGGTAATTTTCTGGGCAGTGGCATATAGTGGGTATATAGCTATTCGGGAGGCATGGTGCGGGGGGGGGGGGGGGGAGGGGGAGCATTAGTCTATACCAGATCGGATGAAATTCGAATCACTCAGTGCCAACAAATTATTAATTTATCAGTCAAGATCACCTTGACTACTTTTTACTAGGAAAAAAAAAACTTTTTTTTTTCATTAGCGCTTCTATTTCATTAAAAAAAAAAAGGATTATGGGCATGGTCCCGAAGAAATCATTACATTTCTTATACAGTACATGTTCTGTCTAAGCTTCCAAATGGTATGAAACACTTCCTAGTAGCATATTTTTAAAAATCAGAATTTTGTCCTCATTTTCATGGAATGGTCCCTATACGCGATCCAGTGCCCCCTCAATGGTTAGACCCATCATTTCCTTTCACTGAAGAAAAAAAAAATCATTCCTGATCAACAAAGGGCCCTGACGCAGCCCTTGCTAAAGGGGCTATACCTTTCTCACTCTCGAATTGAGAGCATCACATTTACTTAATTATACTTACGATGGCCGTCTATAAAGTTGCGCGATTTGTTCGTCAAATTGGCAACGCCTTAAGATAAACGCCCGCGGGATATAGCTAGCTTACTTTTCATTTACAACAATGCTCTGTTCGTGTGGGAAATATTCCCAACGCAATGTCTGGGAGAAAGCTTTCAGATTTTAATTAATCTTATTATCCCAGTTTGAAAATTGAAAATGCAGACCGTCATTATCCTTTACTCTATCATACTACGAAACTACTTTAGAGTGCATTTGATCAAAAGAACGCAAAGATGTTGAATGTTCTTGCTGAGAGGAGTTGGGGAAACGTGCGGCCCAGTCAAGTACATCGCGCCGAAGCTACCCGGCGGACGTTCCGGTTGCAGCTGAGCAAGCACCGCGATGTGCAACGCATTCATTCCAGCGGGATCAACTCACTCGACATTGACCCCGTTGAGTACAAATTGTGAGTAGATCTACTTTAGAGAAACAGACTTCCTAAAGTTTTAATGACTGTATTTTATTAAGTCGAATATATCTCTAGTTCGTAACTCATATTGAAAGTAAGTTAATACGGTTGTCTGTCGGACTATCCCGTTAAAACTAAAGACAAAGTTAGATTGAGAAGTAAAGACTAAAGTTAGATTTTAATTTAATGTTAAACCCTCAATCATGTCAATTGCCTAAATGACTGTTTTGTTTCATTATAGTCTAGTGCTGGTGTCGGCATGGAAAATCTATGTCGCCATGTCGCAATAAAATTAACGCCGATGTCGACATGTGTCGACATCTGGACATGAGTCAAACAAGTCTAAACTCGGGTCGCTCCCGTAGTGACCGTACACTATTAAACCAGAGTTACCCGACACAAATTCACAAGAGCTTTACATGGAATACATGCACTATGTCCTCACGGGCTCACACTCGCAGTCATACTCACTTACAGTTCTCAAAGATGCACACTGTCAACTATTTGCCCCAAAATTTGTTTTGTATGATCCAATTTATCAAGCAATAATGAAAGTCATGCGGTGCGAGTCAGCTAGTGTCGCATATCTAGGCATGTACATGTACGGAATCCGGGCTAACTCGGCACTAGGGCGAAGTCGGCCCTACCGGAAATGCGAGGCCGAGTTAGCCCGGTGAGGCTGAATCGATCATGAAATACCAATCTGTAAGGTTTCGTTTTGATTATACTTAATACTAGCTAAGAATACGTTTTTTGACCATTCTTTTGATAGAATTGTGTGAAGTACTTACTTTGAAGATATTTTTGCAATTTTCTTGAGCTAATCATATTTAAGTGACATTTTAGGCAGTTTAATCACAAATCACAGCTCGTATTCGCAATCGCCGTGCGCCATTCACTGACAGCAGTGACTGTGTTTGGTACTCGGACTCGTATCTGGAAACATATTTTGATGAAGGAATTGCTGCAAAATTCCGGAGATATTAATCATGTCTGAAACATAATGAAACTGAACTCATGAATTCCATGGATTCAAGATAGATCTTTTTTTTTTTTTTTTACTGAGGTTTGCAGTAATTTGCAGTTTTGCAAAATGTGTTTCCGATCGACTCATCGCTCCGAATACCGTACCAAACACAGTGCATGCTACGCAGGGGGATTGCGAGCTGTGTAGTATGATTAAACTGTCTAAAATGTCACTTTTATATCATGATAGCTCAAGAAAATTGCAAGATTATCTTCAAAGTAAGTACTTCATACAATTCTATCAAAAGAATGGTCAAAAAGCGTTTTCTTAGCTAGTAATCACAACAAAAACTTACACATTGGTATTTCATGATCGATTTAAACCCTCCGGGCTAACTCGGCCTCACTTTTCCGGTAGTGCCGAGTTCGCCCTAGTGCCGAGTTAGCCCGACCCCTATGTACGTAATGTCACTTATACATGTACAAGCTTATCTGAAGATAACCTTGTACTCAGACTAGCTCTTTTATGGGTGAATAGGCTTCAATAGCTATTGTGTGTATCAGCAGGCCCTTTTCCAGGCTAGATCATTCATACAGGAGAGGAAAATAATTATTTAAAATTTCACTTTCAATTCTGAATCCCCTAATTTGTGGCACAGTAAGAGTGGAAGAGTCCATGAATCAGGTAATCTAGCAAATTTAAGAAAATTTTGTTGTCTGTTTTTGACTGCTGCAACAGTGAATGTTGGACACAGTCCCACATAGGCAAGGGCCCATGAGTGACGTAATGTATACCGGTCGCAGCTAGATACGCAGCGATCGTGTCGCGCGCGCACGCTGCTAATGCGTATGTGAAACAAATCACGTACGCGCGCATGACGCCACGGCGAGGTACATGTAAACCTAGTCTACGCGACACACTCGTTGACTCGTAGACGCATAACTAATTGTCATTTTATCACTGCAAACATGCGGCGTGCCGTGATAAATTGCTGTCCATGATTTGTGTGGATGATTGTATGCAACTTTTCAGGTAAACTTTACTCTTCTTGTGTGTGACCATGACGTATGTATAATATGTATATAAGACCTATTTTATGTCGCCATCGGAGCATGCGTGTCGACATGTCGGCAAAGTCCAAAACCAGTACTTTTGTCGCCATAGTGGCGACATCAGGCGTGTCGATACCAGCACTATTATAGTCTGGAAGCCTGTCCCGAAACAGTCACCCCATTTTACCTATACATGTAGATGAGATTTGACCCCTTAAAGTTACTTTTTAATAGACCATCCATGTCAGTCACAATAAGCTTGTCAGCTCCACACCACGTAATACTATAGTGGTCATATTGACCACTACGCGGGACGAATGCAAAAATACTAGTCATTTTCTATCGCATGTACTTAAGGTATGGGGGGAAAAATTAGATAAATATTTAAAATACTTCCTTTCAAATTCAGCTCTTTAAAATCTCACTCCTACCTTAAATGGCCGTTAGGAAGAACTTCTGATATTTCCAGCAAAATCCAAAGTCAAAATCATGTCCAAAACCTAAGAAATCCCCGCCAATTTTTTTCGCGATCGCATGTTGTTTTCCTGCTGCCAATGTTTTTAGACTAAATCGGCCAAAAAAATTTTGTCCACAACGAAACTCGGTATCGCGTGCACATCGATCTCTACGATCGCACACACGGAAAATCGGGACTTACGTGTGCGTGATAGGAACCGAACTTTTAACGACCGAATTTTTTAGCGGGAGATGTCAGCGCTCGCGGCGATCAGGAAATGTACACGATGACTTGCGATACCCCGTTTCGCCAGAAGTGACAGTAAATTACGGATTTCATTTTTGGAATTATCTTTTCCAACATCGGTGAGTTGAATTTATTGTATTTCATGAATATGTTGGTGTCGATTTTTGTAAATTAAATGCCGATTATGAGTGAATGTCGGTGACCTTTGTGCAGTGGTGTTTTGAAAGTGTCGAGGTGGATGACTGCCTAGAGTCTACACACTAAGTATAGTAAAGTTGCTATGAGTGGTCAGCTCAAACAAAGCCGCTGGGTTGGGCCTCCAGAGGCCCCCCAAGGCCCAATACAGTGTAGGGCCCCAAAGTCAGATCAGTTTCAACCCATCTAAGAACATATGTGCCAAACTTTGTCAGAGGGAAGGTGTATGACTATACATAACCAAAACACAAAAATTTACACAATTTTCCATCGGGATGGGATGTCAAATGGCCCCTAAAAATCGGGGCAAATTTTTTCCCTAAAGGTGCATGGATCAAATATTGTCAGAAGGAAGAAGTATGGAAGTAGACTGTGTTACAAAATTATTCAAACTGAAAAAAAAATTCCATTGGGAAGGGGATGTAACTTGCTCCTGTAAAAAAAAAAAAAAAAAAAAACACCAAGGTGCTCCTAAACCAAGCTTTGCTGCCCAAACTGCTCTGGATGTAGAGGTATTACAACCTTTATTACTCCAAAGTGTATCTTTTCATTCAGGTCAAACATGTCAAATTGTTTTATATAGGGGTTTAGTAAAGTCTTGAGTATTGTAACTTTCTTGGGGTGCAACTTGGTGTCAAATGATCATTTCAATAATAAGATTATATTTTGAAAAATGTATTGCTTTGTCAAAAGTAGCCAAATCATATTGTCAGGATTATGTAAAAGCACATCCATTATCCATCTGCAGTTCTGCACCTGTTTGACAAGACATAATAAGAGGAGCTTGTTAAATATCTGGGCTATATTATAGATGTGGCTGCCATGCTGAAAATCTACCATTCATATGTTGATTACATAATATCTTGCAAGCTCTCTATTGTACCTTGTCAGACAGATGCAGATGGACAATAGGTGTGTTTAAGGCATAATAGCGAGCTTGCAAGGTATATGTGTAATTAGCACATAAATGGTAGATTTCAGCATGGCAACCACATAGCCCAGATACTTAACATACCTTCATACCTCACAGAATTGACTCCCATAGAGACTATAACCTCTAGCACGTGTGTGTGCTATGAAGAAGCAAGATCGCCTGCCAAAAACAGTCTGAAAATTTCACTTGATCAAGGTGGTGAAGATCCTATTGAAGAATTTGGCATGAAATCAGCATTTCTATCATCCTCAAATGTAGAAGGAAGTATTTTCTCAACATCATGCCTATTTTATTGGTGTTTTCACCTCTCTAATTTAGAGGTCGCGACCGCCGCTGAAATTGACACAGCCCCACATAGTGATGGTTCCATGAGTGGGTCGAGGTGTGAATTTGATATTCAGATCTAATAATCATTTTTCCTGCACTTGCACTTAATACTTGTTTCAGTATTGTCTTTTAGGTCAATTTCATCACGGGTAAAGGGTACCAACTACATGTACCAATCACCAAAAATACTTTGCTCTATAAAATGTATGTTAGAGGTTCAATGTCGTATATATTCAAAATATGGGCTTCAAGCATTACATCTACGAAGAGATATTGCAAGGTTAATCACACTTTCTAGAAGCGTGAAAGTCACTCGTTTTTTAATGAAATTTATATGTCCATGTGTTAATTATCAAAGAGGGTAAAAACAATTTGAAATTGTACTAGTCTAAATAATGAATAATGTAGATCTAAGCGTGAAAGCCACTCGTGAAAAGACTAATTGACGCACCCATACGTGCTCGCCAAAATCAGGGCTCGCAGAGAACCCAACTCGGAGATCTGTTCTGTTCTGTCTACATTATTCAGAAGACTAAAAAAAATCTAGATGGTATTAGATCATCTAATCTCATCTAGATTTTTTTTTATTCATCATTACTTCATGTCAAAACAGAAGACAATCAAATTACATTAATTAAAATATCACCTAGGCAAGCATCTTTTTATTAAAGAAAAAAAAGGAAAGTAAGGTAAGCATTACAAGAAACTAGGAATGGGAATGAATTTCACTTGACATTGTTTTAAATTTCCAAAGTGTCATATGATCAGTGCCTTTCTGCATCTCATTTCAATGGTCTAAATTATGCCAGAATCTTAGTAGCTTTTATTTCTCGCCTGCATACAGCAGGAGCCACACATACAGCTTGGGCATTGCCTTTCCAACAGGTGGCAGAAGTATCATATTCTTAATATTTAGCTTATTAAGTTTTTGAAGTAGCCCTTGTTTCAAAAGTATTTATTCTAATTTCATGAAGTTTAGTCAAAGTAAATTGATTTGATTAAAAGTGTAATCAGAAAATATGTTCCAAAATCTGAAACAATCGGATAACCCTCTTCAGCTTTGTGTCCTGAGAATGAAAGTCATATTTTTACTCTAAAAGGCTCCTACTCTGCAAGATTAAAATGATAATGTTATTTACTGCTTTTTATTCATCCATGTATTATATGTCTTCCATTTGCAGTATGCTTTCAGGAGGAGCTGATGGAGTCATTGCAATTTACGACCTTGAATGCATTCCAGAGGTCAAAGAGTTCACTTGTGAAACAGTGTGTACTGTTGGGAGGTGAGACTCACTTTGCTTGACATTTTTATCTTTCATTATGCTCATACATGCATGACTGAATTCTGGCTAAAAGGAAATTTAAGTGACTGTTTGAATTACTAAAAGATTGAAATAAAGGACCAATCAATTACATACATGTTAATGATTAAAGCAATGTATGTTTTATTTGAATTATACAGCTGTTGAGGAGTAATATTTTATTTCTGACTATATCTTACTCACTCATTGTATATTCTTGATCAGCAATATTAAGCATTTGATATCCTGTTGATCAACAATTTTTAATTCAATCTACCATGGAAAGCTATACTTTGATAGTGGCTCTTAAGTCAAAGAATAAAATGGTTTGAGTATAGCACAATGTAATTATTAATATTATGCCAACAGTGAAGTGTGAATGTCTCAAGAAGCTTTTCCTTTTTTATTCACTTTTTCTGCTAGTTTTATTTACCTTATAATCATATCATTTTAATATGTTATAATTTGGGTATGTCCAACCACCATTTACACGCGTACACTATACGTTTCTGCTCTGTTTTTTCCAACTTTTAAGCCTTTATCTATTTGTCTCTATTCTCGTCCACATCTTTAATCTCACCATCTTCTGTCAATAACGTTCTCTTGTCATCTCTCTTTGTCATAGGTCCAACCGCCATGTTCACAAGCACAGCGTGGAGACAGTCCAGTGGTATCCCCGGGATACAGGAATGTTTACATCCAGCTCCATGGATACGACCCTCAAGATCTGGGACACCAATGCCCTTAAGCCTGCAGAGCGCTTTGTCCTGGGGAAGGGTATCTACAGCCACCATATGTCTCCTGTGGCTAACAAACATTGCCTTATAGCTGGTGAGTCTCCTATTTTAACCCCTTCCATGCCATCAGATTTGTGAGCAATTGTCAAATATGAACTTTCAAGAGTTGATTATTAACTTTCAGTGAGTTTTTTATGAGCAAACTGGGCAAAGATATATTGCTTAGGAATACACATTGTATCGAAGGCACAGGTTTCTGTATGAGGAAGAACTTTCGAAATTCGAACCATTCTGAGCATAAACGAAATGTTCAACACTCACATTTTTGGGCAGGATTTTCCGCCCATGGCATGGTAGGGGTTAGGAATGTTCATACGTTTTGGGATGCAGTGGTTGTACATGTATGACACATGCTCCAATGACGACTGCTCCTTGGTCAATTTCTGTACACTAATCAAATTCCTAACTTCACCCCTTTACATTACACTATACCTAACCTGAAACCTAATTGCATTCCTAACCCTAACCCTATATCTTTGATGGTATAAAGCCCAGAGTACTAGTATATGTTGGAGCACCAATACAGGATACTGTGCCAACTAAACTTCCCAAAATGCATGTATATTGCATAAAAAGCTCTCAATGCACATGGAAATGCATTAGAATGCATCAGTTTTACTTCCTTCTAAAGATCATTTACCAAGATTAAACATCTCTGAGAGTTGCTATAGCTATCAAACTACAAATAATTTGCCCTTGTATGTTGAAACACAAGTTTTAAAAAAAAAGGAAAAAGTTTTACACACAAGAAAAGGTTATGAAGGCATATGTCTAAATCGTTATGTTACAACAGTCCATACTTTGGCTCAAATTTTTGCCCTTTACATGCACACCAATAAACCATTGATTTTCACCAAGTATGTGACTATATAATGAATATAATTATATATAACCTACTCTGTTTTTCAAACCTTACAAGATTTTTTCTTTTTTTTCTGCAGTTGGGACGATAGATGCCCATGCTACCCTGTGTGATCTGAAGTCTGGCTCCTCGACCCACATCCTGAAGGGACACAAGGCTTCTGTGGTCTGTGTGCAGTGGTCGTCTAAAGATGAGTTCTTGTTAGCCACTGGGAGGTGAGTTCTAAAGTGTTACCACCAATCAGAATGTCTGGCATATGTGACCAGGCTTCACAAAGCCGCAAAAAAGTCGCCAGATATGATTCTATCTTAGTGTAGGTCTGATTCTTAAAAAGGAGATTCCCGGCTTTAAAATCATATATAACTCATCATCACAATTGGATGTTCTAACCCAGTGAAAAAAGAGAAAAATGTCCAGTCCCAAATAATGTTGCTTTAGAGAAAAAGGAGTATAAAATCTGCAGTCTATTGAAGCACTCTGAATCACTTGGTATTGTGCAAGGTGACAAAAGTAGGATTAGATCTCAATAGAAATGTGTGTGAAGGGATTATCCACTTGTTCTAAAACTTGGAACACCAATAAATTTAACCACATCCTGTTCTTTATTTTGTATCAATGCAAAAAGCTTACTCTGTTCCAAAGTTATGGAAGTTAAATTGAGACAAGTAGCCAGGGTCGAAAAGAAATGAAAATTACTACAACAGACTCCAGATCAGACATACATGTAGGGCTAGAAAAAATCTGTCAAAAATATCAATTTTTGATTGTTTGGTGCTTCCAAATTTTGAAATTACATAAAAGTAAAGTATACTTTTTCAGAAAATGCAAAAAAAAAAAAAATTGACCATGCTGACCAAATACATAAACACCTTGATTAATCTCTATCTGAAAGTCACACTGCAACTTTTGGTAGTTTGTGTTGCCTGGGCCCCGTTGCATAAAACTTACCATTGATGGTAACTTTGCCATCAATGGTAACTTACATTTAATGGTAAGTTTTATGCAACGGGGCCCAGGTCACATATATGGTTTCATTTACCCTGGATAGTCTTATCAGTTCTTCCTGAGGGCCCTGCCATTGTATTTACCCTTGCTCTAGCTGAGTTACCATGATAAGCCACTAAAGCATTCAAATGGTTCCTTCCTACCAGTTACCCATTAACATCATCATGATGAAGAATGGCGAGTGTAGATTAATGTCTTGCCAGAGGAGGTTATTCAGGAAAGAATGCTGTCAAAACCAAATGGGCATCTATAACAAAAGACTAAGATACTACTATGCTGGCAATTTAAACATGATTGTTATAATTACAAGTAACGGGTATATCATGTGTACTAAGAAAGCCCCTTGACTTGCCCTGTACCAAATGTATATGTATTTCGACCCCAATTATATTGGATAATTGGGACATTAAATGAAGATTTTGACATTTTTATTTATGCATATATTTATGTTATGATTTCATGTATGTAAGTATGGAAATATCTTCAGTTTGAAAGAAAACAAACTTTTTTTTATCTACATCCTCATTTCGATAGCCGAGACAACAAGATACTGTTGTGGGATATTCGCCAAGCCAAAGGAAGTTTGATGTCTCTTGATCAGCACAATGGAGAAGTTGTCAAAGGGTCTTCAGCAGGTAATTCCAGCCCCAAGCTCTCAATTTCATCGGGCAATAAGTGTTCAAAATATCTGTTACCATACTTTGCATATATTCTAATTTTGAATTTTCTTAACATATTTTCTTTCAGTGCTTCATGTGCTACATGTAACATCTCCAAGAACTAAGTATAATTATGAAAACTTCTCTGTTTTTACCAGGCCATCAAAGCCTTGCAATTTTGTCCTTGAAAACTTGAAAATGAGCTTAAGCACATCTGAATATTTTATTCATTGTAATTGCTTCCCAAGTAGTTGAAGAAATTTTATGTGTAGCAACATGGAACTTGTGCAGAAAGACCTAAATTCACATTTATTCACAATATTTTACAATATATCATCATTAAAAATGATATGTGCAATATACATGAGTAGGGACTGATTGCAAGAGAGTGCAATCAATGTATCACAATGCTCACAAAAATGTGAATGCCACATAAAGACCATAGCCTACCAGGTAATCCTATGTGTTTGATGTTACACATGCATTGGCCTTTCCATTGTATAAGTTCTTGTATTGTTTACTGATGTTTTCTTTACAGTGAGTACAGCTCATAGTGGTCATGTCAATGGACTGTGCTTCACAGAGAATGGTCTTCACCTCGTCAGCTGTGGTACAGACGACAGAGTCAGGCTATGGAACACCTTGAATGGCAAAAACACACTGGTCAGTCTTATGCAATGGCCTATGACACTTGGCAAAATAGAGACATATGTTATCAATTGAACAGAAATAATTTGTTACCAATTGTGTCATTTATGCAAAGTGATCATCTTTCCTGAGCATAGAAACAAACAATTTTGGGTTGTAATCTCATTTTGTAATGATTATATTACTTTCTGTGTTCTACTTCAGTTTCTCTTTCACCATTTTTGATAAGAAATTGTTTTTTTATCGTGGAACAGAAATGATTATGCAACTTACCCAGATGGGGGAGGGGGGTTGGGAGAGTCTGTTCATAGGAAATGGTGTGAATTTAGATATTCCTTAATAGCAATAATCTTGTAGGTCCTTTCTAATCTTCCAACAATCTTCTAAGCAATGCCTATTTTACAACATTGCCAATGTCTTGTCACGCATCATACGTCTGTATTAATAAAAAGAGAATTGAATTCAGAAAATTATTCACTACTATATGTGTGATATTTTGTTAATGAAATTATACTTGAGACAGTTTGTTGCTTTTTTAAATTGAATTTTGTTGAACATATTTTCCATTTACCAACCTCTATCTTTCTGCTTAAACTTCTTGTATCAGATCAACTATGGTAAAGTCTCCAATAACATGCGTAAATGCATCAAGATCTGCGTGTCCTCTGGTGTACAGCCCGATGTGGCTTTCATCCCCAGCGGGAGCGACATCGTGATGTTTGATGTGTACAGTGGAGACACAGACATCACCATGAAGGGCCATTACAACAATGTAAACTGCTCTGTCTTTCATCCTCTTTACCAGGTTTGTGAGGCTTTGTTGTTACATGCCGTTGAGTTGTCTCCGGCTCATGGTGACCCGCATACAAGATTTCTTATTCTTCCTTCATGTGCAGTTTCATACAGCTCTTGGAGGACTTGTTTATTATTGAGCAACACCTTCCTTAATCCTTATTCTTCTCCTTGAATCATGTTGTAAGTCGTAGCATTCTTTAAGGCCAATATACTAGATCTTAAATGATCACAGGTTGCAAACACAGGAAGTATGCTTTCCTCTTTTTCATAAATTTTTCAATTTCTATGTATTTTATATTGTTTCATAGGGTTGATGTGTACACTTGAGTATTTGAAGTTGAAATTTCTACATTCAGACACTTAACTTAGGCTTCGTTTACTTGACCTCATTTTTTTTCTTCAGAAGAACAATCAATCTCATATTACTGTATCACTATCTTGGAATGTGACTGTAAATATGTTTTATTCTATTTTCAACTTAAATAGGAGGTTTACAGTGGAGGAAATGACAGCAACATCTTAATCTGGGAGCCTGATCTTGGTCACATTCACTTTGAAGAACCACCACCAAAGAAAGCTGTAAGACTTCTTTCATTTTCTCACTCAAGTTTGAGATTTTTGTAGTTTGTAGTACTTCTCTGACTGTAAATAGACCATCTGGTTTACATTATGAGTTCTGGATTCACTTTCAATGCAATTGTTATAAGTATTTAACTAATTTTGGGCTACTACAAATCAACAGAGAGGGTGTTGATTTCAAGAAAATCCTAATAAATGTAAGACAGAGGGAAAAATTTCTCATAATACAATTTTAGATAAATGCAACTATGTTTTTGTTAACGTGTATTGAAATTGATATTAATACCAAAAGATAACAACAGCAAAACCATACATTTTTAAAACGATAAACAAGCCTATAACAATGCACAGGTATCAATCAGAGAATTGAAAGGACAAGAGATTGGAAAATTCATACCATGTTTGGATTGTTTTTCAGGCTGGTGCATCTAAGACGAAGAAGTTCTATGGAACCCAGATCAATGCCACAGCAGATACTTGGAGCAGCAGTGATGAAGATGGAGACTGAGGGATGAGGAAGGAAAGAGCTTGGTCGGTGAAGAATATGGCCTCGGATGCAGTCCAGCAACAGATGAGGGGAAAGATAAGAAGAATGGCATTATCTTTCTGAACATGGTAAAGTTCATACTAGGTGATGATCTGTAACAGAAATCCTAATTGAAGATGAGTGAATGCTGTACAGATTCTATGCAACTTCCTTGATGCTTCTGTGCAGCTTCTGTGCAGCTTCAGTGTATTGTCTGTACAAAGGCTTCAGCAGCTTCTGTGCTGCTTCTGTGCAACATTCGTGCAGCACCTGTGGACACAGTGCAGCTCTCTAAGAAAGGATACACCTCCAAGTAAGAAGTTGAGCACCACCTCGTCGTGTGCACTCTTTGATGCAACCTCATACATGAAGGTTGAGTAACCATGAACAAGAAACATCATCAAGAATCACTGAAACAATATGTGAAGGTATGCAAGTACGTAGACCTAGATATAGGTCAGTATGATTGTGAAGATCGCAGCACAAGACCTAATATCAGATCCCTGTCTTGACTGTAAGCATGTCAATCTATCTGATGCATATAATGATACAGAAAATGAAAGTGGTTGAATTTTGCATCACCGGGCAAGTCCCAGCTGTAGTAAAGCTTTGAACTTAATGCAATAACTGATGTAGTCAAACATACGCCTTGCCCAAATACGTCTTAAAATGCTTGATAAAATATGGTGGAGAGTTTCAAACAAAAGGAATTATTACCCTTCAGTATTTTCGGATAACCTGGTTCTTCAGGGGTAGCACCAAGTAATTCTACCAGAATCCAGTCCACGTTCTGGTCAACAATTGATCAGCAGATTCTCACAAAAATATATTGTGCAAAGTGGAATCAGACAAACATGTTCATTAAATCAATCTTTAGATGGGATGATGATTTGAGAACATCTGTGGCAAGCCTGTACAATTTTACTCTTTTTTCTAGTAACATCACCTCCACTTGTTAAAAAATGATGAAAAAGTTACTTAAAACTCATTCTAAAGATCAGTGGCCTTGATTCAATCATTTGCTTGATTGAAATAAGGACTTAAATAGTGGATGAGGTTTTGCAAAATATGGATTCTGAAATAAAATGTATTTGAAGTTTAGCCACAGATGCAATACATATTAGCATATCACATTTGTAGGATGCAACAGCATTTTTCATTCAGATTACATAAAACATAAAATTACTGACAAAAAAATACACTGAAGATGATTTTTAGACATTTCCTACGTCTATGAACCATTTTTCAACTTTCATGTGAAAAATGTATGTGTGTCTAAAAACTTCCTTGTATATAGACATTGCTTTCTGATTGCTGACGCTGTTCCACAATGAATGTCTGCAGTGCATCTGTCTTTTCTAGCTTTTTTGCAGTCTTACAGCTAAGTCTCTTAGCATTCTTTATTCTTTGCCTGTCTTTTGAGTAAGCATATCTCTTGACAGTGCTGTCCACTTGAATAACCCAATTCATCAAACATAGATGACCACCCAGACTCACACTCACTGTATGCAATTGCTCCCTCATATGCAGCTACTCCTAAAGGCATTCTTCCTACAAATGATTGCTTCAGACGCCTACTGCATATCACATTGTGATGTGATTCATTTGTATTTTCATTTCCTCCATGAGCGCATGCTTCCACTAATTGTTCTCTTGACAAGTTTTCATATTGTCTGTTTGGAGCCAGAAGGGCGTTAACTCTATACTTTAACACAGATTTAACGCCCTTCTGGCTCCAAACAGACGATATACAGGTTTGATTGCCTTTAGGACACAAGGTGCCTATTTGTTCTTGTAAGCTTTTTCTTCAATATCCTGGGAGAGAAAAGGGCCTAGCCCATGGTTTGCTGGCATCTGTGTAGATTCAGAAAGGTTTTGTAAAATCTGGATAGGCTAGGACGGATGGACTGTTCAAACATTGCCAAAGTTGGTCAAATGCTGTCTGACATTCTTCGATCCAAGTGAAGGGAACACTTGATCGGGGCCTGCAGGTCATCTCTCTTTTTCATGGGCCTGTACGTACTTACAAGTGCTTGGCTATTGTGTAAAAGTTGTGTATAAACTGCCAATAATATCTAGCAAACCCAAGGAATTTCTGTATTTCCTTTAAACGAGATGGCTGGGGATTCAAAGGACTGCACCTCATGAACATACAACATGTATATCAAATCTTCTAGTATCATTATATATATGTATTTTTTTCTTTTTGTGTCCTTGACATGCTCTTTAAGAATATCTTCAAATTTCGTCACATAATCTTCCAGTTATTCGTCTTTTGGTTCTGCAATGCCAATGATGCAAAAGTTGTTCTTTCTTGAGAAGCGCTTTACTTTATTCACCTTTGTCTTTGCTCCCAACCCTCTGTTGCAAACCTTTGTAAGCTTTTGCCATTTTCCTAATCTTTTCTCAAGCTCCATATTCTTTTTATCAAGGTCATTGAATTGGAAGTCCTCAAACTTATCACTTTCCATCTTTGAATTAAGAATGCTTTTGGGGAAACCCTATTTGGTTCTGATTTATGGAACTAGCCTGACAGTCAACTAAAGCTAAAGGATGTCAAGTCTAAGATAAAAAATGAATTTGATATACTAGATTAAAAGGGTGTCTTGTCCATTAGGCACTGGTGACATTTATGCAACTGGCCTCTTTGCCCAGAAATTCATCTCTGGCGAAGTCTGAGGTTCACCTAATCAAGAAATAAATATTCCACAAGTTATAACTTGTAAGAAATAAGACATCTTCAATTCTACTGTCACAGAAATAACACCTGGGAAAAGTCAAACTGAATTGTGTTTATGGAGCATGCTGGGCATTTCCATTTCTTTTAGTTCATCTTGGACTTCTTTAAGTTCTTTAGCTAGGTCTGACTTACTATCATGCACTGTAGTAGCATGAGCACCTACTCTGTTTTGCTGGGAGCGCTGTGGGGAGGCATGAAAGTTATAGAAATCTTCATTTTTCTGTTCCTGTTGTCTAGCTACCCTAACTAGCTCATCTTTAACCTATCCTCTGTAGTTAGTGGATTCAACTGCCTAACGAATACTAAACAATCTCCCTAACTGATGTTTTAATGAAAGGGTTGGAAGATAGTAAGAAAGAAGGAATGAGAAGAATAGAAAATCTTAGAAAAGTAAACTAAATATTTAAGCTATAACAAAAGTTACAATAGTTTGGCTCCTCCTGCTCAAGTGAGCAATAAAAGAAACAGCAATGGATAGATCCAAGTCGAGGAAAAATACATAAATACGTCTTAATAGCACTAGTTAAGATATTGGGTGGTCATCCAACTCCTTTTTGTTGAAAAGGAGCAGCCATTCCTCTGCTCTGAAGCGGAGGTACACATACGTTGGATCAAAAGGTCTTTAAGCTCAGAATATGGTTTCTCAGTTGGTGGAAAAACAAGCACATATCTGATCTCCCTATTCTCCTTCCATCTCCATCTCCTCGTCAGCTGCCATGGCGGTGGTTGCTTGCTCCTGCGCTTCAACAGCTACCAGTTCGGCTTCCTCTTCCTCGAGCCTGAGCTCCAAGGTGTCTTGAAATAATCAATAAGATGATTGTTGCAATTCTGAGAAAAAGAAAGTATACCAACCTGGCTTCATGTCGTGATAAGTTAAACATGAGTCGATGTGAATTTGGTGCTCTGAGTCTCTTGATGGCAAGAGGAACGTCTTCGAAACGATGAAGTGCCAGAAGAACGTGACCCTGACACTAGAAAAATTGAGGTTCCTTTATCTACCATTCTTGTTGCTACATGGCCTTATAATCAATATACTGCATTTTCCTGTCTTTTGGATGGAGTTCATTTATCATACATTGAATTGGCCTCATGGAACAGTTTGATCATTTGATGATTGGGATGCCTTCTAGATTGAAAGTCAGGGTTCTACTGCTGAATACATTTACATACCAGGATCACCACGCCCCCTTTCAGTTGCTGCTTCTGCACAAAGGTTGTGATCATGAACAGTTCTTTGCTCAAAATCATCTTCTGCAAACTTGATTTGAGTGGATCTTCAATGAGTCTTACAAGTAGCACAGTTTATTCGCGGATGGGCTAAGGAAACCAACCACATCATGAACTGCCAAGGAATCCCCACTGAAAGATACCGGTGCTCCATGAACATTGACTCTTTTCCCATTAATTTCTAATTCTACACCAGCATCACTCTCCAGTCTCTTTATTTCCTTTATGAATGGATTAAGAATAGGTGCGAATCCATACTTCTTAATGTCAGGTGAATAGCAGATTGCAAGAATCATTACTGTATTCATTGGCGTCTTGGAAGATTCTGAATTGAATTATTACATAATCCTAACTTGTGAGTTCCAGTCTTGCTGCCAAGTGGATTTGTTACTTCAATATCATCATAGTATAATTGGAACCCGAGGGCGTTTGGGTGTTCCATGAATAGATCACGTTGGTTATACTATACACCATCTTGATAATCTTGAATGATTTCATTTGGTGCACAAGTTTCTTTATCAATCATTTTTATTACTTCTGGAGTCAGCACCAATGTCAGGACTTCCAAAAATCAGAATATATTGGAATGATTCAGTAACAACTTTTTGCACAGTCTGTCCAGTCTTCAGATCATTTCACTGATCTATTCTTGTTCCCTGAGTTAAGCTTTTAGGTGGTACTACCACAAGGTGATTTAACATGTCATCAATCTCTCTAGCAGTTTCTATGCCAGAGTACGGATTTGCAGCTCTTCAAAATCGGAACAAAGTTCTGATTTTCTGTCTCAATTTCTGTCTCAATTTTGGATTTGATAAAGGACAACTTTAAAAATTAATACTTCCCAACCACAAACATATCCCCCCCTTATGTTGCATGTCAACCCTGTCGTATGTTTCAGCAAAGTGGACAGGAACAAGTGTTGATTCTTCATTCTATTTAAGAGTACTTCTTGGATTCGATTGGATCAAACTGATGCCTGTAAGACGTGATTCATACCTCTGCTTCCTTGATCCTAAAGGCTAGATCCGCTTTTTCTAATTCGTGCTTGGTGTCTGTGACAAATGGAAGACAGATAAAAACACAATTAGATCTCATGTGATATGTGAATCCACAAATTCTGATAATTTGAGTAGATAACTTATGTGAGGAATTTTAGAGTATTGGCTAATTACTACTTACTATTATATGATGTCCGTGGACTCCAAGGGCAAGTCCAAGATATTTTGTCACTTTATGTCTATAGTGTTCTATAGAAATATTGATGAGATACGTAAGTACATAACTGTTCTTTCATAAATTGTCTATTATTAAACAAAATATGAGAACTTTAAAGCATTTTCATGATTCTATACTTTGTTGATATCTGTTGATACCAGCCAGAACAAAGAATCTGCAAAGCATTTTCATGATTCTGTATTTTGTTGATATCTGTTGATACCAGCCAGAACAAAGAATCTGCAAGGCTCTGGACTTTTCTTGAAATGCCTCCAGAACTGCATCCGTATCGCCATTGCCATTTCGAGCAAAACTCTTTCTTTGTCATTTGTCCAATTTTCTTGTTTGTTTGGCATTTTGATTTGCCTATTCCAATGGCATATCTAGATCTATGGCACATGTACATTGACCACAGATGTGTTGCAATTTGATCATCTCCTTTCAATCCAAGTTCTTCCTGCAGTGAACGCCACTGTTCAAAGTTTCAAACATTGAATTCTTCAAGCGTCTTCTTCTACTTTCATTTTGGCTTTGTCTTTGCCCCTCTTCCTCGTTCTCGTGCTTCTTTTTTCACCGTACGTAATCTTTGATGCTGCCAAAGAAGCCTTTTTTAAAGCTGGAGACAGCAACAGTTATCCGATTTTTTTCTTTCCCTCCATTGTTTAGACACTCGATCTGTATGCACAAAACAGGGTGCCTTAGAACCGACCGCAAAACCTGCTAACTTGTTAAGTGGGAAGCCTTTCTCCTTTAGGATGGGTTACATGGGTTCGTCTGCGCTTTTGGAGATACCTCGTACAGCTGTCACTGCCAGTTTCCATGCTGCAGCATGCTGGGATCGGGGCATCAGGCAGGCCTGAAAGAGTCGCTCCCACAGAATTGCAACCTTCACTGGGTCGAGGCGTCCTTCTCCTTTCCCATTCACACAGCCCTTGAGCCTTTCCTCTGTTGAGAAGAGCTCCCTTGATATCTCTCGATGGGTTGTTGACTTGAAGCAGGAGAAGCGGACTGCGTTGTGTCTGTTGGGTAGGTGGGGTTGATTGGGTTGGTTGGGTTGGTTGTTTCGGTGGGGTTGGCTGGACTTGTGTTGGCTGGGATTGTGGTGGAGGGGTTGCCTGTGTATTAGAAAGGAGAAAGACAAGAATAAATATCATTGGCAGAGCACTGGAAAGCAACACAAGCATCACAGTGTAAACATATGGATATCATGCTAACATTTACTTATAGCATACATGAATTTGAATCTTTATGAACTTCAAGAATTTCAGACAAATAATAAGCAATGTGATTGATGATTCTTACTGTAATGAGGCAGCTACTAGGATGGAAAAATAAAATACATGTAATTGTAATTGTACTTTAACTTTTAAGAGATTACTAGAGTATGCATTATCATGTGACATCATTATAAAGAGTATAATTACCTGCTGACTGATCAGTGTCAGATGCTTGACCTCCATCTCGGTGACTTTTGTCTCTAGAGCTTCCATTCGGTCGCTGAGCCCTTTGTTGGTCTCTTCCAGCTCTCTGTTTCGCTCCAGCAGCTGGGTGTTCTGCTCCAGGGGAACATCCGCTCCCATCTGGTGCAGGAGGTCGAACGTAGGAGCCTTCTCCAGTGCTGCAACCTGCTGCTGAAGGCTGCCAAGTGCTGCTAGCAGATCATCATCATCCAGAGAAGGTGGTTCTCCAGCAGGGGCCTCCTCCTCAAAGAGAGCCCCCTCTCCAAAATCCAGCAGTGTTGCTACCTGAAAATGAAAGAGGAAAAATATATTAGCAACATACACTTTGATGCATCATAAATCAATATTCATTGAAAGATTGTGACTGACTCAGTAACAATACACAAGAGCTTTAAAAGACATACAATATTGGCTTTAGAAAGTGACATTTTAGTCATGTTTAATGGGGGGAAGAATCACGTAACTGAATTAAAAAGATTTGCAACACCTTAACATCTGCACCTCGGAATAGTTAAACTACATGTAGATAGAAGGCGCAATATAAGTGCATTGTATTATTATTAATATTGTTATTATTTGTACATGTATATAATTCTAGTAAGGAGGAAAATTTGGGGGTTTCTGTGGATCTCAAGTTATGAAAAGGTACTACGTTCAAACAAACAATACAATTACATTTTTCTTGACATGGGTAGTAGTCCTGTTCCTTAGTCGTCTGGGAGGAGGGGTGGCTTGGGATGGTGTGGCTCGAGGAGGCATATGGCGCGAGGTGTTGCAACTTCAGGAAGAGAATTTTGCAGGAAACATCAAGAAAAGATGTGAAAAGTACATTATAGAAATTGCAATTGTGAAATCCTTGCATTACATTTAATTTTAATGAATTAAATATGATTTTGTATTTCACCAAATTTTATTTACATTCAAAAGCCATACCAATGGTACATATGATTGCAATACACAATCTCTGCTTCACTCACTGCTATTATGATGAAAGAAAAGCAAGACTATGAAATATAACACAAACCTCTTCATCACTGCTGGACTTTTCTTCTCCCAGCGCTGCCAACTCCATACGTGGTTCCGCCTCCATGTTGGTGAAAGGTTACAGTCACTCACCATGGGCTCAATTGTCTCTTCCTGCTTATTTGCTTTGAATTTTTCCTCTCTGCTCCCATTCCATCAGTCTTTTCTCCCATTCCTTCAGCTTGGCTTCCTTTTTCTGGAGCTTACTTTCACACTCTTGAGAGTCCTCCGGCTTTTGTCTTTTTCTGATGCTCTTATTTTTATTTGTTGTGGCTCATCCGTTGAACGTCTTTGACGTCCGCCAATTTTATTGTTGGCTCATCCAGAATGACCTGCAGATAAGATAGTAGAAAACATAAAACAATACAAACAGCGATATTGATGATGACATGCCGGTGTATGTTTCGATTACTACGGGTGGATTCAGAAGACAACTTTGGAAACCTGAATCACAATGATTACAGGAGTGAGCAACTTTGGTTAGGGTTGTATGTAATTAACGTGCAGCTTTTTCATTCTTCTTGGCTTTGTTCTTTTTTTGAATTCTCCTCATTCTCATGGGAGATTGAATCTACATCACTTTTGGTAAGCATTTCCTCAAAACCATATCCACCATATCCACCATATTTCTTTTATCCAAGTATGTCTGAACATTTATAATTCCATATCAATTACTCCTACACTGTCATCATCAGTTCTCTTCATATTTGAGGCATTGTCGTGCACGACAGCTGTCACTTGTATGTGATTTTTCCCGATCATCTGCCACCCTCTTTGATTGGCTGGCATGCAATAGATTCCTGCGAGGCTTCAAGGGGATTTTTAGCTAGTGTGCTATATGATGAAAATGACCTACCAGCCAGCGATCAGTCAAAGAATTTATTCCCTCTATCTCATTATAACAGAACAAATTCCATTAATTGAAATCAGAGTATTAGAATTCAAAATGATCTATCCCAGCATGGGATTGTCATGTTATTGAAGACAACTCTTCATTTGGGTTTTTTTGTAAATTAAGAGATGTATGCATACAATAAGGGAACACATAAAGTGGTGGGTAGCTTTTTGTTCATCAGAAGAAAAGATTGGTAATACTTGTGAGTCATTCTTTTCAATTTTAGAAAGAAACCTTGCTTTCTTCATTTGCAGTTGTATGTAGATTGACCAATCTAGTATGCCCACTTCTGCCATATAATAAGGGAACATTATGAAGAGTTGGGTATCTTTTTGTTCATCAGAAGACTAGATTGGTGATATTAGGAGTCATCCTTTTCAAGTTTAGAGAGGAACCCTGCTTCCTTCACTTGTGGTTGTATGTAGATTCACCAATCCAGTTTGCATGTAGTAATACAGTTTTTTAAGAAAAGTGGAAGTTTGCATAGAAAGACAGCCTAAAGTTACAGTAAGGAAGCAATATCCAAAGTAAAAAAAAAGTTTTAAATTTGAAGAGAGATTAAAATCACTGAAGATATTTTCTTTAATGTAATTTACATATTTCAATTTACCAATATGTGTCTAACCTTTCTAATCCTGTCCTTCACTGCATAAGCAGTGAATTTGGGAACTGAGAAGGAACCAGATTTTGGTCTGCTAGCGGAGGTTCCAACACGGGTGAGGGGTTAGTCAGAAGATCACAAATTGAATGAATTTCAAATGAAAGATACAGAAAATGAATAAACAATTAAACAACAAGAAGCTCTGGGACACAATGTATAATAATATGCTGTACAATGCTTGTATTTACCTATCACTCACAACTAATGAATAAAACAAATTACTAAAGCATTTTCACAAAGTATTAATAAACTTGTGTTCCTTAACATCCCATCAAAAGGACCATATTTTACACTGATCAATACTTAGGATAACCTAACTTACAATGTTAACATTAGTGGGAAATTTAGGATAGGAAGAGGTTAGTAAGTGGGGGATTGGCATTATTAGTATGGTGGCCATTTACATGCAACACGTTTGTCTTACTACGTGATATCACGACTTGTACTGATGAACTATTGCAGCAGTTACTGACGACGGGGACGATGATGTGGGAGCGGGAAGGACGATGACGTTATATACAGGAACTTCAGGATCATGTTGTCGATGAGAATTCGAAATAGCGTCAGCGGACAGGAGCATAAACAAGAACATATAAAGGAACGACAGGAACATTGTGTACATCAACTGGAATGAACTCAAGGGATGAAACAGGAACTCCGGAACAAAATTACAAAGGGTCGATGGTACTCGATTGTGGAGGACTCTTAAAGAACGGTGACTTGGTGTTAATTTTCTTCTCAAAAATGGAAAGAATATATATTCTCAGTCCTCAAAGCGTTAATGATGACTTGGAGCTAAAGAAGATGACTTATTTGTAATTTTCAGCAACAGTTCTTCAAACAATTTCAATTTCCAAACTTGTCAAGCTGCTTCTCCACAAATTAAAAGTTAATGCTAGGAAAGGGGGAGAAAGCTGGGAGGATAGATGGGGAAGAGAAACAGGTGGGGAAGGCCAAATCGGGGAACCAAGTACTCTGTCTCCTACTTGAAGTTTGTTTTCTTTCAACTTTTGATCATACATTCCTTTGCTTTTAGACCCTACTTAGTTATTTCTTTCAGAAGTGACTCTATAAGCATAGTCTAGCCTATCTCTTAGTCTTGACACATAATCGGGAGTATTTGATGTGTCATTATTGTCTTTAACACCAAGCCCTAAGTCCATATCTATAGGAAGATGTGGGTGTCTGCCATACATGAGACAGAAAGGAGAAAAACCTGTTACACTATGTTTAGTGCAATTGTATGCATGAACTAAGGGAGCTACATAAGATTTCCAGTCGGATTTCTTATCGTCTGTCAAGGCACCTAACATACTAAGAAGGGTGTGATTCATCCTCTCACAACTTCCATTGCCTTGGGAGTGGTATGGAGTAGTCCTAGATTTCTGAATGCCTACTAACTTACAAAACTGTCGGATTACACCTGATTCAAAGTTTCTGCCCTGATCGGAATGCAACGGTTCTGGGAAACCGTAATGGACAAGGAAATGGTCAAATAATACCTTTGCAGTAGTGTGTGCAGTTTGATTCCTTGTGGGGATGGCTGTTGAATATCTAGTGAAATGGTCTGTGATAACTAAAATGTTGCTATACCCTCCCTTCGAGGGTTAAGAAGTCCATACATACAATTTCAAAGGGCCTAGTTGTCTTTATGTTAACTGATGGAGCTGTGTTAGTGAAATTGAAAACTCCTTTTCTCCTTACACAACATCCACACGTACTAACATAATGCTTGACATCCCTACTCAAAAGAGGCCAGTGAAATCTGTCCCGGACAAGTTCAGTTGTACGTTCTACACCTAAATACTGTAAAGCTAATGAACAGTACTTCCGAGGAAACACCACCTGCCAGACTTCTTTCCCTTCAACTATTCTACGACGATATAGAACACCTTCCTTGAGTAATCCCATTCTCTAAGTATGATTTGGACATCTTTACTTTCTTCTTTCCTATGTTGTATGTATGAACATACACCTTGTTCTACATAGCTTATTACCCTACCAATGACAGGATCCTCACATTGTTCCTTGGCCAATCTGGGGGTCCACTAGGAAACATTCCTTGGCCAATCTGGGGGTCCACTAGGAAACAGGGAATTGGGTACACTATCTACAGGTCCTACTTCATCCACTACAGTAGCAGAATGTTGCCCTACATCTTCTACAAAGGGACTGTTATCTATGTCTACGCTAAGTGAATAATCTACAACTGCCTGGAAATTTTCATTAGAGCATGTCTCATCAGGAGTAGAACTGAATGGGGGAACATCAGATGGGCAGAAAGAAAGAGCATCAGCATCGATGTTCATCTTGGCCGATCTGTATGTTAGGGAAAGGTCATGATTGGCGAGGGCTGCTAACCACCTATGCCCTGTTGCATCCAGCTTAGCTGTGGTAAGAACATAAGTAAGGGGATTGTTGTCTGTGAATACTTGAGTTTGGTTGCCATAGAGAAAGTCATGGAACTTTTCAGTTACAGCCCATTTCAAGGCTAGAAATTTTAACTTATGGACAGGGCAATTTCTAACTGCCAATACCCAGATTTGAGATCAAGGGAGCTGAACCATCTAGCTTCCTGCATCATCTGCAAAGTCTCATCTATTCTGGGCAAGGCATATGAGTCCCTAACTGTATGTTGGTTTAGCTTACAAAAGTCTGTGCAAAACTTTAAGGATCTGTCCTTCTTCCTAACTAAAACTACAGGACTGGCATAGGGTGAAAATGATTCCCTAATCACTCCAGCCTCATGCATTGAATGTACATGCTTGCGCATCTCCATGTACATAGATGGGGGTATGCGATAGTACCTTTCTCTGAAAGGTTGCTGATGAGGAAGAGGAATTGTATGTGTCACTAGTCCCAAAACAGTTTCAGACTGGCTAAAGGCATGTCTAATCCCTCTACAGCTAATCCACCCTTCCTCTTAGCATCACATGTGTCTACGTGTTGTTGACTAGTCTGAAGTGAGCCTTCAACATTACATAAGTACAATTCACCTACAATATCATTACAGTATAGCCATATCGGGTCCTCAGTTTGATTTCTTACCAGAACTGGAACCCTGTGAGTCTTTTGTCGCTCTACATCTACAGTGACCATGTTTCAATCAATAACTAATCCATCTGGTAACCTATTGTATCTACAGGACTCTATCATTACATCATGAGGCCTACCTGAAATGGGGAGGGGAACCTTACCTTCTATTATCACTGCATGATTAGGGGGGATCCTGACCACCTTTTTAGATGCATTCCTTACTACCATCTGACCTAGATTGTATGTGCACAGATATTGAATGGAACTTTGAAAACTTTGGGCTCTGAAAAGAGCCATTGGATTATTTGGTGAGATGTAAAATCTCCACCGGTGACTTTTGAAAGTCATTGGAAGTCATCGCTGTCACCATACCATGTGAAGGCACCCCTTGAGTAGTTGTTTTGGGCTTGGCTGGGACCTGGTCACTCCTCCTGGGTGGGCACCGAAATATAGTCAGTGGGGCAGCAGACTTTTCTGGCAGGCATCCTTTTGCTCTTCTTGGGTCGATTCTTTGGGGCGGGACCAGTCGGAGTGGAGGCGGCGATGGGGACCTTGCCGTCTTCGCCGTCACTTATCCTCATCAATGACGTGTCAGCAAGGTTGGCTTGCTCACTTGTCCATGTGTCAAAGAGAGGTGATTCGACATCTAAGACATTGGGCGTGGTCAGTGGGTAACATCGTCGCAGGAGAGAGAAAAATGCTTCGAATATGTTCTTCCCGAATACATGGTTCCTCCAAATAATCTCTGCCATGTGGGCTTCAAAATTTGACATGGTAGTGCGATTTATCCTCCGAAAATGGTCTTTGGCATGCTTCCCCTTCTATCCGGTCGGTGCACACTTCTTTCACTTCGCCCGTGGCGACGTGTTTATACGTGGCTTTGAACGTTTCTTTGTGGATGATGTTGAAGTGTTCAAAGCCAAGGTTGTTCAGGGACGCGTACCCCGCCCAGCCGTCGGTGAGGATTGTTGATCCAGCTTCGATGTGGCGAGTGATGATGCAGAGGAGGGTCTCGTCCTTCTGATTCTCTACTGGATAGAGGATGAGCTTGTTAGAGGAGCGCTCGATGAGGCTGACGACCCAAACCTTTGTGCCAACATTCGGGTTCCCCTTATGATATTTACCTCATCTCCCGAAGAGCTCTTTAACATATTGACGAAAGAGGTCCCAAACCAAATTGGCCCAGTCACTTGCAGTTTTCTTGTAATCGAATCCTGCCTGCGTCGACATACATCTCAGGGAGTTGTATGAGCTACCTCCCCGATGTAAGCCGGGGATTGGGCCTCACAGGCGAGTCCATAGGAGGTGGGGAGCATCCGTCTCCAGTAGCAGCCGGTTGCGGGGAACCTGCCGCAGTGCATTTCGATGCACATCCCCAAATCCCCTGGCCAAAGCGGTAAACCCAAAATAACACTTTGGGTACACACTGAGCCACTTCGCCACCTCCTAGCTGTCCAGCTGGCAGCAGTGGATATGTATCCGCTGCTCTGTGCTGATGAACCGCTTGTCCAGGATGCGGCGTACCTCTTTGGAGGGCCCGACTGTCCCAGGATCGTTCCTGTCCCTACACATGTGAAGGACCAGGACCTTCCCAGTAATCCCCATCGCCAGAATTAGGCGTAGGATTTCCTTCTGATGTTCCCACTGATCTGGTGGGCATGTGAAATCTAGCTCGACTTCACTTACCGCCTCGACCTCAGGGTCGCACAGCCTCTTGTGAATCTTGTGAAACAAACTCAGTCTTGGTACATCATCTTCGTCATAAGAATACAGATTAATTCAAGATACTCCAAGGTTTCAAAACTTTCAATACTTGAATATTTTAGGTATGTTAACAAAAGGATGGGGAGGCAACTTCTTGACACAGCTATGGCACTGAAAAGCACAGCATAGACACATGATGGAAAACTATCAATGGCATATCTGGAGGTAGAAATGATCTGAATAAATTAAATGCTTTCTAGCTCTATGACCTTTGACCCTCCAATATTTAATCCCCTCCAATATTTAATCCCAATCCTGATTTCACTTCTTTTTACTTTGTGTACATGTATGTCATTGGAATGGAGAAACACCATTTTGGGTGTTTATGATTATGCTTTAATCTCCCTTCGATCTAGGCTAAGGGAGTAATTCTATCCCTATATTTGAGCAGTGGTTAGTATAAGTTTTCCTTAACCAGAGAACTGGTACAGCCACTTCTCTCCAGGTCTGCCGTACTCCACCAGGCAGCTGTCGAAGGACTTGTAGTGCAATGTTTTCATGAAATGAGCATCGGAAAGAGGAATATTGATGAACAATTCAAATTGTTTTATGTACTTACTTCATACTTCAAACTACATGTATATTCATATTCTAATAAAATTAGATAATGCAGCTTTGGATTACATCATTAACTCTCTCAGTGCCGATGTCGGATATATGTGACAGATGGACTTGTCATTTTCATTCACCAGTTGCTCGACCACAGGAAAGGTGTATGGTGGACAATGTATATCAAAGTTTTGAGCATAAATCAAGCAGTCTAAATATGTGATTATAATTATATGCTACCACAAAAATTTTCAGAGAAAATTGCAGATTTTTACAAACATATTACCTTATTTCAACACTAAACAATAGTAAACAAATGAGAAACCAATAAATAATGGACAAAAAAGAATCTCAAATGTAATTTTCAACCATTTTTATGCATAAAATTGGGTAAAGTAATAATGTTTGGTATCATAAGAAATGGTAATAAATTTCCTACAAGTTTTGTGCACAGTACTTTGTGAAAGAATAGATGGTTTATGAAGTGCAGACATTTGAAAAGTAAGCATTGATCACATTTTGGTAAAATTCTGAAGAGAGCTAAACCCCTTGGCACAGTAAGAGTTAAGCAACTTACTAGCCCCCTGATAAACTACATATCATTAGTTCTTCTTGACCTATTACATCAATCGCTCCTCCATGGTTACCTGCTGAGCTTACATGGGATTGTTCCTTCAAGTTGACATCATTTCTTTATTCAAGAAAAGTAGAATACAATACACAGGGTAAACATAACATTATCAGTCCAACATAGTTTGAAAAAGAAAAAGAAATCATTTGACAGAGTATTAACATAAACATAATAGTCCTGGTTGGCACTCTTCATTGTTTAGTTCTTCTATAAGTATTGTTTTAGAGTTCTTTTAGCATTCGCTAGTTTTTCCGTGACCATTTCCACTGGTATTCCTTCTTTGGTCATATACTGTTCCATATTTCTTACGAGGACCACATCTTTTGGCACATGGGTATGGCGTGCCATTTGCCCAATAATCCCGAAAAACGTAGTTTAACGCCGATAAACACTGTTTGCTGGTGTTAAACTATGTTTTTCGATCAATAAACAGTGTTTATCGAGCGATATGCATAGTTTTTCCGAAAAGCAATGTTCATCGAGTAACGGTGTTTATCGGAAAAACTATGTTTATCGCTCGACAAACAATGTTTTTCGACAGATACAGTATCACATTCAAAGATTGATGAGGCAGTGGGATTTTACTGTAAAACGCTTTTCTCCATTAAATAACTTGTGCCTGTTTACTCTGACAATGGATTTTTGGAGGCACCACATTTTCAAGACACTTAAAAAATATACATGCATTGAACACAAGCAATTTAATTCCTTCAGCAACCTGTATGTGTTGTTAAGCTTTTGACGAAATTAAAGCATTACCATACATTATCTGCACATATTTCTAGTCAAAAAACATCGTACATGAGTCCAAAATCGTTCACTTAAAAGAAATTTTCTGATAAGATAACATCAAATGACCTTTGACCTCATTTGACCTTTACACTGGCATGTGTACTCTATAAAGCTGTTCCAAAGGTATATGCTAATTACTAACAAACCCGAGTGAACATGTATTAAGAAAATACCAACAAAAAACAATTATATACCAAAGTGTTTACTGACAGGCTAACTGAAAGACACAAAAGCCCATTGATCATGCAGGCTGGATGACCTAAACATGGCACTTCCTTTATTCGGAAATACACAAACTGCATAAAGTGGATCTTAAAAGGTCATTATTGTAATGGTGGGAGCTCAAAATAATGGGGGGCATCATTACACTTTTACTTCAGTCATCTCTGCCATTTAATTTGTTAAAAGTCTGCTAGTCCTACAAATTCTTGAGAACTATGAAAAGTTAAAGTGAAATCTTGAGGATAGGTAGAAGTAGATGTGTATAAATCTTAAAGGAAAATTTGAATACTTGCAATTTTGAAAATTACTGAATGCAGGAGTAATTTTGCATTGAAAACTGGAAAAGAACCCTTGGCATTTTTATGATTTTGCCACTGGTACAAAGGCATTTTACTTTTGTTGGTTTCAGAGACTTACCTTTTGAGTCAGTTATGAAACTAGTGGAGAATCATGGAATATGGTGATTGCAAGGCATGATTATGAACTACATCACAGTTGACCAAATAAATGTTTACAATACATCCATAACTTTGGATGCAGAAGAAAACACATGTTCATGTAAAATTGAAGTCTTCTTAACTATAATGATAGCGGCTTAGACTTAGAGTGTCAGTACAGGTGCTTGCAGTGGGTCGCCTTGCCAATCCTTGTAAAGAGTTAAATTCAACCCCCAAGGACTGGTCTGGCAAACAATCTTTACTGGTCATCCAGTAAACGAGAAATTGCATCAATTTATTGGGAGTTATTGAAGCCATCCAAGTTTCCAAGAACATAATCATTGCTTCTAAATCACCCGCTTGTCCTCATCTTCATTGGAAAACAACAGCTCCATTTTTTCTGAAATCTTGCTTGCACCTGGAGATGCCCTCTCATACAAGTTCAAGATATGTTCATCCTGCACTCCTGTCCTCAAATTGTTGTATGAGGACAGGCCCTGTCCAGTTTGATGAATAGACCACTTCGGTAATGTATGCAAATTTTATACATACCTTTCAAACAAAGGTTGTTCTTGACAACCTGAAAGCTTGCCGGACATAGCAACAGATAATGTATGCGAACTGGATTCAAAGCATTGAGGCTCATTTATAAAAAGCAGGTTAATGGAATAGCTCGTCACTAGGTACTCAGAGAATTATGTGCATAGATTTGTATGCATTACAGAAGCGGTCTATTGCATGATAGGGCCTGTATATGGTAACTGCACTGGCCAAGCTCAACAGGACACTCCTTGCATTATTCTTTGAGATTTGCTGCCTGAACACAAAGAGAAAGAGAAATAAAAGAAAGGAGACATAAGAGAAGAAAACTAGGTCTGGGAAGAAAAATTCGTTGAATTGCTCTTAGCATTACCTCACACCCATAAGGCTCATTGTATCACACTAACTTATTTTGGTAGTGGAAATTGTGAGAAAATATGCAGGTATGCGCAGCACATTGTGTCGAACACGCCAACAAATTGTAGTGGCTCTCGTGGCACATATTGCCACAAGTCTTTACATTATAAGGTACTGTATACCAAAAAATGATTGGGATAAAAATGATTCAGAATTATTTATTGCTCATTTATTGCTCTCTTTTGATTCATTACGTGATCGGCAATGATCCTTTAAATGGCGCGCCATAACCTCGTGTTTGTATCGTGTTGACAAAATGTTTATCGGCGATAAACATTGTTTTTTGTGATGAAATATGTTTATCGAGGATAAACAGAGTTTTTACGTTATACTATGTTTATCGGTCGAAAAACACTGTTTATCAGCAATAAACTATGTTTTTCGGGATTATAGGGCAAATGGCCTGCCATAGGTGGGTACAAGTTGTGTTTGTCTCATTACTAACCCTCCATCATGCCTGACACTTCATAGTCCCATTGAGAGGTGTTTGACTTTCTTTCCATTGCCTCCTTCTTCCTTTGGCAAGGTGTGTCACGGTAACGACTGTGGCAATCATCTTTTACAAGGGATTTTGCAAAGCCAATGTACTGCTTTATGTAACTTTATCACAAAATCATTTAAACATGATGCAATCAGCCTGAATAGTCACAATTTAATAAATCACTCCTAGCATCCCGACACTCCCTGCCCAGCAACCCACCAAGTAGTCTCAGAGATGTCTGCATGGTGTCACACATAACAGGGATCAGAGGTGGATACCCCAGACCTCCTGTGACTTGCTTGATATGACACCTCCCTTCCACCTGACATGCTCCTGTCCTAATACCCCATAGAGATGGGAGTTTCTTCAACTCCTACCACAGAGAATCACAGAAATATGAGCTGTAGCATCCCTCGCTTTATTCTTAATAACACTACTTTAAAGATAAAGTTGAGTTCTGGTCATGAGATTGAATTGTGAAACAAACTATTTCAAACCAATTGTCTCTTTTTGCGCACGAAAGAGTAAACATTTCGCCTGAAACTTTCCTATATTCTAAGCAAATTGAAAAAAAGATCTATGCACAATTCTACCATTTTCATTTTTCATTCGAAGAAGTGAATACGTATTTGTAACACAATTGCAACACAGAGCAGAACTGATATGTATGGATGAAAGGACCATTTGATATGCAGTTAACTTGTAGAATGTATTGAAATAGTCTTCAAAATTTTAGGTTATTTGTTGTAATTTAAGGCTATCTATTTTTTCTATTGCTTTTCTCAATTGTTGATGTTCTCACTTGCATGTGCATATGTACTTAGGGTAGGAGATTGGTAGAATGATGTCTGATTTGCCATTTTCTTAATATTTTTGAAGAAAGTAACATCTTTCATCAAAACTACAACTGTGCCTAGTAGAACATATATTTTGATTTTGTTTGAAGGTTCACTGCAATGAATACAGACAAAGCCAATGAATATTTGTTACAATAAAACCAGGTTGTACATTGAAAAATGTATGTCTGTCTAATATTGAGATTATGTAGGAAGGATTTGCATCTGTGATCTTCTACTATTGCCAATTCGGTAACTGTATATGAATTTGTAATGATCATTGATTTTAATTTCTTGCTTTCATTTGATTCATGAGTCAGTATTTTTCATATAGCTGGATTAATTGAAAAATGATTTCGATAACATTATTCCTTTGTATGATATGAAATGTCAGTCATGAGCTGTAGTATGGCATTTATGTACAACTCTCAAGAAGTCATAGTGCAATAACATGAGTTCTTACCTTTATATTTGCCAATTTATGTCAGTTATTACATCATAATGATGTAGTCCAAACAGGTACATAGAGTGGAAGAGTATTTTATGTTTTTCATGAGTTATTTGGGGTAGCTGTTATCTTCAGAAACTTTTGCTTTTCTAAAATGATTAAAATGTGATGCACTGTAAATCAGTTACCACCATTGTTATCAGAATCATGAGAAGTTATAACTTTGGGTATGACATGAATGTCTGTGGATCAGAATTGTTTTATATTTATGTAATAAGTAGACTGATATACTAACTTATTTATTGTTGTGAAGCTTCTTTTGTGTAATCTTGTTATATGGTTTATCTCATGGAACTTTTTTTAAATAAATTATTTAAAATCATATTTTGAATTTGTACAAGTTCTCAAATATGTTTGGTTTCGACTTAATGATACACAAGGTAGTAAGAATATGATGTTTCCTTAACTGTTTAAAGCCTTTACGGTACCTTGAGGTTCACTGGAGAAAAGAAAAATTTGGAAAGAGAGAAAAGGGGAGGTAGAAAGAGAGAGAGGAGGGAAGAGGAGAAGAATAAAGAGAGAGTGGGAAATGGAGTGAGATAGAGTGAGGAGAAGGGAGGGGGTGACTTAGAAGAGTGGAACCCTTGACATTTTATTTAATCATATGCATATTATTCTGCGAGTATGAGAGCTACCTCAACACTGGAAGTGAACCTTGATATTTATCCCTCTGTATATAAATGTATTCATAACATACATGTATTTTATTCTCCAAGCTTGATTAACTAACCCTAATAACACAATGTCCTAATTATTTCTAGGTAAAAAACATGTAACAGAGTCGTGATATGTTGATTGAAACGACCCGAACTAATATGTCTAAAGGTTGTTTCCCAAAGTAGAATATAATGTACATGTACTTCTGATGAGGTTTTTAGTAATACGTGTATTCTCAGAACTGTAGTTAGACAAGTGCGGGATATCCCTGTAGACCGACAAGCCTCGAGATTTAAAAAAAAGAGTCGGTCTCGTGAATTCTCAGAAAAATTGTCAGAAGTGCAGGCCGGTGGGACCAAAATGTCGGTCTCGTTGCATTGGCTGTCAATCTGGTAGGCTGTGGAATTCGTCTGTCGCGGAAGAATGCCCTCAAACTATACCCCCGGACAAGTAACCTCTACAACTTTCTTCTATGACTAGTACCCCCTCGGACAATTACCTCTAGGCAAACTACCCTAAAGCGATGACCAATTTGATACGATGCTTACTGGGGAGGAGTTATTCAGGGTACATGTCCGAGGGTAATAGTCCTAGGGGGTAGTGGTCCTAGAGGGGAGTTGTCTGAGGGGATAGTACATGTAATTGTACGGGGTAATTTTCTTAAGAGGATAGTCGATCTAGTGGGCGCCCAGTCAGTATTCTCTGAGAATCATTCGGAAATTGATAGAAGAAAACCCGTCCTTCCAAAACAATTATGCATGGACCGGATTTGCCCCCCCCCCCCCACCTCACCCCAGGTCCGCCACTGAATTAATCAACAACAATAAAAATGATGATGATGATGATTCAACAAGGAGAATAAGTGATAATATTTACAATTTCTCCATTGTTTATTAATAATGCAACAAGTTTGATTACATCATACGATTTATCCAATCAACTATATACTGAAGTTGGATAATGTTCTATGTTCTGGTTCAGTCCTTAATTTTTAGCTCAGTACCATTTCTTAAATTCCTTTTCAATTTTTTCATTTAAAAAACTACAGATGGCCGCCAGTTACAATATTGATTGATACTTACCTGTTGATCCCTGTAGCTGAGACTGTGCAAGTGTCAGGCTTGGGATAATGAATGATCAAGCACTCCCTTGAGTTTGATATCCTTCCTTGGACGTCCCAATGATCGATTTGACGACAATTTTTGATAGATTAGCTATGTATCAAAAGAACACAAAGTATTCACGTATACTTTCCCCGGGTAAAATATGAATGGATTATTTTACCATCAATTTGCTCTGTCCTAGATATTCTTGACACTACAGGAAACATGATATTATGAGAAATTAAGAATTAATCTTATAATGTGTTGATGTTCTTTCATTAACATCAAGTCCTTTTCCATGCTATGTAGACAGTAGCTGTGTGGTTGCATATTATGTACAAAACGTTAGTATTATTCATGACAAAAATGCAAATCGACATAAGAAAGGTAAGGTTTCATAAATTAATATTTGCCTACATAGTTCATCATATTCCACGACTTCCCAGTACACCTGTGTGTATTCAAATGCAGTGAAATAAATGTCAATATATTCTAATCTAGTTTTCCGAAATGTCAAGAACGACGAACAATTTTGATTACCTTTTAAACGAGTACTTTTGATACTGTCAACATATTCTAATCTTGTTTTCCGAAATGTCAAGAACGACGAAATATTTCAATTATGTATCAATTAGGAATGTAAATTACATGTATAATTATAATCCACTACACTTTGAATAATCCTCAGGTAATGTTTATCGTGATTAGGCTAGTATTCTAAATTTTCCAAAATTTGGACTTCATTATGATTATGACATATTTAATATGTCATAGTAATTAAGTCAAATATTATACATGCTTTCTGGACAGGAATTGCTCTTGAAAACTTTACAAAGCTTGTCGGATGTTTTCTCAAACTAGCAGCAATTTGTTGGATTCGAAATGCCAATAAACAAACAATCAATTGTATGGACCAGCTGCATGAAAGTTTTTGTTTTGATTCTATTTTAGCAAAACATAAAAATATAAAGTGTAAAAATGACGCTTTGGATTGTTGATAACCTAAAGTTCGAACCTATATCAGACTGACATTTGCACATTGTAAAGTTGAAGGATGTCACATTTATTTGAAGTAGGGTTTAAGATATTCCCCAAATAATCTTTGCAAATATCTGATTTTGAATATTTGATTAGATTTTCTCTTGTTTACAAATCATGGCCACACATCGCTCCTGTCCTGAATTATTCATGACTCTTGGTGAGGTGTTCTAAGCATGCACTATATTATTGTTGTGTTCTTAATTGAGCATTTTTACGCAAAGATTTTGTGGACTTGATTTGTAAAAATTGAAAACTTAAATTAAACTTCAACTTTACAACTTACAAATTTCAGTCTGATACGAGTTTTAGCTTTATCAACGATCAAATGTGTCGATTCTTTTTAAAACCTGATATGTTTTTGAAGGCAAGAGTTTACATGTGAGCTGTGTTTTCTGTTGTTGCCGAAATTTTGGATATTTTTCCAAGGTCGGAACGGGACATTTTAGACACCAGACCTGCACGATTCTGGGATTCGGGAAGGGACCAAGCAGATGCCAGCACAAATGTAGGTATTACTATAATCATCTAGATGGACTGGCTCAGAGTTTAAACATTCTTTCAGTTAATGGGGAAAATCGTAATAACCGTGCTTGCTTTGCAAAGATAGTCGACATTTGTTCACGGAACTGTTCATAGTACTTTGACTAGCCTTTGACATGGATAAGAACATACATCTCAGTCAGTCTTTTAATCTGATATGGTCTTTTTGTTCTGAGTAGAGAGCCTAGCCACATCGAATTTTACATCCACGTTAATAAATCAACGATGTGAAATACATCACGCAATGGATGTTTCACCGTCATGCCTAGTTCATAAACCAGTTAATTCACATGTTAATAGCGATTGCATTGTATTCGACACTTAAAATACAGATGGCATGCATTGTTGTTGCTATGTCGTTACGTTGGCATACAAGCCTCTATAACACGATAAAAACTATTTTCGAAAAATCGACTCGAGGCAATTTCAATAGCCCTGTCTATCACCTTTAGAAATGTGCGAACATTACAATGGCGTATTACGTAATCCGAACCTGATTTCTATGGGCAGTACAATAGGCCTTTGAAATTGCCCTTGAGTTTATTTTTCGAAAGTAGTTTTATCGTGTTCTATCAAGCTTTAGTGTTGTCAATAGCAACCATTGTTTGGAAAATATGCATATCATATGAAAAATATGAATGGTTAATGACTTAAAAACAAATGCTTTTGAAATGTTTAAAGGGCATTTAAAAGAAGACAATTTGTATGAAAGCAGAAAAATAATAGAAACAGGATGGTGAAAGTTTAAAAGAAATCGGACAAGAAGTAAGAAAGTTATGAATGTTTGAAAAATGGGATCACTAAATCTATGGGAATCTCAATCTGCAATTCAGTCGGTCGATCGTGATGTAGCGGCGGTCAAATCTGACATGCACTAAAATATCATTAATTTATACGGTTTTCTCCTAAAGCTCCCTTTCCCCCGGGGCAGTACTCAAAATAAATTTTTGATAGCATAATGTTATATGCCCTCCAAAAAGAAAAAGATCCTACTGAGTGATATTTTAGCAAATGGGATAGTTGTCTGCCGCTACACAGTAACATTACCGATTCGGCCTATATGAAATTCCCCTATGTGTAGTGATTGCAACTTTCCAAAATTCATAACTTTCATATTGCTTGTCCGATTTCGTTCAAACTTTCACAAATCTCTTCCTCTGATTTTTCTGCTTTATTTCAGAAAAATTGTCATTAAGGTTGGGTTTCCCTTTAAGACTATATTTGGATACTTACTTGACATTCATTTGGGATCTTTCTGGAGGCGGTATCGTTGTCATACTGGGTGTTTCAAAAAAGGAAACCCAACTTTGAAAAATTCCTATGAATGGATTATGTATTTCAGGGGCGGATCCAGGATTTCGTATAAGGGGGGGGGGCACACAAATGCAGGATTGTCAACTTTGGGAAACTGCTTGGAGGGAGAGCCATATTTTCCTGGTCTCGCCAGCCCTCCAAAAGTCGCTCAGGGGGGGGGGGGGGGGGGTTATGGGGTCCAGTTCCCCTCCATAATTCTCTAACAAGCAAAACAAAAACAAAAACAAAAAAAGGTTTTCTGTTCTAAAAGGGGGGGCACAATCGAAAATAGGGGGGCACAATGCATTGTTTTCTTTCAAAAGGGGGGGGGGGCACGGGCCGGGATTGCCCCCCCCCCTAAATCCGCCACTGATGTATTTACCGGTATTGAATTTCATATCATATGGAAGAGTAATTCATTTGCTTCATTATGGTATCTAGTTTAGGTTTCTAGGGTCACTCATCACTGAACACCATTGTTTTCAAAATTTTGTGCAGAATCCCAGGTGGTTCACTTTCTTGTAAAGCATAATAGGCAAGGTTTGAGTTGAATGGCTTTGTCAACTCTCTTGGTAGCTTCCTCAGTGAAAAGAAAAAGATAAAAATCTCATTGTCATTGAATTTACGCCTTAGACTAGGCGTCCACTAGGGCGCGGACAAGACGCGGAATGCAAGATTAGTCATTCTGCATTCATTCAGCAAGCTCTCCGCATATTCTTGAAAGGCTCCGTTCACTGTCTTCACCATTCCTGAACACTTCCCAGCGTTTCCGCACCTTCAGGAGAGAGCAAAATTTCCGCGTCCAAATTTTGGTCTCGACCAAAATTTGGACGCGGAAATGAACTTCCTGACACCTTCGGCAACTTGTCCGCATTGTCGTCCGGACATCGTCAGGACATCCTGCCTTTCTTTAACACTTCCGCATTTTCTGGAAACGCTCCTGAAAGCTTCCGCGGTGCCGGAAGCTTCGCGAAGGCAAGCGGAAGCCACGCAGAATGTTTCAGGATTGTCCTTGTCCGTAATTTTACCACTCCTGGTGTGATCCTAGATGTGTCCGCACTGTCCTGCCACGATCAGCATTTTCCGCGGCATTTCGGGACATTCCTGAATGATTCCTAGGACGCTCCTAGGACTGACTGCAGTCAATGTGTTGACATTCTTAATAATGTCTCAGGAAACAATAATTTGCATAATTTTTCCGCGTCTGACGCGGAACGAATGCCGAAATGACAAAATTTGCTTCCGCAACCCTTCCTAATGTTGTCGGCGCTCTAGTGGACGCCAGCCCTTAACAAAGCGTCTTATGAACTTCACAAACATGAAAGAAGATGACAGTCATAAATCTTAATCAGGGGCGGCGCTACAGGGGGGCAGAGGGGGCGACCGCCCCCCTATGATTTTTCAAGTAGTGAAAAAAGAAAAAAAAGAAGAAAAAAGAAGAAAAGGAGGAAGAAAAGGGAAGAAAAGGGAAGAAAGAAGAAAGAGGAGTATTAAAAAGAGAGGTCTTAAACATATAACTCTATATTACCCCTGTTATTTAATGGAGAAAAAATATGACGTCATCTTTAGGTCGTCTTGCCCCTCCTATTAAAATACCCTGGCGCCGCCCCTGATCTTAATCAAGAATAAATGATATCATCAGAAAGCACAGAGAGCATGTTTGTTTATTGTTTATCTGGAGCGCTGCAGGCATCTTCCACCAGTTTTCAACAAAGACCAACATTTTTAAAAATCAGCAAAGTCAAATCTTCACACATGAATATGGAATTTGGATTTTCCTCTTTAATGCCTTTTGTCTTTGATTTTCATTTCTTTGGGATCTTGTCATTCTTTTGGTTTGCACTGGTTCTTTGGTAGGCAAATGTTAAAATTCAATCAGACTGTGTTCTTTCAAATGTTTCTCATCTGAAAAGGCTTTCCAATGCAGAAACTCATGAAGCATAGGTAGATAACACCCCTTTAACACAAATTTGAAGAAGAAAATCCTCCAAGAAGAAAATAGGAGCACCAAGACCTTCTGACAAAAGGTTTCACGTTAACATCATGCCTGTTATGTTTTACAAGAAAGTGAACCACCTGTGATTCTGCGCAACATTTTGAAAACAATGGTGTTCAGTGATGCTTAACCCTGGAAACCTCAACAAGTTACCATTGGAAAGCAAATGAATTACTCTTTTATATGATATGAAATTCAATACTGGTAAATACATAATCAATTTACAGGAACTTTTCAAATTTGGGTTTCCTTTTTAAAAATTTTTTTTTAAACACCCAGTATAACAAATCATTTTTGTAATCTATTTTCCGATTTTTAAAATATGTGTACAATAAGATAAGGTAATAAAAATGGGAGGGAGAGAGCAAGAAAGGAAAGGGAAACGAACATGAAAAAGAAAGTACCCCACCGCCATCATTGCCCCGTCGTGACCTGACCCACGCTACGCCAATGGGTATGCAATTCCCTGGCGCCAGGTGCGATATATTGAATACATATATAGAGATCTATGATGATATACCATCCTGCCCTCTAACCAAGGAGTTACTCCTTGCTCTAACGGACACTCGTCAGAAAGGCACCCTAGGTTTCCATCATTTATTCTTGGCTATAAAGAAATATTGGACGGTAAAAGGAATGATGGATTCCCCAGACTTCGGAATAATAAGGGAGGGAAAGAAAGACACGACCATTACGAATCCTTTTAGCCAGTTGGGGCAGACGAACAATTTCCGATCAGGTTTCAATAAGGGTTGAGATAATTGATACAACACATCACCCGGAGCATTTACAATTTCTTCGTCCTTTTCCACTAACTTATGTTCCATCACGTTTCCATCAAATTAAGAGGTTCATCGTACAATATCTAGCAATTGAGCAAAATCAATCTGTTTGACCAATCAATAAGTATACATTCCCAATGCTGGATATCGAAGTTCCTGTTGTGAGTTAGGTATCTTTCAATGTCTTCATTTTTTGTTCCTTAAACTTGTGATTCTGCTTTCTCAAGTCTCAAGGGAAAATAATATGACGAAAATTTGTTAACGTATATATCGCCATGCGTCTTTTAGAATCGGAACATTCAAGTAGACCGACGGCCTACAAGATTGCCAATGTCGTTATCGTGAACCCTCACGAAAGCTGTCAGAAGACATGTTGGTCTCACGGACTGTCGGTCTCGTGACCTGTCGGCCTCTTTGGATATAGCCCTATGAAAAGACCCCCCCCCCAAAAAAAAAAAAAAAAAAAAAAAAAAAAGAAAACCGGTATGATATCTATATAGGATCGGCTTCGAGTGGAGCAGGGGGTGACAGCCGGGCTCATGGAAGAGAGAGATAGGAAGAGAGAGGAGGGAGAGAGAGAGAGAGAAAGGGGATAGTGTTCAAAGGGTAATAACAGAAGACGAAAAAAAATAGGTTAAGGAAAGAGAGAAAGAAAGCAAGCAAGCAAGAGAGAAAGAAAGAAAGAAGGAAGAAGGGGAAAAGAAAACATAACATTTGCTTTTTAAATCACCCGGGACCCCTGCAGCACCCCCTTAACAACTCTTTCAGGGGGTGCTAGTACCAGCTCCCAGGTCTGTGCTGACATCCTGACATTCCAGAGCGATTAAACCTGTGTACGTGTCTTCTTATTTGCCTTCACCATCCTCAACCTAATTCCTGTCAAAATGCCATTTTTTCGAGTCTGCATCTTCCTTGTAGGTATGAATGAATATTCATGCTATTAAAAAATGGTAATCAAAGTATGGTTTTCAAAATAAAAAAAAAAAGAACATAATTTTTAGTCTGATCGGAATGTAACTATTTACTTGCAATTTGAAAGGATATGACTGTGTATGGTGCGCATAAAACGTCTATGCTTTAAAAATGTCATTTACCATGTTCTAACTTATGTCTGCCTCTGATTCAAATTAGTCAAACCGCTTTAACAGTATCCATATAGTAAAAGATGCAGTTATGGAAGAACTTTAGTGATGCAGAGAATATGGTATTTATATTGTTAGATACGTAATGTATGATATGTGTTCCCTAAAAAAATCAATACGAAACTGTTTGTGTTTGTTATCAATTCCGCGTTAAAACCAATGAACATTTTACTACTTTATTCTGCCATGTTTTTCTTTCCGAGAAACAAAAATGAATACACATTACCTGTTTGCATGTAAATTTTATATAGTTTGTAGACTAGAGTATATTTGAATGTATTAGTAATTTTGCGCTCACAATTGTAGCAGAAATAAAGAATTTCATTTCCTTTTGAAGAAAAAAAATGCACTTGTAACCTTTTGTACTTCTTCGACCGTCATATATTGCCTTCCGGGCAGTTTTCGAGCTTGTTTTCGCTTGATTTCATATTTGGGAAGCCGTCAATAATTTGTCATGAAATATGCATACACAGGATTTTGTTTGAGAAGAGGTTCAGCGTAGGGGAATGATGAGGAAAGGAGGTTGGAAGAGTTGGAGGCAGTGGCGTAGATATAAGGAGGGCACGGGGGCACCCCTCCCCATGATTCGAGTGCCCCTTGATGGACGGGCCTGTGTTACGCCACTGGTTGGATTGGGGTATAATAGTAGGATGAAGTTAAAAGTGAGGATAATTTTCTGAAAGCAAGGTGAGAATGTGAGTCGGGACCCAACTAGGGAGAGAGAGAGAGAAAGAAAGAGAGAAGCAGGCAGAAAAGGGGACAAAAGGCAGAGAGAGAGACAGAGAGACAGACAGACAGACAGAGACTGAAGCAGAATGAAAGACATATTTTAATATGGAGCTGTAGAAAATGAAACATTGAGTGACTGTGGGGGGGGGGGGGGATAGATGCAAAACAAAGGGAAAATGTAAGAGAGTGAGTGAGAGAGAGAGAGAGAGAGAGAGAGAGAGAGAGAGAGAGAGCCGAACCACAGAAAAAGGAAACGAAAGATCTGGAGGAATACATAATAATGAAATTTAAAAGTAATATGGGAATAATAAAAGGAAAATTAAAAATGGGTTTCAACAGAGAACATTTTAGAGGGATATAATATTACTTTAATAGATATGATTCGATGTGGTAGACAGAGGATGTTTTTGTGTGTGTGAATTCAGCAGCGAGGAACTTACTACGCAGAGGACGTGACCAGAATGTCTATTTTCTTTAAGCCTTTTTGTACTCTTTGTCTCTCTTTTTTTTCTTTTGTTAAAGCCACGCATATTCCGCCAAATGCGATGTTTTACCTTTTATGGTGATCGTATTAAGTTATAAACTTATTCCAAAACGTATTTTCTATGTATACAAGAATCATATCAATTACAGCTTTAGCTTTCCAAACAATTCCTCATCTTGCATATATTATTATATATAAAATGAATTCTTCTAGTTTACATCCTGTATACTTTGTTTTTTCCATTTTGAAGGATAGTCTGTGAATGTCCATTTTCCATTCTGTTCTTTTAGATTTAAGATGATGCTTATTTTCATTTTCAGATCGTTTTTTAAATTTTGTTTCTTTGGTTTGTGGAATTAACATACTAAATAAAACATTATTAATCATGATAAAGTAGGCTACTACCCCCCCCCCCCCCCCCCCCCATCCACTAGTCCACTAGGTCTCTCTGAAACTACGTTCAATACTGGGAATATTTATTCCTCCTCATTATATACTTCCTGCCCTCGATTTTTTTTCTTCGACAATAATCTATCAGTTGAGCGTGTTCTATTGCCAGTGTCTCCCCGCTACAAGCCTGCTTGTTGAAATCTTATCATCGATGGGTTACACGATTTTGCGATTTAATAGGCCGCCACAAGCCCCATTACGTCTT